>OY731401.1:45414192-45917650 GCA_963425845.1 Sphenostylis stenocarpa
ATAGGAGATGACACAACAACTGAAGAGTTCAGAATAGCATGCTGAGTGGGACTATGAATAGGACTAGGAATAGGACTAGGAAGGATGCCAAGGGGTAGGAGACAAGAAGAGGAAGAGGGTAACAAAGGAGTGTGAATTTGAGTGGCAAAGGGAAAAGTGTTTTCATCAAAGATAACATCCTTAGAAATAAAGATTTTACCATTGGAGTCAAGACAATTATACCCTTTGTGACACGAAGAGTACCCTAAGAAAGTGCAGGTCGTGGACCTATACTGCAATTTATGATGATTATAGGGGCGAGTATGAGGATAACATGCACAACCACACATTTTAAGAAAATGATAATTGATTTCTTTATTAAAAAGAGTACAATAGGGAATAGGATGAGGAGCATTTGATGCAGGGAGACGATTAATGAGATACACTGCAGTATGAAAAGCATGATCCCAAAATGTCATAGGTAAAGATGATTGAGAGAGAAGGGTAAGACCCATTTCAACGATATGCCTATGTTTGCGTTCAACAACAACATTTTGATGATGAGTATGAGGACATATCAAACGGTGATGAATACCCAAAGAGGTAAGATATTGAGTGAAAGGTCTAAATTCACCACCCCAATCAGTTTGGATTTCCTTAACTCTATGATTGAATTGAAGTTCAGCAAAGGTCTTGAATTGTTTAAAGGCGTTCAAAGTGTCAGATTTTTGTTTAAGAAAGTAAATCCAAGTATATTTACTATAAGCATCAATAAAGGAAACATAATAATGATATCCCATTGAAGATTTGACATGAGAAGGACCCCAAAGATCACAAAAGACAAATTGTAAAGGTGTAGTGTAAGAAGTTAAGGAAGTATGAGAAGCTAATTGGTGAGATTTGCCCATACAGCATGCTACACAAAAATCTGCAGTAGTTTTATTTGGTAGGGAAACATTACATCGGTGAAGAACATTATGTAGAACAGAAACAGAAGGGTGGCCTAGCCTATTATGCCAAAGAGAAAACACAGTGAAAGTGTGTGTGGGAACAGTGGAGACAGAAGGGGAAGGGGGAATATCAGAGACAGTTGACACATTTGTAGATGCGGGTTGGGAATGCAGCGGAAGGAGAGGAAACTGGTAGAGACCATCCGAACCAAGATATCCAGTCAGTAATATGGAGTGATCAACCTGAGACTTAACAAAACAAAGAGTGGAATGAAATTCAAAATAAACATGGTTATCCCTAGCAAACCGACTGACACTTACAAGATTTTTATTAACACAGGGAACATGTAATAATTTTGTGAGATGCAAAGGAACACAAGGATTAGAAGAAGAGAGAGTTGTAGAACCAAAATATTGAATAGGCAAACCTTGTCCGTTTCCAAGGAAGACACAAGCATCTGTGGAAGGCGAGATGGGATTCTGAAGGTTGGTGGAATCAAGGGTTATGTGATGGGATGCTCCAGAGTCAATGTACCAATTCTGGGATTGTTGAGCGGGCACAGGCATTGAACCAGACTGAGCAACATAAGCATGAGGTTGAGAAGCCAAATAATGAGCCTGAGAGGGAGGCATCATAGGCCGAGGCAAGGGAACATGGAAACCTATAACAGATTAGCTCATGGGAAACCTAAAGTTGATGTGCGAAGGTTTATGGATCCTAAGAAACTGCAAATGTTAGCTAGTTACTATCCTGAGTTTAATGTAGTGTCTGAAGAAGCGGAACTGGCACCACATCCCGAAGCAGCTGCTTCTAGGATGTTGGAGTCAAAAATTATGTTGAGAAAATTTCCGAAAAGTCAGGTACTAATTTATGATGCCGGTGGTAATTGGTATTCGCACGTACACAAGTCTGATGATGACGAGAGGTTTGTTCACTGTTGTTGCCCTATTCTAGATGTAAGAGACTGTGCTAGGAAAACTAAGCGGGAATTGAATCTGGAGGTCTACACTAGAAATGGTAACCGAAAGTCACCAGTGCAGCGTGATACGTACGATGACCTAAAGGGTACCTATTGTGGTGAAAAACTTCGATTTTGCGAAAACAAATTCGAGGATTGTGACTGGGAGGTACCTGCTGATATGTATGATTATGATAGGTTTGCAATGTTTTTACATTCCACTTATGATATGGGTATTGAAAATATGTGTATTAGTTTAAAAAAAAAAAAAATAAGATATGGTGTAGGCTGCTTTCTGTTTTCTCCTTTGTTGTTGTACGGTGCTGAAGTTTTCCTTAAGTGAACTACAAGATAGAAAATTTAAGTTTTGGAATAGGTGGATGCACAAGTGGGGGGAACATTGTGGTTATGTGACTGGTATGGAAGTCGTTGATGTGGTGTCTTTGCCCAACTATATCGAGTTCGATGACTACTTTCGAAGTTGTTCTAGCTTTGACATGTCTGAACCTCTAGCATTTGAGGATTACGATCTTACTACTGAGGTGAAGGAGTATAATGCGTTTGAGCAAGCTGCTTTAGAACTGACGAAGAAGACTGTAAACATCATGACGAAAGGTGAAGGTAGTATCACAGCTAAAAACTATGGAGTTAGTTGTTGTGACGCGGAAAGTTCTAGGGAAGTTTCTCATAAAAATACGGAACTGTATCCTAACAGGACTACGATCGACTTAAAACTTGTTTCTGCTGAAAACCTAGCACTTTTCGACAAGGTGTGTGATACTTTTTTGGTTGACTTATGTACATCCGTGGCTAGTGGTCTCCAATTTGACAAGCTTGAGGAAGAGATTGAATTAACACCTGATGGAGTGTGCCACTTGGGTTTTGGTTTTTCATTCGTGCTTGACTTTGTTGAGCGGAAAAAAGTTTGGGCTAAGATCAAGTGCATATATGGGATCAAGATGTAGGTTGGTGTTTCTTCAAATTTTTGGCTAATGCAGAAAGTGATTGTAGTGGAAATGTTTCTGTGGATGGTAGTTCATCATATGTTGAAGAAGGAATGAATATTAACACCTTTAGTGACATAAATGACATGAGGTAGGCGATGTGGGACTTTCAACACACCCCCTCCAACGAAGCCTGCCGGACCAGGCAAAGGGTACTTTTGACCCAACTATGTCATTTGGTATGGTTTAAATACATGTTAGGATAATCCACATATTGTCAATTGGTTTTATGTTGGAACCTTAACAAGAGAGAACCCCAGGCTGATATGGAGAATAACCCATGGTGTGATTAGGGGGCGGAGCAGCAAAAGTCGGATTAAAATGATGATAGCAGAGAGCAGCAGTGTGGTCATATCTGTTACAAACTTGACATTGAACAGATGCACGACCTCCAGAACCTCCTCGACGACTCTGACCACAGCCTCGTTGAAAATAGCCACTACCACGAAAGGTAGTAGGAGAAAAAGTAGATGAAGAAGCGGAAGCACCTTGAGCGAAGTTAACACTAGGAGAAGAAGCGGTTGGAGAAGGGGCTTTTGTGAGATTAAGCGAAACCTTATCACTATCAACATGAAACTTTGCAAGCCGAGCTTCCTGAGCAACAAGTAAAGATTCTACTTCATCGAGAGAAAACAAATCTGGTTTGTTGTTGATGAGAGCAAGGAATGACTCATTCAACCAGAAGACCTTCAAGAATAAGGTCAAGTTGTTCGCGATCGGAGACAGGATCATCAATGGAGCGAAGGGAGTGGGCCAGCGTCTTGAGGGAGAGAAGAAAGTCATTAATGGCCCGTTCACCTTTCTTCATGGTGCGAAGTTTCGTACGAAGCTGACGAGCCCGAGCTTTCGTCTGAGAGGTGAAGTGAGCATGGATTTTCTCCCAAACCTGAAACAAATGTTGACAGCCAATGATTCGAGCCAAGAAGGAGGCCGATAAAGAAGATTGAAGCCATGAAAGAAGGAGTTGATCCTGTGTTTCCCAAGTGGTGTATTCTGGATTCTCAATCCCTAAATCACTATCCGAGTTGGAAAGAAATTGGGGAGTAATCTGAGGGTTAACGAGGTAGCGTTGAAGACAATGAGCTTTAATGACTGGTTCAACTTGTTGTTGCCAGAGGAAGAAATTAGTATCACTGAGTTTCTCCGAGATAGAATAGGAGAAAAGGACAGACGTGGTAGTTGCCATGGGAACCATGACCAGTACCCATAAAGAAGGTAACCTACGCTCTGTATACCATGTTGAGAAAACTAATTTTACTAATAGAGAAAGAGAAAGATAGAGGAATAAAGATATTTTTATTTTACTATCTATCATTATGTACAGTGTCCTTTATACAAAGAAAACACCTAAAATAATAAAATCAAAAATACAATATATAAAATGCTAACAAACAAATCAAACTATTTATTTAAAATCTTAATAACTTTTAAGAAATAACAATGATTAAAGTTAGAAAAAGTATTTGGAATGCCTTATAAACATAATTGATATATCAAGTAAATTAGGCGTTAAACACCCTATCATAGATTCGGAATCTTAAAGAAAAAGAATATATGTCTGATGCAGGAACATGAACTTGTGTTGGCGAGGTTTGAGATGCAGAATTTCCATTTGATGATGAGAATCTTCCCTCTTCTTAGCCTGCCTTTTTAGAGTTAAGTTTCCATTATATCAACTATGTTGTGGGTATTTTAGGAGTCCAAATAGGCAAGTGGGCCTTGATGCAGAGTTAGTTCATCAGAATCATACAAGGCCATTGTGTGGAAAGTATGAGAGAAAAAATAGAAAAAATAAAGAATGATGAGGTGGCAAGGAGTGAGGTGTGTGGGAACATTGGCCACGATTAGTTAGGGTTTTTTTTTTTTGGTTATATTGGACGTGAGGAAGTGAGAGAGGATTTTCAGTTATGTTGGATGTAAGAAAGTGAGAGAGGGTATCTTTTGGTGATTATGGAATTTGTTAGAAATGGAGAGCTTTAGCTATTTGTTAGAGGTATTTTTTGGTCATTATGGAATTTGTTAGAAACGGAGAGCTTTAACTCTCTGTTAGGAGCCTAGCTTTGTGACAAGAGAACCTCAATTCTCTTTTATTTCCTTTTCTCTGTACATCAACAATACAATATTCAGTTTCTATTAGCTGTTCTTGAGCTATATTATTCTGTCTTTCGATTCTGGTTCCTATCAGGGTATCATTGAATCCACTTTCTACAGCCTTCAAGTGGTTGGAGTGGTCTTTTCAATATTGTGGTTAATGTGTGATTGGGAGCACATACGCTGAATGTGAGACACAAAACTTCCATTTGAAGTATAGGTTCTCCCCTCTTATGGGGTTGAACTTTTGGATTGCACTTTTTAAATCAATTCCCACCTGAAAGTCCCACATCGCTTTTCCGGTTATTGTCATGGGCCAAAAGTTGCCCTTTAGTTGGATCAAAAGTACCCTTTGCCTGGTCCGGCAGACTTCGTTGGAGGGGGTGTGTTGAAAGTCTCACATCGTCTATCTCATATCATTTGGTATGGTTTAAATACATGTTAGGCTACGCCACATATTGCCAATTGGTTTTATGTTGGAACCTTAACATGGTATCAGAGCCAAAGCCTAACATCTTTTCGGTTATTGTCATGAACCAAAAGTTGCCCTTTAGTTGGGTCAAAAGTACCCTTTACCTGGTCCGGCAGGCTTCGTTGGAGGGGGTGTGTTGAAAGTCCCACATCGCCTACCTCGTATCATTTGGTATGGTTTAAATACATGTTAGGCTACTCCACATATTGCCAATTAGTTTTATGTTGGAACCTTAACACCACCCAAACCTTTTCCCAAAATTTCCTCACAGGGATAAGAAAGAGACATATAACCCTTAGAAATTTTTAGTTACTTATGAGTATTGGGAGTGCTGGCCTGGTTAGCATCCTGCCCTTGGTTGAAAGTTTAAATCATACTACTGTAGATTTTATTAATTACCTAATAATTCATTCCTTTATCAAGAAATTTAAATTTTGAGTTTACTTTGCTTGTTATGTAATCTTGTATGGTAGATGTCTGTATATTTGCTTATGTGATTCTTGATTTAATTGGAAAGTGCTATTGGTTTCCTTTAGTGGAATTGTTGTTTCAATTGAAATTCTATGTTTAGTTTTTTATATTAGAACGATCATATTCAAGACCTTTGTTGCTAATTTGGTTACATTTGTACAACTGCAGTGCTGGAATTGGGGTTCTTAATGCAGCTAGAAAAACAATGGCAAGAATGTTGGGTAATAATAAAGTAGCTTTTGAGAGTGCAAAAAGTCAGTTTTGGGTTGTTGATGCAAAGGTATTGTATATCTTGATATAATAGTTAATTTTATTTTCGATGGAAAACATAATTTATGCATTTTAGATTTTATTACATATATGTATTTCCGGGGATCGAGTTTCAAAGCAGCAGTGTATGAAAAGCATTGACACATTATAAAATTTAAAACTACACAGAATGTTAAAGCCATATATAAAGATTTCCTTCAGTGATATCATAATATGGAAAAATGGACTTGAACTCACTTAAACAGATAAAATATTTAATTCTGTTTAACTTTTTTAATTTTTTAAATAAATCTATATTGCTTAATTGTTTTAATAAATATTTGTGTGTGCATATAATGCACAATATGTATAATAGATTGTCAAAGACTTATCCCTTACATATCCGTATGGCTTTATCGGTGTAACTTTGGCTGCAATTTATGATAAATGGTTTGAGAATATGAGCATTTACTCAGAGTGATGTTGGAGAGCGCTGAACAACTTAGCATATGATTCTGAACCCTTTATTAACATTGTAATTTATAATCATAATATTGGATAGTAAGTTGCTAGGATAAGTAGGGAACTGTTATTTTGACTTTCCCTATTAGTTTATCAACAAATAGGTTATCTATCAGTGATTTGTAATTGATATAAATGTATGCATTTCAAATCTCTGTTGAAATGCTCAGCGAGCACCCTGTTTCAAATCACTGTTGAATTTGATCTTCCATCATCTAAGTTAGATCCCTCTTCTTTCTCTTTCTGTTGGTGCACAAAGCGTGAACAAAAGAATTGCTGATTGAATGAATTTCATGTTTTAATGCTTAAGTTGATTTATCATATAGATGGATGGCCTTTGGACCTGCTTTTGTATTTAACTATGTTGCTTGATAACTATTTTGTTGTGCTGTAAAGGCGTACTAACGAAAATGATATTGTCAATGTATGAATCTTGTTCTATATTATCACTAGAACGAAAAGGTTTCTATAGTTTTTACACATTGACCTTGTTTCAGAGTCCAGTTTTTGGCATGTCCATTATTCACTATTTTATCTAAACTTGAATACAAAATATCATCCACTAACCCTTTTTGTGAACCACAACAGTTTCAAGTAAAGCTAGACTTGGTCACGGCTTTATACTTATTTATAATTTACTTGGTTTTGTAATTTGTAGTGACTGTCAAACTTATTGCATGGACGCGAATTTTATGCTGTACCAATGATTATATCCGAATATTTTGATCACCTTATGATATTCAATTTTCGTATTGTTTTTGCAAATACAGGGATTAATCACAGAAGGACGTGAAAATATTGATCCAGATGCCCTTCCTTTTGCAAGAAATTTGAAAGAAACGGATCGCCAAGGGCTGAGAGAAGGAGCAAGCCTTGCGGAAGTGGTTTGTGAGAATATTGCAGTAGATGCTAATATGAATTATGATACGGAATAAATCCAAATTTTAAAATAATCATTTTAATTATTTCTTCAGTTATTATCTGATTTTCTAGAACATGTTCTTAGAATTTGAATATAAACTTAATGAACTGTCACGATTCATGAGCCACCTCGCTTTTCTTTTGTCTATAATCCCAAACTCAATTCCTAATATAATGTTAGTGAAAACTTTTAATTACGGCTGTGAAGTTTTTCTTTCTTGAATAAAAAGACAGATGAATTTGAAAAATTTTGGTGGATAAAGAATTGGTATGATATAAACTCAAAGCATGATAAGAAAAATTGATATACCAAAGCTCTTCAATCTCTCGTTTTATTTATTAGGGTCCCTTAGTTCTCTGACATTTTCCAATTTTTAGATGGTTAACTGCTGGAATGCTTGCTTCATACATTCTTACTTACTGAACTTCGGTAACAGGTCAAGCAAGTGAAGCCCGATGTCCTCCTAGGATTATCTGCTGTTGGAGGATTGTTCTCAAAGGAGGTATACAGTCTGATGCTTTGATTGATTATTCATTGCACGCTTATTTGATTAAGATTGTTGAATTAATATGGCTTCCATCGATTTTCCATCATCCCATTTTTTTATTGAAAAATAAAAGAAATTCGAAAGGGGAAGATCAACCTGCCAGTCATACAGATCATGATATGTTTTATGTTGCTTCCATCAATCTGCTGGCCAATGTTGTTTGGTGCCTTTTGTTGAGCTTTTAAAATCTTCATCCCTTTCATAGGATCTATATCTCAGTCATATTTGTATCAATGTGACTCTAGAGAATCTTGAAATTATTTTCTGGTTGTAAATTTATGTAACTCCATCCCCCTACGAAAATATCAGACATTTAGGTTCTCTGTATTAGTACCTCAACCACATGTATTCTATTCTCTGCATAAACTAAATGAAAATTCAAGTGAAAAATTGCATGTTATTTTATGCTTTCATACACACAAGTGTTTATGTTATATTTCTTTCTTCAACATACCATTGACGGACATCCTGTCCTTCAGGTATTAGAGGCCCTCAAGGGTTCAACATCAATGAGACCAGCCATATTTGCCATGTCAAATCCTACAAAGAATGGTATGTAATTTTTATTTCTTAATTGATTTCTGCTGCTGCAGTGAAAAACATGGATTCATAATAGTTTGTTTGCCTCTTCCCTCACTTTTTGACAGCTGAATGCACTCCTGAAGAAGCATTCTCCATTTTGGGTGACAACATTATTTTTGCAAGTGGAAGTCCATTCACTAATGTTGATCTTGGTATAAGTTTACAAATTCCCCACAGAATCTTTGTAGTAAATGTTTATAATCTAGTGATGGTGACATGAAAATTGAAAATGTAACTATTTGATTATTGCTTGCTGGAAAGTTAAGAACCAAGATGATTGTAAAACCTCATTTCATACGAACAGAATAGTATTCCTACTGTTATTTGAACAGTATCCTTTCTTTTCTAGGGTATCCAAATTCCATATAGGTCCATACTTAAATTGTTTGTTTGTTAATGTTTGTTCTGACTAGTTTTTTCATTTTAAATTAAATGTATTTTTTGGTTTCTGTAATTATTCATTTGGTTCCTATAGTTACAAAAAACGTTCGCTTTTAGTCTATAAATACACAAAAACATTCCCTTTTAGTCCCCACATAGAACATGTTTGATCCTACTATAGGGATTGTGTAAGAAGTAAAAGTAGAAAAAATTTGAACTATAAAGATTGGAAGAAATTTTTTTTGTAACTACCGCAGTAAAACGAGTAAACCTATTTATTTTAGTTAACTATATTCTAAACTAAATTCATCTGTTCTAGTTCACAAAAAACAAGCCTATTTTTTACCTATTGCAGCCCCTATTCTAATACTTTGAGCACAAGTGGAGGAAAAATGCTCTAGCATCTAGAGTAGGTGACTTGCAATCTCCATCTATGAGTGAGATTAATTTCCTGGAATATGAAAGCAATCTGCATACATTTACGGTGCATTAATAATCTTTTAGGAGACAAGTGTAAGGTTGGAAGTATGGGATTCTAGTGTGAGCTTTGTGAGGCCTTGTCCTCTCCAATTACATCAGCTAGCTTTGGTGGTGTGGTTTCCCCAAGTTTCTTATTATTTGGTATAAGAAATTTCCATCTTGTCTCAGCAAATGAGAGGATTGGGTGGTCAGTGTTCCCTAGACTAGTCAATAAGTGGTAATGCCAGCTCGTTTGCTGGGATCCAACTGTAAGGCATAGGCCTTGAGTCTCAGTGCTGTGATCCAATTGTAAGGCATAGGTATTGAGTCCGGCATTGAAAGTGTGAGATTCTAGTGTGGAGGTTTATATGATCTTGGAGCTCTCCAACTTCAACGGCTAGCTTTTGTGATGTGATTCTCCCAAAGTTCTTATTTTAATCACAAAATGAAGATTATATCCTTTCTATTTAATAGAGTAATTCGATAAACCTCTGTTTTTGTAAAACTGAGTGACATTTACCAAATTAGCAAAGTGATTATGTCTAGTTACATATTGTTTAGTCCCCAAATCAGCAAAGTTGTTATTTCTGTTGAGTTTATCCCACTCAGTGAAGCTTGCTTTACAAGCTTCATGATTTATTATAGAAATTATATGTCTCACGTTAAGAATAAAAAAAATAATCAGTATCTTTTTACTTTTTCTTTGTTTTTCTTTAGAACTAAGTTTTCTCTACAATTTGTGATGTTTTTGTTATATGTCATTTGTTCATTGTCTTCATCTTGATATATAGATATTCAAAGCAAAACTTAACATCAATTGTTGTTTTTTTGCTCTCATACATTCGATGTGCCAATTCTTTAAGTTTACCAGAAACCTGCAAATAAGAAATAATTTGTCTTTAGGGAAATCTACTTAGCAGCTGTTTATTTGCAAGGTGGAGAATTATATCTCGTAACAAAAGGAAACAGATAAAATCCAGATGTTTTATTTATATCTGCAAACTAAATACAGAAAGTATGTCGTATACAATCCTCATTTCACAGATATACAATCTTGACACAGCAGACATACACTAAACTTATAAGCTAACCACAGGTAGAAAGGAAGAAGTTACCTTTTCTTTTTCTAACTTTTCAGTAGTCTTCAGATATTGAATCTAGTTTGTTTCTTTGGGTATAAATCAAGCCTTGTAATTTATTTAAACTTATAAAAATTGATATTTGTTCTACAATGTGCATGAAGTGTATAAATGTTATTAGTAAAGTACTAGTTGGTACAAAAAAAATTCTTTTATTGTTCTGTTTCTCTTGGTCTCAGTTAAGGGGAACTCACAAAGGCAAGTTCTTGTAATCATGCAGGAAATGGTCATATTGGCCACTGCAACCAGGGAAACAACATGTACCTCTTTCCAGGGTTAGTTCACACTTCACAGTTTCATACTATGATTTATAATATACAGTTAATTTTATTTTAGATATGTTCTTTTCTTCCAGCATTGGTCTTGGAACACTTCTGTCAGGTGCTAGGATAATCTCTGATGGCATGCTACAGGCTGCGGCTGAGCGGTATGTTTTACTAAATTTATTAATTTGTGAAAATACTTTCATGATTAATTACTTCAAATCCAAAATAGGCTTTAAGTTGGAAACTGTCAACAAATTTTGTCTGTCTATGAACTGAAAGGGTTCAATAACAAAGCCTCGTGGTTGTCGTAGAAGTACATAAATTTTTGTTACAACGAACAATTTGTGCTACCCTTAAATGCATTTTATAATTTAATTAGGATCTTTTGTTCTCCTTACTCATGTCAGTGTCCCCTCTTTGTATGGATGAGTTTATGTTGTTTCATAAATATCAAAGCACCACACCACACCCCAACCTTTGACAAACAAATATAAAGCAATCAGTAAAGAAGATGCATATGCATATGATGTCTTTTGAAGCCCGGCCAGATTAAATTGAGATTTAATTGATTATATTTTTCAAGCTTGAGCGTTATGTTAGAAATAATGATTTAGGCATCCTAATATTTTTCATGTCATTCATAATTATTGATTTGATTCATTCCAAAATGTTATGGCCTTTCCTTGATTCTGACTGGGTTTTGGTCTGCCTGATATCATTGGGAAGTCTGGCTACATATATGAGTGAAGAGGAGGTCCTCAAAGGGATCATTTTCCCTTCAACATCCAGGTATAAATGATCTTTTTCTTTACTGTGTGTCGACTACAAGAGATAGTTCTAAAGGAGCAGCGTCTTTCTCAAAACTAATACATTTTTGTGTAGAATTCGAGACATTACAGAGAAGGTAGCCGCAGCTGTTATAAAAGAAGCTGTGGAGGAGGACCTGGCTGAAGGATATCATGGAATCGATGCTCGGGAGCTGAAGAAACTTAGTGAGGTAAGTTTCTTTTTCGGAACAGTTAACACTTTCTTAGTAACTGTAGGAGGACATAACATTGTAATCTTTACTAATTTTTCATGAGAACACACTTGTAACTGTGTACTTGTTACGCAAATAAAGCAGTAACTATCTTGTCTACATCGTGACCTACCACTACCTGGTAACAAAAATTGGGAAGCTTTACTAATGTCGATAATGTGACTTACCTGATAAACCAAATGAGACCTTTACTTGTGTATGTGAGATTGATTTGTCTGCATTGAGGATCGTGAAGTTCTATAGGTTCTTATCTGAGATTTAGTTGACTGTACTTTTTACCATTTATTTTTTTGGCTTCCATTGTTTTTCCGTATTCATCATAGTTGTCTTCTACATTCTTCAAATGAATTACTGTTCCCTAACCATACATAATCTGAATTGAGCTCAAAGTCTTGCATGCCTGCACAAATCATATAGGAGTAGTTCATTCTCATCTAACATCAAATCCAAGTATTTATATAGCAAAACAATTTATGGATGCTTTTTTTATGGGAATTGCAGGATGAAATCGCCGAATTTGTGAAGAATAACATGTGGAGTCCAGAGTACCCTACATTAGTTTACAAGAAAGATTGAGTAACCTGCAGTGTTTTGATAACAACAATTTCCCTCACGATGCATCAATGCTTCAATCAGGTTCATGTAATACGGCTTAGGGTGGAATCCATGTAGGATTAGTTGATTTAAATTCTAAAAACATTATCCCACAACTTTTTTCTGAAAGTCTAGCAAACTTATATTTTTGTATACATGATAATTCTTCTAAATAAAAATGGAAAGCCAGGTTTTATTTTTAATCTACTTTTATTTTTGTCTTATACTTCTGCATAACTTGGGTTTATAACTACATTGTTGGAGTAACTTTTCGCTTACTTACTCGAAGTGATTTGCATTTAAAAACCTCTATTGCAAATGTAAACTCATAGTAAAATTTAGTGTTAATTTTTTATTTTATCATAAAATTTATATTCTACCAACATTTACTCAGGAAAATACCAACAAAACAATTTTTAGTACACATTCTATTCTTGATTGAAATTATTAAAGGCTATAAAATCGAAAGAAACAGTCATCATAAAAGTGTTGTTAAAATATTAACATGGTTTCACATTAAGCACCATTAAAAAGTGTATTAGGGGGCGTCTAGTGCAGAAACACATCGAGCATGATGTTTGATAGTTACGTGTGTTTGTAGAGACTACAACACTGTATTTGATGTCCAATAATTCACATTTTTTGGTCGTACAATTTGTGGAAGACACGTGAATTCCGAATTTGGTTCTACAATATGTTGAAGACATGTGATTTCTGAATTTCTTCTCATTCTGCTACGATAGAGGAGGACGTCAACTATGTTCAACACTTTAAGTATGGCTATACCACAACGACTCGTGCCCTTGTCACGTCAATATCATTATGTCACAACTCCTTTGTAGAGCCATGCATACTATATACACCTCCTTCTGTCTACTTACCTTACATCATTATATCATGTTTTTTTTGTCTTCTTGAATAGTAATATACGTCTTTAATATTAAAAAAAATATTAAAAATCACCTTTTTTTTCTTAGTTTTGGATGTGTGTTATGCGTAATTTCTATTTGGTCTTTTCTGTTTGCATCCCAATATCAGTTTATGCCCTTTTGCTTTTACAAACAGGTTAATTTTGAAGTGTAGCGTCTTCATTCTGGAGAATTTACAAGGGGTGTCTTCTTTCATTGAAAAAAAAAGGTTAGTTAAGAATAAAAAAATTGTATATTTGAAATTACTTATTCCGGAATTTAGAATAAGTGTAGGCAAAGAGTATTGGAATAGAGGAAGAAATAACCTCTTTATTTTTACTTCAATTAGGATTTTAAATGTTTACTTGACACATTTAACTTCCAAGCAAACCAGATTCGAACTGAGTTGAACTTAGTTGACCTATTTTATTAAAATTAAAAAGTTACATTTTACAAATATACTTTTTGTTTGATAGATTAAAATAATTTATAAATTTTAGTCTAATACAAACACCAAAAACAATGTATCTGAAAAATAAAATGTTCGTGATTTTGAAGGTGTCTGTGTTTATTTTCTAAAAAGTTGGTGAAGTAACCCACTAAACCCATAAATATCTGGTGTGCTAGTGATAATTTAGTCCATTATAAAGTGGGATTAGTCCATTATAAAGTTCAACACAACTTAAGTAAAGCTACTTAACTCACTTTCACACTTTTGTCTATAATTAATTAAAACCTATAAAATTATAAGTAAAATTTATTCAAATTAACACTTTCATTTCAATGTGTTTGTAGCAAGATCATGTTATTGATGACATCTCAATAATTATACAAGTCTCACATACAATCTTAAAATAATTCAGTCAACCTTGAATATGGTCTTTAATCGTGGCAACATAGGCGTAATAGAAAAATTTATGTTTTCATACTTGTAAATTAATGTAGAAATATTAATATACCTATCAGTAAAAAAAAAAAAAAAAAAAGGTTTACGTTGAGACAAAAGAAACATAGCCGTTTTCTTTTGCTGTATTTGAAACGAAAATTTTAAATTTTTAAGAAATTTTAAATTCTTGCAATTAGAATTATTTTGTTTGGACAAATCAAATTAAATTTCTCAAATTTTAAATTCCTAGTTTAGATAGGGTAATTTAATTCTACTTCAAACAATATATATAATTAATCCAAATTCTTATTTTTGTGCAATTTAAAATTCTATATTTTTAAATAATCAAAAATACTTTCAGAAATTTGTAAAATTTTAATTTGTTCCTAAATTCTCGATGCAAAACATTATATTTCACAATAAAATGTTTTGAGTTCTAAATAAAATTCTCTTAACGCTATGTTTGGAACGGCTTAAAAATATTTTAGCCAGCTTAATAAGGAAAATTCTTCGGTGTAAAATGCTTTTCTGTACTAAAACATAAGGAGAATAAAAATTTAAACTTTTTTATCCATGATACACTCCACTAATAACCTTTTCTTGTGCCTTTCTAGAATATATTGAATGATTGTTGATTTTTTCTATTATCATCATTGTTAATGCTTGTTGTTGTCCTTTCTTTATACCAAGATATTTCGAACTTGGAAGCAAAGTTTAGATTTGAGTTGAGACTTTATGATAACCTGAATGGGCATCACAGGAAGCTTTGTGAGCACTGAACCAAAGCCAACCACCAACATGTACCACTAACCTAAGGCAGGTCATCGTGGGTAAAGAAATGTCATTATTACAAATATAGCATACAGTGCCTTGCTCTATTGGGGTTTTAAGGTTTTCTAGTTTACTTAAAAGTTAGGAGTATGTTTAGGATATTTGAGATTTTTTTTCATTTTTTGAGTTTTAAATGTAATTTTGTAAACAAATATAAAGAATATAACTGAAATAGATTTTAATTCAATTTTGAAATATTTTACCATCTATTTTCAAAACTTAAAAAGAAGTTTTATAAATTTAATTTCCTAAAAAAAACATTTTTTTATCTTATGATTGTCATTTAATATTACAATTGGTGTCTTCTTTTCTCAACGGATTATCATTAGTTTATTGAAAAAAAAAGTTATAATTAACGATAAAATTGTTGAAAAATAATGTGATAATAATTTTAAATAAAATTAATGAGACATGAACTCACCTATATAAAAGATTGACATCACTTTTTCTCAACTTAAAATCGTAAACATTAACTTCTGGATCTTACTTATTATATGTTATTCAATTTTATCGTTCTTACTCAATATGAAATTTAGATTCACATGTGTATTTTCTCCAACAGTTATATACGATGACGATTATGATTATTTACAAAACCGTCTTCATGTATCTCGTTAAAATTTTCAATTTCATCCATTTTGTTCATTTTATCTGTGTACCTTAACTTCTATTTCCTTCTTCTTTCCTTTTTGTTCTCTTTTCTTCCTTCGTTACAACTCTCTCTCTTTTTCCTTTATTCGTCATATTCAACTTTTCTATTCTTATTTTGTCTTTTTCTCTCCTTCTCAAAGTGTTTCTTTCTACCGTAAATATCTCTAACACACTTAAAATTATCATAAGGGAGAACAATACTCAAATACAATGTTTTGTTATGACAGAGATAGATAACAATGTTTTATTGAGGTGAAGGTAAAGGATAATCTTTTATTGGATGCGTTGAAGGTGAGTAAAAAAGGAAATAATAAGAAAATTGTGAAAGCCTCCAAGTTTGTTGTGGTGGAGAAACAGGGGAGTAGTTGAAGCTTTGGTTGATGAAGAGTAACAATAAAGTAGTAGTGTTGTCGTGACAAAACTTCTAGATTTGTTATTTAATATATTTGTTTGTTGTGGTAGATTTTCTAGATTTTGCTACAACAAAACAAATTGAGAATTTTGACCTACAATAACAATTATAAGTATAATCATCGTCTTATGTATAATTTATTTAGATGGCTAGAACAGAACAAAATGAGGATTTTGACTTACAATAATAATTATAAATATAATCATCGTCTTATGGGTAATTTATTTAGGATGACAGTTCAAAACTTTAATTAATTTATAAATTTTTAATAACAATTAAAGCAGCAACATTATTATAATTTTTTTTAATTATCGTACAAAATGTCATTCATAATCATTTTGGTGACTTATCAACCTATTCGAATCAAATGAAATTTTAATCATATATTAAAAAAATAGTTACTCTTATTCATTATTAACATCATTTATTTATTTATTTATTTATTTATTTATTATTATTATTATTATTATTATTATTATTATTATATTATGTTAAAATTATGTTAATAGGATAATTTTTAAAAATAATAAAAGTGAAAAAAACTAAAGAATAATAAAGTTGATGACTATATCCGATAATTGAGTACATTTAGAAACATTCAATTATGGAAGGCTTCTAGATGGAACTTGAAAAATAATAGATGAATTATGAATTTATTAATAATATTGAATTTCATTTTTATTATTTTTGTTTATATGTAAAATTTTTAAGTGACATGTAAGAAATATTATTATTACGTTTTTTTTACCCTCACCATCATTGATAATATTAATTTTATTATGATTTTTTTATATTTAATAGAAAGTAAAAAATTATAAAATGTGAAAGAATAATTGTCATCAATAATTATTTTTGTATAAAAAATATTGACAACCATTATTAAACAGAATGATTATATAAAATGTTAAGAAAACCGAGTTTGAAAATGGAAAAAAAGAAGAAGAAGCTACATTACTAATAGAAAGTTGGATAATTAATCTATAGAAAATGTTATTATAATAATCATGAGTGCCGATTTCAATAATAAAACCGTTAAAGTGCAATATAAACATATAATTATGTTTTTTTTAAACTAAAGTACATACCCCATTTCAGTAAGTAAATTTACAAATTGAAAACTTCTACAATTTTTTAATAACTTAAAATAATTGGTAATTTAAGAATGTAAATTTTCTTATAAGTATCTTATATAATTCTTTTTTAATAATAAAAAAAATAACGTGGCTTAATTAATCAAAATGTGTTTAGATTAAATTATGAAAATGGAATCAATTTTATAAATAATATATTTTAAAAAAATTACTTAAATGAATTTTTTTAAATTTTATTTACTAATTATATTTGTTCTGTTGATACACAAATTTTTTTTATAAGGGGCAAGAAAAAAATTGTATTATTATTCTTTTATTTTTGTAAATTTTATATCTTGAAAGACAATAATTATCACCTTTCAGTATTTTTTTCTTTTTAATTTGTACAAACAAATAAAGCATAAATGTTGAAAAACAAAATCTCTAATTTATCAATTGCTGACAATTTTAACTCAAAATAAGAAAGAAAAAAAAATGAATAATAAACCAAACTTTGTGCATAGCATATTGTATGTGGTGTTAATAAACATGGCGTTGAAAGAAAGTTACACAAACATTTCATTGTCATTTATTTTCACATATGCTCTCTCACACAAACTCCTCTCATCATAACAATTGGAGAAAATAATAATAATAATAATAATAATAATAATAATAATAATAATAATAATAATAATAATAATAATAATAATAATAATAATAATAATTAGAGAGGGCCATGAAATGGTGCTTCTAATTAGTACTCACTCCACTCCTTATTTAGTTTTTAAACTAATATTATTATATCATTAAGTTAACGTGTTATCTAAACCTCCTCATTTTTATTTTTTATCCAAGTTAAAATACATTAAGAAAATTATTTCAATCCCATCTAAATTATTTAATAATTTATTTGATAGATTCATCAATTTTATATCTTTTAAAAATTAAGGTCAATAATAATTTATTTTCATTTATCTCTCAATTTACTTAAATATCTTCTAATAATAAAATTATAACATATTAAAATTTTAAAATAAAAAATACATTAATCTTAATAATAATAATATTATAATAAATATAAGATCTAGACAAAATATCATTATATATATTAAGGTCCAAAATAAAATATAACTCTAACCTTACTTTTTAATCTTCAACTTTTAAATCATGTAAAACTTATTGATATATATATTAAAAAATTATGATTTTTATATACATTGAACTCTTTATATCATATTTACAGTTAAAAATAGATAAAATAAAATTTTAAAAAATGATTATTGATATATGTTAAAAATAATGATTTTTATATACATGGAATACTTTATATTGTATTTACAGTTAAAAATAGATAAAAATAAAATTAAAAAAAAATGGTTATCTATCTCCACTATCTAAAATTTCAAAGTACATCAATGCTTCCATTTCCCAAAAAGTCCCATCATCAGAAATATTCAAGATTTCGACATCTAGCTTGATTTTTGAACTGTGTGGAATGCGTAGAAAAGTTGCTTATTTATCTCAATATATAATATAGTCCAAACATAATAATAATAATAATATATATATACATATATATATATATATATATATATATATATATATAATATAACCATTAAACTTGTAATTAATTGGTCAATTAATACAAGCTTCCTATGACAATAGGTTTGACTATCTTTTTTCTTTTAAAAAAGAGCTTAAAATTTATATTAATTGATTTTAGTGATGTGGATTGACCACATGTGTTGACACCTGCTACTCGATCACCAGATATTGTTTTTCATTGGCAATTTCCTACTCTCTTGGAAGGGAAAACAAAAAAAGCAATTTATTGTTTCAAAATCCTCTACGGAAACTGAATACACCACTCTTACCTCAGTCTTCAATGGTTATTCTATTTACTGAGAGATTTACATGTTTCGTTAAATAAGCTTGTTTCCTTATATTGCAATAAGTTGCAAATCCATTATTTCGTGAAAGAACAAAACACTTCTGGGAAAAAACTTCATTTCAAGCTCATGAATTTGTGGACACGTTCACCAAAGCCTTCTTCCAAAATTGTTTTAATCCCATCTTTCCAAACTTGCTTCATGACATTTTTTAACCTCCAACTTAGGGAGGACTAAAAGAAAATAAAACTTTCACTCACCCTCACCTTAATCGGCCAGATCATACTACCCTCATTCATCTTCACCTTAATCATCTTAATCGTACAAACCACACCACACAAATTTTTTTTTTCACCATTGCACAACCACACACACAATTGTTCTTTCATGCTTTTATCTTTTTCTCTGAGGTGTGTTTTTTTATTATATTCTTTGATTCTTTTTCTAATATTCTGCTGCATAGATTATATATATATATATATATAGAGAGAGAGAGAGAGCGACGAATCTTCTTGAAAGTTTGAAGGGACCGTAGTCTGCTAAATTCAATGTAATTTATGATTTTGGTCACCAAACTTAATGAACATTTAATATATTTACTTGTATATTTACAATTCTATCCTCTCAATCCCTTCCTTAGTTTTGTAACTCTCATATAATTTATGATTTTGTCCCCTCAAACTTAATTATCATTTAATATATTTAAGTATATATCTACACTTTTATCCTTTTTACCTTCTCATCTTCTTTCTTTCTTTTATATTTATTTATTATTTATTAATAATATATTATTTGGTCCCAAGATTAATGGTCAGATCCGCAACTATATATATATATATATATATATATAGTATATTGTTTTATCAATTTTGCCTTGAACCTTCTTTCTCCATTGTTTAAAAAATGAAATTGTAATATTTATTGTATATTACTGGAGCACAACCAATTAGGTTGCTAAATTGATAATACAAGCTTCCTATGACAATAGGTTTGATTATCTTTTTTTTTTTTTTTTTTTTAAGAGCTTAAGATTTATACAATGTAAATGTAAAATACTTTATACTATTAATAAATAATAAGGTGGCAATGATGAGTTTCTAAGATAATTGATATAACACGCAGCAAAATGTACTATATACACGGAAAATTGTGATTAGATAATTAAAGTATAACTTCTTTAGCAAGCAATAAATAAATAAATATATATATATATATATAATATAACTTTTTATAATAAAAATTATTTTAAATATAATTTATATGTAATATTTTAATAAATAATTTAATTAAATAATACATTATTTTTATATCAAATTTTAAAATATGGAAATATAATTTTTAAGATAGAGAAAAAAAGAAATAAAGATAAAAACAAAGCAGTTAGACACGTTTGAAGAGAAAAAAAAAACTCTAGATGCGAAAATTATATATTGCACATTTTAATTTATGAGAAATAATAAATAATACATTTAAAATGATTTATTTCTTTTTGTGAGAGAACTCAAATGTTTCTTCTTCTTCTTTTAAAACTTAGTTGTATTGTAAATGCGAGGTTGTGTCGGTTAACAAACAAAATAAAGAGCGTCCTGCAACTTTGTAACAAAAGTTCTTACACATAATAAATAAACGCCTTCATTAGCATTTACTGCATACAAAATACTTTCCCTTCTCTTGAAAACAAAAATGCCAATTGAATTGGTTAAGAACATCTTCCTCATTAAACGTGCAAATACAACTTCAACTAATTGTTGGTAAAAACAATCTTAAGTTTTTGGTACAAGAAACAAACTTTAGCATCGTCCATAGTTAACATTTGTTTCCCCCAAATTGCAATATTTAATTTAGAGTGAGTTATGACTGACCAACCAATTAGGTAGATAAATTTACAAAACATTTTCACCCTCTTGGTGTCTCATTTCACCAAACTATCAAATCATCTTATAAGGAATAAAGAAGTTTGTCATTTTAAACTAAAGGAGGTGGATCTATTTGGACTTAAACTACAGTTTTTCTTAAAGAATTTCTAAAAAAATTAATTAATCTTTCATATGTTACAAATAATTTTATGAGTTAATTTGTTAAAAAAAATGAGGACTTATTCTCATTAATATAAAGTAAACTTTGATGCGTAATAATTTCAAAGAGAGGACTGTGAC
Source organism: Sphenostylis stenocarpa (assembly GCA_963425845.1). NCBI lineage: Eukaryota > Viridiplantae > Streptophyta > Magnoliopsida > Fabales > Fabaceae > Sphenostylis > Sphenostylis stenocarpa. The sequence goes on from OY731401.1 coordinate 45,435,625, forward strand.
ATTTTGGATAGAGAAGCAGAAAGTGTCGTATTTTAATGTTACTGTTCTTTAAATGTCGTGATTCTTTGATTTAATTTCTTAATAATATTAAATTTCATGAAATTAAATTGGTTGTTTCGTCACATTCGTGTATCTAAATTTCTCAATGGGGTGGTGGAAAAATCATGTGAAAGCACAGTATAGTTATGAAAATAAATTAATATTTCGTTTTAAAAAAGCTACGGAATAACACAAATATCTCAGAAAAATAAAAATAAGACTAAGTGAATATTTAAGAATAATTTAATTTGATTAAAAATTCAATTTGTAAATGAAACAATTTAAAGACGACTAGGTCCACCAAATTAACGTCCCTGTGAAGGTTCAAACACGGCGTAAGTTATTGAAGTTTACGTCCAACCAAAACACACTATGTAAAGAAAATGCAAATGAAAGTTTTGAGGTATAAAAATGTAAATAATTTGAAAATTTTATTTAAAAATTTATAAGAATTTAATTTCATATGTTATTATAATAAAAACAATTGTAAAATAATTTTGGTATAATTATTTTAAAATCAATAAAATTATTACATATAACACTTTTGTGATTAAATAATAATATTAAAAAAATTACCTCATCGTACACATATGTTGTCTGAATTCAAATATAACAAAAGAAATAATCTTATTTTGTTGTCTTAAATATAAATTTGAAACTCCTCTGTCTTATTTAATTTTATTATTTGCAATATACTTTAAATTTTATTATCATCCCAATTATTAAGTTGTAATTTCATAAACATACATGTTAAGTTTATGAAACTACCAACATTAACAAAACTTAACTATCATTCTTAATTGATGCTAACTAAATATTTTTTCTTATATTTGAAGTTAAGAATACAATTATTTTCTCGTTATTTAAAGTCCTGTATTAAAAAGAAAAGACTATTTAAATTATATATATAAGTAATGTAGCGTCCTGAATTTTATATAAAAATGATTAAAAAAAGTTAACAAATTTCAAGCAAAACAACGGTCACGTATAAATCAGGGAATAGACTTGGTAATTAAACAATAATTAAATGAATAAGAGAGTTGTTAAACCACGTACATTTTTTATTTAAAAGTAATAACAAGTTATATTCAAATTACTTTAAAAATTAATCTATTTTCAAAAGAAAAGTTAGTAAATACATCTTAATGAACCTCACAAACATTTTTTTAATATGATTCATCTATTAAATAAAAGATAATAACTTCAATAAATAAATACGACTAAGAAATCAAAAGCTAAAGCACAAACAATAAAAAAACAATAATTTATGTCCATAAAGCAAGATACCCGCAAAGACAAACCATTACATCAATTAATCATTATAATTATCTTATCTTAAATATCTAATCAAAAGTCAACACCCTTCCCATTACTTTTTCTCTAAATTTAATATTTCATCAAACCCATTAAAAATTTCTCTCCACCTCCCATCACCACCAGCGGTTAAACTATATCAATACCACAAAACAATTTTCATTATTAAAATATGATTTTTGAAAACCCATTGAATAAGAGACCTATTTTCATCAAGAAACAAGAAATACCTATAAAAGTAATGGTTTTGAAATTTTCTATTTTGATTAATTAATTAAGTACCCGTTACAAAATTAATGGATAGCAATAAGACACACCCTAATGGGTGTTGTAATCAACAAGCACACCCTTTCCTTATCCAACTTGTTAACAAAGCTGGTGCTCTATCTTTATCCATCATGCCAAGTAACTTTCTTTGACCCTCTCTTTCCCTCTCTGTTATCTCCCAAAAATTCTTATATTCTCTCTCTGCAACCATTTTTCTCTTATTATTTTCATTTCCCATTCTCTGTTACGTTGAAACCCACACTAAGCAAACCCTTTTTTCTCTCTCTCTCTCCCTCTCCATATTTGTTTTTCAAGAACAAGACAAAGCTTTTCCTTTAAATTCTTCGTCGGATCCTTCTTCACCTTTTTTCTCTCCGAAACTCGCAACGACACAATCGCTCGCACAATATAAAAGATAAAACGCGAAAACGGTGTCGTGTTTTAAATAAAACGCAACAATGAGGTGTAAGAAGCACTTGCCTGACCTCACCAGCACCATCGGCGTTTGCGCTTCGTGCCTCCGCGAACGTCTCCAGCCTATCTTCGCAGCCCAGGTCCAAGCCCAAGCCCAATCCAGCGGAAACGCATCTCATCATCGCGAGCACAAGACCAAGTCGGAGGAGGAGAAACCAGCGCCGCTCAATTTCCCGCGCTCGGTATCTCCCTACGTCGCGCACCGGAAATCCGACTGCGACCTCAACCGAGAGGAACTCTTCTTCGGCACGCCGCAGGTTGACGCCGCCGCGGACGACGGATGCGCTGCCGCCGAGAAGCGGAGGCACGGCAGAAGGTTCTGGAACCTCTCGAACCTCTTTCGCCCCAGATCGAACAAGACGGAGGTCTCGCATCAGGAACCGTGCGAGGAACGGACGGCGACGACGTCGTCGTGGTTTACGACGATTCTCCCCGCGCGCCGTCACCACGAAGGCGGAACCCACAGATGGAGATGCCGGCGCGGGGATCGAGGGCTGTCGCCGCCTACGGCGGCGAATTTCGGCGTGGAAACGGCGCAGGAGAGGTCTGATTCGGGGAATTCGACGGAGTGCTCGCCGCAGAGGCCGAATCCGACGCCGGCGACAGCGCATCGGCGGCGGAGGTTTAGTTCCGGCGGCGGAGCGAAAGGACTGACGACGAGCATGGCGTTCTGTCTGAGTCCGTTGGTTCGGGCGAATCCGAACCGGCATTGGACCCACGGTAACAATAATAATAATAATAATAACACTAATAAAGGGTTGGCCCAGGAAAAGAGCGCCGGTGGGCTCCACCACATATCATCTGGGGCGTCGTTTTGCGCGAACCGGTCGCGCAAGCTCGCGGATTTCGGGAGGGTGGCGCACAACCGTTGATTTTGCGGACCGTGGTACGGTGATTATGTTTTTGTCCATTTCCGTTTGCAGATTTTTTTTTTCTTCGAGAAAAAACATAATCATTTCTCCCTTTGTACAGTCCACACAGTTCATTGCAATTTGCAAAGGAAAAAAATATTTTTTAAATGCTGAATTCGTATTTTGTTTAATAATTTGAGATTGAGGTGTTGGTAACTAGCATTAATTTGATGATTTTAAATAAAAAAAGTAATGTTAATTCGATCATTTTGAAGTAAAAGCTTTTTCTTAGTTTGGTAATAGATTGGACAAAGATTTTTAAATAAAGGAATAATTTAGATTTGTATTTGTTGAAAGACCAAGTCACCTGTCTTATTGGTAAGGTTCACGATTGATTTTATGTTGGAACGTTAGTCTAACATATTTTCGATTATTATGATAGGTCAAAAATTACTTTTAGTTGGGTTAAAAGTACTTTATGGTTGGTCTGGAATTTATTTTATGTTAACCTTAACATAAATAGTTTAAATCTTGAAATGGGGTTAATTTTTTTTATTTTAACAAAGATTTGAATATGAATTAAGAGATAGGGATAAAATAAAGATTAAAAGTTTTAGTATGTTAAGAAAAGTTAGATAAAGAAAAAACAATAGTGATTGGGGTTGAAAAATAATAGATAACATGCATATTTGCGAAGAGTAAATAAAATTCCAAAAATATATTTTAATTTTTGGTAGAATATTCTTTAGAATACATAATATTTTTTTGGTAGAATCTTTGAGAAAATGGAATAAATTTGTAACATTATTTTGGTAGCACTTAAGTTAATTTAGCGATTAATTTAATTTCATTGTTGTATTAAGTCACATTAATTGTGGAGCACTTTTTGATTCCATAATTGAACACCAATTTGGGTGTCTTTATTCAAATGTTGTACTAATAAAAATAATATAGAAAATGGAGTTGCTATAGATTTTCAAAATCGAATCCATACAAAATATATTAAAAAAATGTTTTTTCTTAACTCTGATTTTATTTGGATTTGGATTGAAAATAAATTAAATCAAATTAAGCACATATATTTAACGATAAAATTTAGCACATACTATTATTATTTTACTAATTTTATCATTTATTTTTCTTTTTACATATTTCATCATTAAATATTTTAATTTTACCATATGTTAAAATTCTAACAAAGTGATGACATAGCATAAAAATTTTAATTTTGATTTTTATGTTTTATAAAATTCGCAAGTTTAATCTCTTAAATTTTATAAATATGTTATTTTAGTTCTTGAATTTCTTTTTATGCAATTTTGATCCCTTAATTTTAATTATCCTTTCAATTTTAAATTTAAAAGTATATAAAATCACTAATTGTAAAAAAAAAGGACTCAATTATATATTAATGCTTGACATCCACCACACAAAAACGGGTTTTTTTATTATTTTCACCACAAACACTTTTTAAAATAAAAAATTTAAATAACTTTCTTTATAAAATTTATGCAAATTTTAATTATTTTTTAAACTTTTACGTATAATATAAGTTAATTTTAATTTATAAAGTTTTTTTTTCAAAAAAATTATAATGAAGCTTATCCACACATGCCTTCTCTTTTAGTATCTTTGCTCTTATGAGATATATCAAAAAAAACATTTAAAAAAATTGCAGAAAAAGGAAGCTATTCCTTCTAAAATTAAAAGTAGAAAACAAAACATAACTAACAAAATAATAACTTCCATAAAACACCCATTTTTGAGGAAGAATAATAGAGTAAGCATGGCAAAGTCAATGGTTTGGTTGCATGAAACATTTGACATTTTAGGGGCATTGAATTGTATGCATAGGTTAAGGGAGATTAATAAGTAGGGTTCAAACTTGGAAACGGTTTTACTTATAATGTTATTATTACTTGCGGATTTTTCTATTAAATAATATATCATTAATAAATAATAAAATAATGTTACCAAAAATATATATTTTTTTAATATTTACTCTTATATAAACATTTATAATTGATTAACTTTTCTCACCATTCAATCAGTTAACTTTACTTTATATAATGGATTGATTCACATTCATAAAAATAAAACAATTGTAAAATTTTGAAAACCAATTATAAGATAATTACTGATTATAATTAATTTTTAAAATCTAAAATAAAATTATTTAATAATATTTAATTATAAATTATATGAAAATAAATTAAAATGATAAGTAAGTAGTGATTCAAAGCTCTTATTATAAAACAAACATCTTTTTTTTCACGGTAAAATCATTAAGTTATTTTGAAAATTATATTTTTTTTAAATATTCTTTAACTTATTTTAAAATATTTTTTTATAAATTTTAAATATCACATTAAAATTTTTAAAATAATCATATTAAAGAAAAATATATTATAATAGTTTAGTTTTAAAATAATATCTATAATTTAATATTATTTTGAAATTGTTTAAAATTAAATTATAAAGTATCATAGTTTTTTTAAGTTATATATAAAGTAATTTTAAATTTTATTTATATTTATCTATTTATTAGATAATTATCTTAACTTTAATTTATTTTTATTTTTATTGAAGTTATATAAAAGATACTTTTAATTATTTATTAATTTATTTTATTATTTAAAGTTTTAATTAGTTAAATCAATCTTATTAATTATAATTTCTTTTTACTTTTTTTCACTATAATTTTTTTCCAAACAATCTCATTTTTAATTTTTTTCTTTTTTTCACTCCTTAAATTTATCTTTCAATTCAAACAGTTAGAATAAATTCAAGTCACTCTTCCAAAAATATTCCGTAACTTTCTTTCTTATTAATTTATATGTAAAAGATATTTTGACAATTAAGTTAAAATATAATGATATAATAATATACATGTTGGTGTCATTATACAATATACTTTTTAATCTCACTAAGTTCGAATGTTAACACGAGAGACCAAAATTTACATTAAAATAATGAATTAATGTAAATTTACATTGTACTGATATAAGATTAGACATAATTTTGTGTGTCTAATAATGAAGATAAACGTATTTCAACTAATGAAGTTGTAAAAGGGATGAACAATTGGTTGGTGGAACAAGTCAAAATTTCGATTTGAACTTGCATTTTGAAGGAGTTAATTTGATAAAGAAAGAGAAAATTAATGAAGCATATTACTTTAACACACTAAGACATTGATTTGATGTATAGTTGAAAAAGAGAGATTCAAGCTTCTTATATGTGGAAAAACTCTTATTCTAATACATCTTAAATTGTATATAGTATTATTTGAGTACGTTGTTAAGAATGAAGAAAAGATTTAAACTTTTCGTCAAACTCTCACTATAAAAATTATATATTTAATTTCATTTTTCTTTAAATTTTATCTCCATTTTATACAAGGTTTATCTAGTACAAGAGTCGGTAGTTGACCTCTTAGATAATACATAAAAATGAAATAAAAATAATTTTAAAATTAAACACTATAAATTTCATTCTTAATTAACTTTAAACAATAACTGTACAATAAAAATATTCATGTATTGTTGTGATTCAAATCTCAAAAATAGTAAAACTTTAATTATAAAAAAACATAGAGATGAAACACTAATCTCAATTATATAATAAATATTAAAATACTTCAATTTAGTAAAAAAAAAATGTCTAAAACGACAATAAGATACAATAATAATACCATTACCATTTCATTGTGATGGAAAAATATTCAAAAAGATTGTTACACAGTTGTTGTCACTGTCATTAAAAAAATATCAGATAGAAAAAAGAATAATTCTAAAATAAATAAAACAAATTTTATATCATAATTAAAAAAATATCATTAATCTTTTTCAAACGATTACTACAAAAATGACATAAAAATATGCAGTACACACTTCATAACTTAAATCAATTGATATATTAACGTAATAATAATACCAAATAAATTAATACTATCTTTTTTGGAGTTTAAGGATATCGTGGTCTCCCAAAATTTTATAATTTTCATGTAATTTATGATTTTGGCCTCTCAAAACTTAATCAAAATTTAATATATATTTTTTATATTTATAATTTTATCCTTTCAGCTTCATTCTCAATTTTGTAACTCTCATATAATTTATGATTTTGTTACTTCAAACTTAATGATCATTTAATATATTTAAGTATATATTTACAATTTTATATTTTCATTTTTTCATTTTTTTATTTTATATTTATTTATTATTTATTAATAATATATTATTTATTCCTTTAATATTAATGTTAAACATCTGAGTAAATAACATGACCAATATTGTATCTCATTTTTTTTAGATCTTTTCACTATGTCTATGTGGATGTTTGCGTCTTATGTGCAGTCTACTATTTGACCCCTTTCTTTCTGCGTGGCGCAGTTAGGTGATGGCATTATGAGTCTCAAACACCAGACTCTCAGACTTTGGTGCGTAGGCTGGCGTGTGCTACACAAAATGACAACCAACAATTAACTCTGTCTGCAGGGTGAAATAAATGAATACAACTTTCCAAATAAAAAAATGCTCAAAGTTTTTTAAACCAAGTTCATAATATTTGTCAACTAATTAGGTTGCAAAGAATTTTTTTTTCAAAATAATTAATAATATAAAAAAAATTTAAACATGATTTAATGTGTATGTTTCTCCTAGTAAATATAATTGGAAAACGAACGTCTAGTTTTCTTCTGTTTGAAATCTTGTTTGGTTGGTAATGAACATAACTAATTTTACTTTTCATAATTTATAAAGGTAGAAATAATGCGCATAATGAATTGGGTAAAAGTTGAAGCTAGAGTAAGTAGGTATTACTGAGTTAGTAGTTGTAAAATTCGTCATTCTTTACTTTGTCATCGTATACTTTCTGGTAATAGTAGTTGTGTTTTAATGGCAATCGAAACATAAAAGGAAAATGATGCACACCAACAATTACACCACTATAATCTATCTTAAAAAAAGTAAAATAAGTTGATAATTTTAGTTATTAATAATAATTATTTTAATTTATTTAATTAAAATACTAATTAATAAATACAAATTTAAAATTTATTTATATAATTAAAGATATATTTTTTATAAAATATATATAAAAAAGTTTTACATAAAAAATTTATCAAGTGGATTGAATTGTTAATCCGTCTTTTGATGAATAGGTTGAGATATGACATACCATTTTAAAGCAAGTTAACTTATTTTATCATTTTTAATTAATAAAAAAATGTTAAGTTTTTTTTCTTTTTTTCTCTAAATAATTCTCTTACCAGATCCTAGTATAGTATTAAAACCACATTGATTACCCTCACCGTTTCACTTTATATGATGTTTCAAAAAGAGATTTTTGAAAAAATGTTATAATTTTATAAAATAAATGATATATTAAGTACCTTTTTTTTAAAGGCTATCTTTAATAAGTAATCCTTACATTAAGGAAAAGGGAGTAATTGATTAGATAAATAAAAGTAGGATGGCAAAACGGGTAAGTTCGTCCCGTTTTGACTCGCCTTGTTTTGACTCGCACCGCCTTTAGCCTGTTCCGTTTTGGTCGGTCTCATTTCTCTTAGTCATAACGGATTCGTGGACCTTAGTCCACACCGTCAAGGGGCGGGTTAGCGAGTTGACCCACCATAATTTAGAAAAAAATAATTTATTTTTTAAAATATTTTTTTTTAATAAATTTAATAAAAATTATTATTTTTTTGTCAATAATTCAAATATATATATATATATATATATATATTATTTCAATTTAATAATATAAATCAATATATTGTTTTAAGAAATTATAATTTAGAATAATAATAAAATTTACATAATAATAAATAATAACAAATATATATATATATATATATATATATATATTACGTTAAAACTTATAAAATTTATATTTTTTATATTAAAAAATTTAAATACCTATATCTTTTTTATTTGATAAAACTTCACATTATTCTTGGTTGAATAATTCTTACACCTTTAATTTAAGTCATAAGAATAAAAATAATCGGTGCTTAGGATGACACAAGGAGAACATGGGAGAGAAAGTTGTGTTTCAAGAAAGAGAATATTTTATGTAAGAGTGAAACTTTTTTAATTCTCTTTTTTAAAATTTTTAACTTTATATATTATCTTTATAATTAATTTTATTATAATAAAAAATTATTTTTTTATTAATTAGGCGGACCACGGACAGTGCCCACCCCGTCCCATGGGTTGGCGAGGCGGGCCAAAGCGGACTGGTGGGCTGAAAATACCAACCCGCTCCGCCATATTATGGCGGGTCGTCCGCCGGACTCGACCCGTTTTACCATCCTAAATAAAAGGAAGTTTTTAGTTTCATGGAGAAAATCGGAACGAAATATAGTTGATTTACATTTTTAAAAATAAAATTAAGAGAAATATCACGTTTTTTCCAAAAAAACATTTTCAAATAATAGCCGTGAACATAACTTTTCCAACATGAAATAAATTTTTAAAAAGTCATTTTTATTAAAAAATTGTAATAAAAATAATGGATTACTCTTTCATCTTTTTAAATATTATGTAAATATTTTTAATAATAGCTTTGACTAACTAAATAGAATTTAATAATTCTCAAAAGCTATAATTTCTAAAATTCATATTTTTTAACAACCACAAATTTCAAATATAAAAAGGTTTGGGCTTTTTCTTCTTTTACCCCATAATTTTTCTTTGTACCCCATAATTAAATTAAACCTCAGTTTACTTTTACATTTATCTTTATCTTTATTTTTGAAATGTATATTGGATTGACCTTTCTAGAAACACATTCTAGAACATCAATTTTGAAATGCATTTATGGAAAAATCAATCTAGAATACTCAATCCGAAATATATTTTTGGATTCACTTTTTCGAATTCAATCTCATTTTAATAACACTATTTTAGGTCGAGTAATTTGGATCTATTTGTACAATTTGAGTACAAAAATGTAATTCATATATAATATTAACGATTACTTATTTTTAATAGTTAGAAAATACCTTTAATAGAGGTAATAAGACAAAAAAATTAAATAATAAAAAAACAGATGTGCCGAGGAATAGAGATCTAGAAATTATACACAAATAATAATAAAAAAAGTTAAGATAAAATATAAAATTATGAAAAAAGTGTTTTACTTATTTGACTTGATGCATGGACGTCCAGGAGAAAAGAGCCTAAAACAGTTTTAGTAAAACTTGAGGAATTTTAGATGTGATTGAAAATCGATTCCGAGATATATATGTTGTAAATTAAGGGGTATTGCAAAACAGAGCACGTGTTCTCACACGTTACAGAAGACTGTTTCAGAGCACACGTTGCAGAAGACCGTTTCAGAGACCGTTTTAGAGAACGTTACAGAGAACGTTTTAGAGAACGTTACAGAAAACATTACAGACCCACTACCAAGTCTTCCATAACTGTTACAGACTTTCTCTTATAAATAGAGACCACTTCACACTCTTCAGAACACACCTCTCTCATCTTCTCTTCTCTGATCTTTTTCTGTGTTTCTGGGTTAATTTACTCTTTTGAGAGTTTCTTGCTAGTTTCTGAGATCCTCGGATATTCCGAGAAGTTCCTGTTGTATCCTGGGGGACTTGCGCAATACACCGCGGATAAGTCCTTAAGGGCAGTGATTATACACGCCTCAGGAATAAAGTTTGCTCGTGTCTCTGTCAGCTTTTACAACAATCTTAAGGACTTATGGCTGACAGTATGGATACCAACAACAACTCCACACCGGAAAAGACAAACAACATTTTCGGAACTCAAACTGTCTTTGCGAAACCGTTCCCGGATGTTTCGAAAATTGAAGTTTTCACTGGGCAAAACTTCCGGCGCTGGCAAGAACGTATTTCTACTCTCTTAGACATGTATGGAGTGGCTTATGCTCTTACAACTACCAAACCTGACTCCAGTGCTCCTGCTAAACAAACTGAAGATTGGGTTCATTCGAACAAGGTATGTCGACACACCTTGCTTAGTGCATTGTCTAATGATTTGTTCGATGTGTATTGTTCCTATAAGGAAGCCAAAGATATTTGGGATTCATTGATTCTCAAATACACTGCCGAAGATGTCGTGAGACAAATGTTTGTTATTGGAAACTACTACCGCTGGGAGATGCTAGAAGATAAGGATATCAAGATCCAGATCAACGAGTACCACAAACTACTTGAAGAGATTAAAGCCGAAAATATAGTCCTACCTGATGAGTTCGTTTCGGAACTTCTAATCGAAAAGCTTCCAGAATCCTGGACAGACTACAAACAACAACTAAAGCATAGACATAAACAGATGTCGCTAGCAGATCTGATCACACACATCATCATCGAAGATACTAACCGGAAGGAGTGTGCTACTGCAAGGGCTAAAGCATTATCAGTTAAGGCAAATATAATAGAAGACAAACCAACTCCAAAAAGGTACGAGAAAACACCTGATTATAAGAAGAAAATTAATTTTAAAAATTCTCGTCCCAATAGATCTAACCCCACCTTCAAGAAGAAGGGAAATTGCTTTGTCTGTGGAAAGTCGGGTCATCATGCACCTCAGTGCAGACGTAGAATGAGAAACGACAATCCTCCTAAGGCAAATTTAGCCGAGGGAGAAGATACAATTATTGCGGTCGTTTCTCAAATAAACCTTGTGACAAATGTGAGCAAATGGGTGGTAGACTCTGGTGCTACCAGGCACATCTGTGCAAACATAAGTTCTTTTACCTCCTACACTAGTGTGGGGGATGGAGAAGAACATGTTTATCTCGGTGATTCCGGGACAACTCCTGTCTTAGGAAAAAGAAAAGTTCTTCTAAAGCTCACATCCGGAAAGACTCCGGCCTTGAATGATGTGCTACATGTGCCATTAATCGGAGCTAATCTAATCTCCGTAGCACTTGTTGGGAAAAGTTGGGGTTAAAGTGTCATTCGAATCCGATAAGATTGTTATGCAAAAATAATAATAATAATAATAATAATAATAATAATAATAATAATAATAATAATAATAATGTGTTTGTAGGGAAGGGATATTGTGATCAAGTTTTTTTACTTAACATCTCCGAGGTTGTTAATAAATTTTATTCTTACTGCTTATATTATTGATTCATATGATCTGTGACATTTATAGATGATTAACCAAAGTATACTTAATCAAACAACTTTAGTGCACCTAATCACCCTTGAGAGAAGATATACTTACAGTGTGTTTTTTAAGAAAACAGGTAATACTCCCTATGAGTTATGGAGAGGTTATAAACCTAATCTTAAATATTTAAGAGTGTGGGGGTGCCTAGCTAAGGTAATGTTACCCAATCATAAGAAAAGGAAAATAGGTTCTAAAACTTCTGATTGCATGTTCTTAGGCTATGCAGAACATAGTGCTGCCTATAGGTTTCTTGTCCTCAAAAGTGATGTAATTGAGCATAATACTATAGTAGAAACAAAAAATGTTGAGTTTTTTGAACATATTTTTCCTCTAAAGGTTAGTGAGACACCTAAACAATCTTTAGAGATTAATAGTGACAAAATATATGAGGATTTGAGGAGAAGTAAAAGGCAGAGGAAGGAAACCTCCTTTGGAGATGATTTCTACACTTATCTAGTTGAAAATGATCCAATGAGTTTTTTAGAGGCTACTAGGGCTCCTGATGCAATACATTGGGATAAGGCCATTAAGACTGAAATTGATTCAATTAAGAAAAATAATACTTGGACTTTGGTAGATTTGCCTAAAGGAACAAAACCTATTGGTTATAAGTGGATCTTTAAGAAAAAGTATCATTCTGATGGATCCATAGATAAATATAAGGCAAGATTAGTAGCAAAGGGTTTTACTCAAAAATCCAACATTGATTATTTTGACACCTTTGCCCCTGTGACTAGGATTTCCCCTATCCGAGTTTTGTTAGCTCTAGCAGCTATCCATAAACTAGTTATACACCAAATGGATGTTAAGACAACCTTTTTGAATGGTGAATTAGAGGAGGAAATTTATATGACTCAACCTGAAGGGTGTGTTGTTCCAGGTCAAGAGAACAAAGTGTGCAGACTTTAAAATCTTTATATGGATTAAAACAAGCACCAAAACAATGGCATGAAAACCTTGATAGTGTTCTACTTTGTAATGGTTTTTCAACTAATGATGCTGATAAATGTGTGTACTCTAAATTTGAGAGTGGTGAATGTGTCATTATATGTTTATATGTAGATGATATGTTAATATTTGGTACATGCATTGACATTGTCTCCAGAACTAAGTTGTTTCTGGGATCTAAATTTGAAATGAAGGATATGGGTGAAGCCAATGTGATTTTGGGTGTTAAAATCATAAGGAAGAGCGATAGTATTTTTCTATCACAAGAACAATATATTGAGAAACTTCTTAGGAAGTTTGGGTGTTATAACGCCAAACCAGTGAATACCCCTTATGATGCTAACTCTAAATTAAAGAAAAATAGAGGAGACTCAATCTCTCAACCTCAGTATGCCCAGGTAATTGGGAGCTTACTGCATTTAATGAGCTTTTCTAGACCTGACATTGCTTATGCAGTAGGTAGACTGAGTAGGTACACTCAATGTCCTAATCAAGAACATTGGAATGCACTTACAAGACTTATGAGATACTTAAGAGGTTCAATGGATTATGCCATTGAATATAGTGGATTTCTCGTTGTACTAGAAGGATACAGTGATGCTAACTGGATTTCTGATTCAGATGAGACAAAATCCACTAGTGGCTATGTATTCACACTCGGGGGTGGTGCGATTACATGGAAATCAGCCAGACAAACAATTATTGCAAGATCAACAATGGAATCTGAATTTGTTGCTCTCGAAATGGCTGGTAGTGAAGCTGAGTGGTTGAAAAACTTCTTAGTAAACATTCCATTAGGAATGAAATCAATCCCGTCTGTATCAATACACTGTGATTGTCAATCGGCAATAGCTATAGCAAAAAATAAGAACTACAATGGAAAAAACAGACATATACAGTTGAGACATAATTTAGTGAAGCAGCTGCTAAAGAATGGAACAATCTCCATTGACTATGTGAAGTCAGAACGGAATCTAGCAGATCCTCTGACAAAACCCTTAGCGAGAAATATGATTTTAGAAACATCGAGGGGAATGGGCCTTAAACAACTTGCAAACAAACAGGTGATGGTAACCCAACCTTTGTGATTGGAGATCCCATGAATAAGGTTCATATGGGTAAAAACAAGTCACTTGTTAGTTCTGCTAGCACTAAAATTGATTAAAATCAATTATGTCCATTCCTATGGTGTATATGTGAAAGTGCTAGATACTGCATTATTGAGAGGTTAAACTTTGTAATTAAAATTCTATGTGGAGTACGAATTTTAGTCTAAACAAAGTTTTTAAACGATTTCATATCCCTTAAGGGTGGTGTATGATTTGCAGCAAACGCTTGATGAAGTCACCTATATGAGTGTCGAGTGGGGCCACTTGTATGAGATCTTTGCAAGATTTCTAGAACACTCATGAATACCGGGCACGCGCATGGCCTAGTAAGCGCAACACAACGATAACAGCAAGAATTGTGGGGGTGTATTGTGATTATTAAAACCGCTAACATACATTAAGTGTTTTGGTTCATATAGCTTGCTACACCAACTACACTGTGTGTTAAGTTTTTTAGTCTAAGACTGGTTCATATAGCTTGCTATACCAGCTCTGATGCATTACATCTTATATGAGACCCAGGATTTTCTTCTTTTATTTCTTTTATCCCCTTTTGTTTTGCAATATGTGGGGGATTGTTGTAAATTAAGGGGTATTGCAAAACAGAGCACGTGTTCTCACACGTTACAGAAGACTGTTTCAGAGCACACGTTGCAGAAGACCGTTTCAGAGAACGTTTTAGAGAACGTTACAGAGAACGTTACAGACCCACTACCAAGTCTTCCATAACTGTTACAGACTTTCTCTTATAAATAGAGATCACTTCACACTCTTCAGAACACACCTCTCTCATCTTCTCTTCTCTGATCTTTTTCTGTGTTCCTGAGTTAATTTACTCTTTTGAGAGTTTCTTGCTAGTTTCTGAGATCCTCGGATATTCTGAGAAGTTCCTGTTGTATCCTGGGGGACTTGCACAATACACCGCGGATAAGTCCTTAAAGGCGAGTGATTATACACGCCTCGGGAATAAAGTTTGCTCGTGTCTCTGTCGAGCTTTTACAACAATATATATATAAATAAGAATTCTTATATGACATGTGAAATCTTTGACGGTAAATGGGTCATGGGCCACGTTCTTCAAATTTTACAGTCAATTGCTTTTTTACCCCTAATATTTCTATCAACACCCCATAATCAGTACCCATATTTTAAAAAGACCATACTACCCTTATATTTATATTTAAAAAAGCATTTACAGACTCTAAACACTTAAGGCTAAGGCTGTGTTTGGATTAAAACTTGACAAATACTTCTACGAATTTAATGTATATTTCGGAATTGCAATGTGTCAAATAAAAATAAAAATATTTAATGTATAGCATTTTTTAACCCTTTCACAATATGTTTTTAGACAAACTTATGTATAAATACTTATAAAAAGAAATAAGACAAAAATTAAATAAAATTCTCTAGAAGTTAAAATTAGTTTATATGTTAAAGATTAAAATAATATATAAATTATATAACTCTTCTATAAATTATTTTACGACGAAATTAATTTTATTTTTTCTTCTTATTTTCCTATGTTAAAAGTATTTCTGAAAAAATCATTATGACACACCATTCTTCTATGTAATGGGCTACTAGTGTTTGGGCCCTCTTAAAATTTGAGAAGTTTGGGCCTTTAGATATTGCTCCCTAAGTCAGCCTGTCATTGGTGAAGGTTTTTCTCCCTGCACCCCCCACACTATTCCCTTGCGCCTCCATTTGTTTAGAATTCCAGATTTTATTTTTTTAACATATTTAAAATAGTAAGAATATATTTCTGAATTATACATTTTTAGAATATATTATTTTTTGAATTTTGAAATTTCTTATATTATAAAAGTTAAGCTTATTTTATATTCTTCTAGAATATCATTTATCATTATTTTAGAATAATTATTCATTTGATATTATTTTAGATGATGTATTCTGGGAATATAATTTATTCTTTCCTTTTATTATCTAAAATGTGTAATTTAGAAACTTTGAAATATCTTTCAAAGAATAAATTTTTGATAAATAAATATATAAATGATAAAAGAGTTATTTTAGAAACTTTATTATTAAAAAATTAATATTAAAACGAGAGAATAAATATATATATAATAGGAGAACAATTAATATTAATAAGAATTTGTTATGTGAATATTGATCAATAAATTTTATTAGAAATTTTTGCAATTAAAATAATAAAGAAAAATACTTTTAAAACTCTTTTTAATATATTTTGTTATTATCTAAAATTCATGAAAAGTTGTAAAATTTTCTACCGTTTTCCTGGTTATTCGGTATTTCTTCTTATTTCGTAGTTCTTACTAATTTTTAACCTATAATAATGGATATGAAAAAGGAAAACTATTGTAAACAACTTTGAATCCTCAAACATCTCATCAATAACTATGACATGACAATTTTTTTCGTAAATCAGATGATAATAAGTTATTTTCATAATAAATAAGTTATTTTTATAACAAAATATTATATATAAAAGGTGTAGGAAAAGTGTGTTATGATTTTAAATGTGTATAATATTTATTTAATGAATTATTTATTAATATAATAAAATGGATTCGATTTGGAGCATCATCCAATAGTTCATATAATAGATTAATAATTTTAGTTTGTTAGTTAATTTTAATCTGTCTTATGTCTCATTTAGTCTTGTAACAAGACAGTGGATTGATTTTAAGAAAATATTTATATATTAAAATTAAAATAAAAAAGTTATAATTAAAAATATTAATTAATTAAGTTTAAATTATTATTTATAATTAAATATTTTAACACATAAATATAATATTTTTTAAAATTTATTTAATAAAAATATTAATAATAAATAAAAAATAAAAAATTATTTATATACTAAATATATATCTTTTAAAAAAAATATATAAAAATATTTATATATTAAACTATTAACCTATCTATCCATCTTTTGAATAGACTAAAATTTATAACATGTTTTGACTATGGGTTAGCCTATCATATCTCATTTTTTTTAGTTAAAAATAAAACAATATTTTCTCATCCTATTATTTACTCAATTAATTAGGTAGATGTTATATAACTAATTAAAATATTATATCATCTATAAGAAAATAATATTAAAGTGAAATGAACTTTATTTTTTTTTAATTATGATGATATTTATTTTTCTTATATTGATTTTGAACCATAATAAGGTAAATTGACTAAAATAATTAATATAAAAAATATACTTTAATAATGGGAGAATGATATTTAAATAGATTTCTTCTTGTTAAAAAAAGAAAACTAAAGACTAAAACTTAAAAATAAAATATTAATTATTGATTGATCAAGATTTATCTACTGTGCTAACTCCTTCAAATTTTACATGATTCAAAATTATTTTTATTTGCTTAATTTTCAAATATTCAAACTTAAAATCAAATGGTTTTTTCTTCTAAGTATTAATGTGCAAAAATGGTTCTTGCTAACTACAAGTTGACCAGAAGAGTAACAATAAATGATGATGGAAAGTGTTGTACAAATAACAACTTAAAAAAAAAGCGTGAGACCCGGGAATTGATAATACTATTTCAATCAGTTTAATTAAATCATCGTTCCCAACGCTTAAATTGGTCAATGGTCAAATCCTTTTCTATGCAGGTTAATCTGTAATGTTTTTAAAATTAGATTGGTTATTGAAATAATATTTAAAAGTTTAATAGAGAATCTAGATTTAATAAAATAATCTATTTTAATATAATAAATATATAATAAATTTATTAGTAATAATATTTTTATAAAAGAAATAAAGATTAATATGATAATTTATAATATAAAATATATTAAAAAATGAAAGGTAAATAATTTAAAATAAGATAAAAATATAATAAAATAATTATTATTTAAAATTAATATAAGATAAAAAAATTAATATATATTATATATTTTATAATAAAATTATATTAAAAGAATTTGACCTGAATTTTTTTTACTAAAATTAGTTTGACCAAAAAATTTAACTTATTTTTTCAATTTTATCCTAATTTAATTAAAATCTAATTATTTAAAAGCAACAAATCAGTTTTATCAATTTTTAATTAGGTTCCGATTCAATCTGTGGGATGATCGTTTCGAGTTTTAAAACACTGGTAATTAGAGATTTTTTTTTTCAACTGAAACAACTTATATGACTTTTTTTTATTTTAAAAAATTGTAGAATATAAATTTATTTATCGTATATTTTTAAATAATTTATCATTAATTTTAATCTAATTGAATTTTTCTTAATAAATTTTATAGAATTTATTTTTTCTTTTTCGTTTACTTTGTTTATTGTTAAGTTATTTAATAAACTATATAAAAAATATTTAAATGATTTATTATATCACATACAATTCCTCTAATGAAACATATATAATTAAGTTTTATTTACACTATAAAAGTATGTTATTAAATAATAATATTATTAATAATGCTTTATTTAAGCATTTCACTAAATAATTCTTATTAAAAGAATGCTTTTTAATGAGATGTATAATTAAGTTTTATTTACAATATAAAAATATTTTATATGATTAAATAATAGTTTTGTTAATTTGAGTAAAAATTAATATAAATAATATCTTAAATGACTATGAAAAAAAGTTTTCATTATTAATTATTAATGACAAAAATAGGAAATAATTCATATTAAATAAAAATAACTTTTATGTTATTATTATCTATTTACATAATGATTCAAATTTTTTTTCCAAAAGGATGTCAGGATTAAATATGAAGGTTGATATGATTGTGTATTTCATGGTTTTATGTAAAAAATAAAAGTAGCGAGATTTCACGTATTAGAGAATATTTGCAGGAGAGATTGAGTTCAATCCGGGAGGATAAACTCTTACAGTTTTGACTTTGTTAGATAAATATTTGACCATAAAGATGAGATGAAGATTATGAGTGTTAGAAATCAATTGGACAATTTTTTTAGGTCTAGACAGGAAATCAAGAATTGTGTTTTAGCTTCCTTTGATATGTTTAACAGAAAAATCATACATTGAAAATCAGTCCATTAGTCTAAGAATCCAAGGATTAGGAGATATCCTGTTTTTGAACTCTAGGATCCTTGGAAAAAAAGAATTGTCCATCTGTACTTCAAAATGATGTTCTCTGAGATGGAAGTCAAACTTCTTTATCTTATTTTTGACAACTAGGGCTTCCTTGAGAGTATTGTGATAATGTTTTTCAATATCTTTGAACTGTCTACTAGCATGTCCACAGTAATACCTTTTCCCATTGTCTTCTTCGATGAGAACTGCTCCCCAAAAGTCGTCACTTGCATCGGTCTGTATTATTCTTTTTTCATTGCCTAGGATTTTTAGAGCTAGAGGAGACTGAACTATTTTCTTCAGTTCTTTGACTACTCGAGTCTGTTATGGTCCCCAAGAAGGAGGGTTCTTCTTCAGCAACTTGGACAAGGGACTTGTATATCTAACAATGTTGGAAATAAATTCTCGGATGTAGTTAATTATTCCAAGAAATTGCTAGGTTTACTTGATGGTTAAATTTTCATCTAGGAAATTAAGAAGCTCTTTAGCAATGTGAGGTTGAGATTGATACAAGACATGACAAAAATGCATTCCTAAGAAGTCAATTTCTTTTTGGGCCAAGTGGATCTTCTTCTCCAAGAGCATGATTACATGTTTATGTGATATCTAAAAAAATTGATCCAATAACTTGTTATGAGAGTCCATGTTTTGAGAGAATAGTAGAATATCATCGATGTAATGATTGCTCTATCTAGTATGAGCTCAAAGATTTTTGTCATGGTCTTTTGAAACAGTGATGAGGCTACCTTAAGCCCAAAGGGCATTACCTTCCACTGATATTGGGCATTAGGTATGCAAAAAGCAGTTTTATATCTATCTGAAGGATCAATGCCTAATTTCCAAAACCTGAATTTAAGGTCAAACTTGGAGAAAACATAGACTTCTTTTATCATTAGAGTGGGTAAAGACGATGCTTTAGGAATTGGGAACTTACCATTAAGAAAATGATTAAGAGGTTTATAACTAATGGCTAACCTCATTTTCCCTCTAATTTTTTCTAATCTCTTTTGTACATAGAAGGCTTGACAGACCCAATTGGATTAGGTTGACTCTATTAAACCTTGTCTCAATAGTTATTGACATTCTATAACAAGTGTCAATGAGACTGATAACCAACAACTTCATAACAGAGGGGTAAAAGCGTCAAATACTGATGTTATGCAGCAAGGATACCTGGCAGATCATGGAGGCGGGAAAAGCACAAGAATTAAAATAACTAATTCTAGGTTGAGGGATTTTGATTGGTCAAGAGTTTAGTATAAATTGTTTGTTGTGGGGAGAGAGAAAGGGGGGTAACGATTGGTTTCTCATTTTTCTCTCTCGGACCTTTCTCTCTCGAACTTTTTCTCTTTGGCATTTTCATTCATACGTGTTGATCATTCTACGTAATTCTCTTACCACCATGAGTATTTTCTGAGTTTTAATAATACTGCTGCAGAGAATTACTTTCCGTTATCGTATTTTGTTTTCATCCGTTACAAATTGGTGCTTTCATTGCTATGGCTGAGAATACCCGCCTGAAAGAACTCACAACGGAGGTGAAACGAATTCTAGAATTCATGGAGACAAAGGATAAAGAAAATGCCATGCGATTCGAAACGTTAGAAGCTGCGGTAGATAGCCTCTTGAAGCAGAATCTGGAGCAAGAGCACAAACATTCCACGGTGTCGCCACCATTTCAAGTGCGTAACGTGAAGCTGGACTTTCCGCGTTTCGATGGGTCGGAGGTGCTTGCAGTGGATTTTCAAAGCGAACAGTTTTTCTCCTATTACAATACACCGGATGACCATCGACTCACCATTGCTGCCATTCATTTCGACAAAGACGTCGTTCCTTGGTATCGAGATGATGACGCGTCATGATTCCTTCCACTCGTGGGTTGCTTTTACTCGAGCGTTAGAAATGGAGTTTGGCCCATCACCATATGAGTGTCCACGTTCCCATTTATTCAAACTTACACAAACAGGTTTTGTGCATGACTATTATGTTCAATTCATTGCTTTAGCTAATAGAGTTCAAGGTATATCGTCGGAGGCCTTATTAGATTGTTTTGTGGGAGGATTAAAACCGATATTAGAAGAGATGTCATTGCTCAATCACCTGTTACATTGATTCGAGCTGTCTCCTTGGCAAAGTTATATGAGGAGAAGTATGTTGCCAAATCCAAACCGTACCATAATTTTCCAGCTTCCAAAACACCAGTCGCAAACACTTCCTTTCCTATCAATCGAGACCCTAAAATCCACTAGCCTCCCTCCACTCCTATCTAATCCCCCTCTACGATCTGGTTCCATAACCTTGAAAAATTCCAATATAAAAAGAATGACCCCTGCAGAGATGCGGCTTAGGCGAGAAAAGGGTCTTTGTTATACTTGTGAGGACAAGTTTTCCCCTACTCATAAATGTCCCAACAAACAATATTTACTTCTCCAATGGCGAGGATGAGGATAATGCTTGAGTTACAACCTGAGCCTCCGGATAGCGAGCAACCGCTAGTATTGCAATTGGCCCAAGAACATCATCTATCGTATAATGCCTTAAAAGGATCCTCCGGCTTTGGTACTCTAAAGTTTACGGGTTCTATCAATGGCATGACGGTGCGAGGTTTTAGTGGATAGTGGTTCCGAGTGATAATTTTTTGCAACCCAGTTTGGCTCATTGTTTAAAGTTGCCTATTGAGCCAATTCCTAATTTTCAAGTGTTGGTCGGCAATGGTAGTGCATTAGTTCGTTGAAGGGAAGGTAAGCGAATTGGAGGTTACGATTCAAGGTCACCTCTTGAAATTGCACTGTGTATCTCTTACCATTACTGGCGCCGACTTAGTGTTGGGAGCTGCGTGGTTAGCCACGATTGGACCCCATATTTCGATTACGAGTAAACTTACACTTAAGTTTTACGTGGGCAATCAATTCGTCACATTGCATGGAGATCATCCATCCTTACCACTTGCCGCTCAGTTCCATCACCTGAGAAGAATGCACCAAACGCATGCTATAGAGGAATTATTCACACTACAATTTCAGCAGCTAGACTATTCTTCGGATCAAGGGTTGGTGTTACCTCCTACAATTGAACCAGCAGTGGCAGAAGTGTTGAATAAATATAGAGTGGTATTCTCGGTGCCTTCTGGATTACCTCCTAATCGGTCCCACAATCATTCTATTCCTTTGCTACCTGGTTCCGCCCCGGTGAAGGTTCGCCCCTACAGGTATCCTCACGACCAAAAACACCAAATTGAGATTATGGTTCAGGAAATGTTGAATGAAGGAATTATTGTACCTAGTACTAGTCCTTTTTCGTCTCCAATAATCCTTGTCAAGAAGAAAGATGACACTTGGAGGTTTTGTGCTGATTATAGAGCCTTGAATGCTATAACTATTAAAGATAGTTTTCCCATTCCCACTTGTAGACGAGTTACTTGATGAGCTACATGGGGCCCACTTCTTTTCGAAATTGGATCTCCGTTCGGCTATCACCGAGATATTAGTGAATGAAGAGGATCGATTTAAGACCGCTTTTCGCACCCATCAAGGCCACTATGAATGGGTTGTGATGCCGTTTGGTCTCACCAATGCACCGACCACATTTCAAAGTTTAATGAATGACATTTTCCAGGGTATGTTGAGGAAATTTGTGCTTGTATTTTTTGATGATATCTTAGTTTTCGAGTCCTACCTGGCCGCTCATTTACAACACCTTGAAGTAGTGTTGCAAAAATTGCAGCAGCATCACCTATTTGCCAAGTTCTCTAAGTGTTCTTTTGGGTTGCAGCAAGTGGATTATCTTGGCCATACCGTTTCCGCCCAAGGTGTGGCAATGAATCAGGATAAGGTGCAGGCTGTCTTACAGTGGCCATGTCCAAAAAATCTGAAACAATTGAGAGGCTTCTTGGGTCTTACGGGTTACTACCGCAGATTTATTAAGGGATATGCAGTGATTGCTCAACCCTTAACAAATTTATTAAAGAAAGGTAGTTTTACTTGGAATGATGCGGCTACATTAGCTTTGGAGAGGTTGCGAACGGCAATTACTCAAGCACCAGTACTATCCTTACCAGACTTCTCTAAACCCTTCGTGTTAGAATCCGATGCCTCGGGCCTGGGCATTGGTGCTGTCCTTAGTCAGGATTCGCATCCTATTGCTTTTTTCTCCAAGAAATTCAATGCCACAATGCAAAATCAATCCGCCTATGCTAGGGAATTTTATGCTATCACAGCCGCCATTGCAAAGTTTCGACATTATTTACTGGGCCATAAATTTGTGATTCGAACCGATCAAAAGAGTTTGAAAAGTTTAGCTGATCAAACAATTCGAGACACCGAGCAACAGAAGTGGTTGCCTAAATTGTTAGGATATGATTTCCACATCGAATATAAGCAGGGAAAGGACAATCTTGCAACTGATTCCTTATCCCGATCTTTTTATGCAGCTTGGTCTCGACTGCGTTTCATATTCTACCACGGTTAAGAGCCATTGTTTCACAAGACAAACCATTAAAGGCTATTATGGATGCATGTCTTCTTAACAAACCTCCAGACCCCCACTATTCAGTGCATGATCAGTTGCTGTATTGGAAGGGCAGGTTGGTTATTCCTGCTGCACATGAATTGGTTAAGCGAATTTTACACGAGTTCCATAGTTCGTTGATAGGCGGCCATGCGGGTTTTACCAGAACTTTGGCACGAATAGCAGCTCAATTTTATTGGAAAGGAATGCACAAGGATATTAAGGAGTTTGTGCAAACCTGTTTGATATGTCAACAGGCCAAGGTGGCTAATACGCTTCCTGCTGGGTTATTACAACCGCTTCCAATTCCGGATCAGATTTGGGAAGATTTAGCAATGGATTTCATTACTTGGTCTTCCTAATTCTAATGGCTTTACTTGTAATTCGGTGGTTATTGATAGACTGTCAAAGTATGCCCATTTTTCTCCCTTGAAGTCGGACTATACCAGTAACTCAGTAGCTGAAATTTTTATGACAAATGTGGTTAAGTTACATGGCATGCCGAAATCAATCGTGTCTGACAGGGATCGGATCTTCACTAGTCAACTATGGCAGCAACTATTCAAATTGAGTGGTACGTCCTTGAATATGACCACTGCATACCACCCACAATCCGATGGGCAATCTGAATCCTTAAACAAGTGTTTGGAAATGTATTTGAGATGCTTTACTTATGATTCTCCTAAAGCGTGGTCAAAGCTGTTACCTTGGGCTGAGTATTGGTATAATACTTGCTACCACCACAGTAGTGGCATGACCCCTTTTAAAATTGTTTATGGAAGAGACCCTCCTACATTGACTAAATACAAACTGGATAGCCACGATCCTGTTTTAGTCCAAGAACAGCTAGTGCAGCGAGATTTGACTCTGAACCGATTAAAAATTAACTTGCATAAGGCTCAACAGTACATGAAAAAATACGCTGACAAGAAGAGGCGATTCTTTGAGTTGAACATTGGTGATATGGTTTTGGTGAAATTGCAACCCTATCGACAGCATTCGGTTGCTCTAAGGAAAAACCGAAGCCGAGTTTACGATATTTTGGTCCTTTTCCGATGATCGAGAGAATTGGACAGGTTGCTTACAAGTCGTTGTTGCCCCAAGGAAACCGAATTCATCCGGTCTTTCATTGTTCTCGGTTAAAGCTTTGTAAGGGAGATCATTCGCAACCTTATATCCCATTGCCTATTCACAATGAATTATTCCCTGTCATTCAACCTGTCTCCATTCTGCAATCTCGGGTGATAATGAGAGGCCAAGAGCAGATTCCGCAACATCTGGTTCAGTGGGAAGGATTAGATGTATCTACTGCTACATGGGAAGATCACGATAATTTGCAGCAGGCTTTTCCAGTATTTAACCTTGAGGACAAGGTTCATTTTAATGGGGGAAGAACTATAACAAGTGTCAATGAGACTGATAACCAACAACTTCATAACAGAGGGGTAAAAGCGTCAAATACTGATGTTATGCAGCAAGGATACCTGGCAGATCATGGAGGCAGGAAAAGCACAAGAATTAAAATAACTAATTCTAGGTTGAGGGATTTTGATTGGTCAAGAGTTTAGTATAAATTGTTTGTTGTGGGGAGAGAGAAAGGGGGGGTAACGATTGGTTTCTCATTTTTCTCTCTCTGGACCTTTTCTCTCTGAACTTTTTCTCTTTGGCATTTTCATTCATACGTGTTGATCATTCTCTGTAATTCTCTTACCACCATGAGTATTTTCTGAGTTTTAATAATACTGCTGCAGAGAATTACTTTCCGTTATCGTATTTTGTTTTCATCCGTTACACATTCTTGTTGGGCTAACTGTAGATTTGATGGAGATATTTTGGAATGTATAGCCTTCGTGGGATTGATATCT
Organism: Sphenostylis stenocarpa; assembly: GCA_963425845.1. Taxonomy (NCBI): domain Eukaryota; kingdom Viridiplantae; phylum Streptophyta; class Magnoliopsida; order Fabales; family Fabaceae; genus Sphenostylis; species Sphenostylis stenocarpa. The sequence goes on from OY731401.1 coordinate 45,461,210, forward strand.
TCATTGGGAAGTTGAACGAAGAATTCAGGATTTTTCCACAAAATATTTGGATGAGAAAAGTCTTCATGACTATTAACACATAGGGTGACTAATTTCACTTTTATTTCTTCTAAGTCTGGAGGAGCTTCAGAGAGGAGAAAAGTCTGTGTACTTCCGTGAAAAATTTGAATTCTCTTTTGAATTTAATCCAAGTAGGAAGGATATGAAGTTTGTGAGTCATGAAATAAATATCCATTCCTATCAGTATATCTTTGTTTGGCAGCTTGCTTCCAATCACTTTTGACCAGACTATGCATATTGGGATGAATTTAATTTTGATTATAGATTTTGTGATGAGATCACTCTTGAAAATCTTTTCACCAGCTGCAACAAAATAAGAGACTTATTTTTTCCAAAATTCTTTAGGAAGTATATCTTTAATGACTTTTTCATACTTAGAAGGAAGAAACTGTTGAGGAGGAGAGACATTAATGAGATTGATTTCTTGGAAAAAGAATACTGGAATAGTATCTATTTTTTGTTTTGCGTCAGAATATTCATATTCTGTTTCATCAGAGGATATAATGTTTCTTCATCTATAGAGCTTTGTTATGAGTATAAAGACTCTATATCTCTTCATCATTTCCAAGATTGAGAGTCGAGATAAGCTTAATAGCTCTTTCAGCTTTATGGGGAAAATTCTTAGAAAAATGATTTTTTTTGCAGATAAAGCATTTTTTATCGTGAGATTTTCCTCTGAATTTCTTCTTCTTGAAGAATTTGAAATTCTTCTTTTTCTTAAGCATTGGTTGTTTCTCCCGCCTTTTCTTCTTGCAGTTGCCTGAATAGGGTTTCTGGCAGGCCTTGTTAAACTTACTCTTCTGTGTCATGATGTCAGAAAAGAATTCATGTTGTCTGCAGAGCTTATCAACTACTTCTAGGGTCATTTGATGGATTTGACCCATAGTCAAGGTAGTGAAGTCCTTTTGAATAGTCATTACTATTCTGTTTAGTTCTAACTGGATTTGAGCAGGAAGAGATGCCACATAAGTATTTTTCAGGATGAGATCATTGAGTCCATTGAGATTGTAGAATCTCTAACTCATTCTTTTGATAATGTTTTTCCAAATCTTTAATCTTCACAGAGCAACATCTCATTTTGAAATTTTTTTGCCTGAGCTTCTTATCAATTATCGAGCCATCTCCTATGAATTATTCATGTAAGGCTCCTAATACTGCTGAAGTTTGTCCCAATTCATGGAGCTGGTTCTGTCTGACAACTCCTAGATTATGGTACCATTCCTTCAAGGTTCCAGTCATTCTGCAACAAAATTCTTCAATGACTTTGTTGGAATAAGAATCTTTGACCAGTTTGGTGTCTAAGCAGCCACCCTTCATCACCAGATTATCTACAGACTGCAAGATCATGCCATAAATCTTGCACTATCCTCCTGTAAAGATGAAACACAATTTGCCTTGGCCAATAACCAAGATGAAACACCTTTCATAGTCCAAATCCCCCAAAATATCTCACAACAAGAACTGTAAAAGCTTATCCCTATGTAGTGGGTCACAAACTACGAGAAGCTCGATACCAATCAGCTACTTGTTCAGCTCCAGTGATTTGGATATGAACCTTTAATCTTTAAGAGATTGTGAGATCTTTCAAACTAACATTGAAGTTAGAAAAGATAGTCAAAACTACACTTTTGACATGGAGAGTAGCCAATACAGTGTCAATTACAACATGTTCATAGTGGAGGTAGCTGGAGTCTAGGAGAGACTCTGGCTGAAACAGGTAATCCACGTCTTCTATGGAGGGAGAGAGAGCACTAGTCTTATAACCCCATAATGGAGATCGATGGCGGATCTTCTTGGGAGTCGAGGGGGCCGTGACCCCCCAAAGTTTTGTAACTCCCATGTAATTTATGATTTTGGCCCCCCAAACATAATGAACATTTAATATATTTACTTGTATATTTACAATTTTATCCTCTCGAGTCCCTCCTCAATTTTAAAACTCTCATATAATTTATGATTTTATTTCCCTCAAACTTAATGATCATTTAATATATTTAAGTATATATCTAGAATTTTATCTTTTCACCCTTTCATCTTCTTTCTTTCTTTTATATTTATTTATTATTTATTAATAATATATTATTTGGCCCCCCAAGATCAATGATCAAGATCCGCCATCGATGGAGATGAGTGTATCCTTCATTCTGCCATTACCTAATGAGATATTTAGGAATCTCAATATTGATGTACTATTCTTCTGTGGTATAAGCTAAACCATATTGATCCATCATAGAGGATTAGACGTATTCTTTGACCTGCGATATTTTGGTGAAGATGAGCCTAGATACTTAATGGTAAACCTTTGTCTCTTAAAGATATTATAGGGACTTAAGAGCAAATTGTATATATCTGTGATTTGAGCATCCTCAGGGACATAGGAGTACTCTTAAAGATTTTTTATTTTTGATCTTTTTTGTAGTGGTCATCCGACTTTGCTGGTTGTCGGGGATTTTTTGGTGATTCTGGGTAACGCCTCTGAGCAGGTGGGCGTTTTGCTTATTTTCCTTTTTTCTCTTTGTTGGGAGAATAATGGCTAATGTTTTGGGATTAATCTTGCCTTTTTTCACGGTTTAGTCTTTTTTCTCGCAATTTTGGATTTTGGCTTTTTCTTTTTCGGAAGAGAATAAAGGCAAACAACTTTACCAAAAGATTTTATTTATATATATCATGAAATTTGTATAATGATTATATATATACAATGATGTTCCTAAGGCGGCGACGGGCTTGACTGCGAGGCTGAAGACGACTCAGGAGGAGGAAATTGCCGGAGCATGTGCCTCTGAAACTCTTCCTGGCTTCGGATCATGCTGAGCACATGTTGGTCGATCGTATCCAGGCTCTGAATCACTCCCTCCTGCCTCTGGCTGATGGTCTCCAGCCGCGTCTCGAAGACGTCCTGCCTCAAGGACATCTGATCTAACTACTGACGAATGTCATCCATGTGACGGTGAATGCCAGGAAAGTCATCCCCGTACTACTGCTGCTGCTCGAACTCCGGGGGCATCAGGATCTCCTGCGAAGCATCCAGATCCTGGATGTCCAGGGTCATGGCGAGTGCCGGGTGGAGGGCCACCTGTAACCCTTGCCTGATGAGCATGCCCATGCTGACGAGCATGAACCCACTGATAAGCTCAGGTCGCAGGATGGAGGAAATGTCCTCCCCATAGGCGCATCCCCATCTCTCGGCCAACGGGGTGATGAGGGGGATTCATGAGGATGGCTCCAACGGGGCGGCTCTCGAAGTCCTTCAGAACCTTCAAAAAGAAGTAGTTGGGATTACACCAACGTCCGTGTAGCATGCAGTGCAGCACGAAGAGATCGGGCTGAGTGATCTTCCCCTGACTCTCTTTCCGTGCGTGGATCGTCCCCACCAGCAGCTTATGGCAGATGCGGAGAGGAGGGCTGAAGGCTGACCCTTTCATCAGGGCTGGTAGAATCTGTGACCCGGTGAGATCCTCCCATATCTCATCTTGCATCATCATCCGGTAGGTCCCGTTCATGTAGTACAAGACCATCCTCGCCGGAGGGACACCCAAGAATATCGTGGGCTTGTCGATCATTGTGAAGGAGGCGAGGAACTCCATCATGGCCTGTTTGTAGATGCGGGTCGGAGGGTCCTGGAGGAGGAAGTCCCACCCGATGCTATGGATGTAGCCTCGCACATCCTCTTCCCAACCGAACTCGGCCAGGATACCATAGTCTAATCACAACATGGGGTGCCAAGAGTAGCCCCTAATGTGTTTCAGCCTGACCTGGTGTTACGGCGTGAGCTGAGTAGGATCTGGAGGAGCCTGTGGTGCAGTAGCGCTCGGGCCAGACCCCCGACCTCTCTTTCGGGGCCTGGAAGATTCTCCTTGTTGCATTTTGTTCAAAGACACTCAAAGATGTATGAGAATGCATAAGAAGATGCAAGAATGGAGTGCTTTAAACTGACCCAAAAACCCCTTTATATAGAAAATTTTATTTTTGGTCGGGACCGCCGTCTGGGATTCGGGACGGCGGTCTCAAATTTTTGAAGTTCGGGACCGCCGTTTGGAATGTTGAGACGGCGGTCTCACCCTTTGCAATGTGGCGAGATGGCCGTTTCGCCAAGCGAGAAGGCGGTCTCATTTTTAGCAAATGGCGCGATGGCGGTGTAGACCCCAAATCTTGCCCGGCCTCCAAATAAAGAGCAGAAGACCTCCTATTCAAAGATGGACGAAGCCTAACAAGCCATTAGGAGAGACTATTAGGCCCCATACTAGGATAGGAGGGAGTTTCTGTACAAAAAATAAGTTTTCTCGCCTTTCTGGGACGAGACCGCCGTCTCGTTTGACGAGACGGTGGTCTCGCCACCTGCAAATGGCGAGACGGCGGTCTCACTTTCCCAGACGGCGGTCTCGCCATTTTGACAGGGCGAGACGGCGGTCTCGACCCTGTCAGACGAGAATGGCGGTCTCGCCACTGACAGGCGCGAAAATCTATAAATAGGGGTCCTCCCCCCGTCATTTCCACACACCTCAAGCTTCTTGCTCTCCCTTCTCTCTAAAAATTCTCTCTAGAATCCCTCCGACGCATTTCCGGAGTTTCTGAGTGTCTTTGAGAGTATTTTTCGGCGTCTAGAAGAGTTTCCAGCGTCGTGTAGAGTGAAGGGCTGCCAAAAAGCGCCCATTTATTTTAAAGAAATAAAAAAGAAAGCTTGCTTCGGAGGTTTAAACTCTTCCTCTCCCCTTTTTTCGCTTTAAATTTACATTATGCAATAGATTAGGGTCACGTAGTCATACTTTTAAATTCCGCACAATAAAAAGGGCAAAAGCGTATTTTCTGGTTTATTTATTAACAAAAAAAGCTGGCCTATCATAGGGAACCCGAAAGGGGCGTAATAAAGGAACTAATACTTACTTTACAACGTAACTAACTCCCTTACCCAACTCTGGTTCTAATGACCAAAGTTGGTTTGCGAAAACCAACGTCTTTTAAAAACCTTTTCTGATGTTTTCAGTAAAAACATCGGTGGTGACTCCACAGAACCTTACAAAAATAAGTCCTTGGGTTAGCCCGGTTATCAGACAACCCAAGGACACCTTTCGAAAACCTCGCCCCTAGGTTAGCCCGGTTATCGGACAACCTAAAGGCGTTGTAACCACCCATAAAAAACGCAAAAAACAAAAGGGTTGAAAAAACCATCGCGTCGCTCCGACCGCCTTCTCATTTTTAGACGGCGGCGACAGATGGCGACTCCACTGGGGAAGCCTCGAGAGTTGATCCCATTTAGTGATGGGCCGGCTAAAATAATAAATAAACCAAGAAAATAACGTTTTTGCCTTTAACTTGTATTTATAACATGTTTTAATGTTTGACTTTAATAACTGTTGTTTGTTTACAATTATGCAAATTGTTTGATATACAAACTGTACACAAACCCTTGCACACTACAGTTCCCTCTATACCCGGGGGCAAGTGAGAAAACCATAGGGAGTGGGTGGCAGGTACGGTTCGCTGTAGTGAGGGCCTTGAGCCAACCAGTGTGATCGGAAACCACCACTCAAGGTGATAACCTTCCTCTTTTGGCAATAAGATTGACTATGGCCTTAGTGCTAAGCATGGTCGGACGGCTGGAGAGTGGGGACCCTATAATGGGGGCACCTTGGGGGCCTTAGCCTGGTGAGAACAGTTAGAACTAACCCTTGCCAATGCACTTTTCTGCAGGAAAACCCTATCTCGAAAAAACAAAATCTCGCCTGTTCAGGGATGACTGAATTATGTGTGCATATGTTTGTTGCATTTGTCTGTGGCATAGCATAAACAAACAACAGAACAAAAACCAAAAATATTTTCACAAATAAACACCTTTATCTCGGACAATCTGCCTTTTAGCTAGCCTGGTTTCAGGTTCTTTGTAAGCTAAGTAGCCACGCAATTCCGACAGAAGAGATAAAAGGCTATAAAATAAACAAATAAACATCAAATAAAATACCAGAAAATAAATAAAACAACTTCTGACAAAGTCAACTCATTCATACTACATCATACCATGAGTAAAGAAAAACCAAGAGAGAAAATGAAAAAAATATAAATGAGAGCACATTCAGCATCATTTAATAAAATCTCTCATGCATACCAATTTTAGTTTTAAGCACTTAACATGCATTAATAAACCGTTTTGGGCATTCTAGAAAGTGGCTGGTCCTCTCCCCACTCGCACTCGTGCACAGAAAGCGAAAGTGATGGAAAACCTAGAGGAGCAGAACAGAAAGCTCACCGCGGAGCTCAATACCCTCCGCGAGCAGATGGCCCAGTTAATGGAGGTCGTACGCCAGGGGCAGAGCAAGGGCGAAGACCAAGCTGAACATGTCCCTCCTCATGAGGAAGAGGAGGAAGAATACTTCTATGATGATAAGGATGCTAAGACTGCACGTATCCTTACCCCAGAAGTATCTAAACAACAACTCTCCGCCCTAGAGGAGAGGCTGAAGGCGGTCGAAGGGCATAACTTCGACGTCAAGGAGGTGGCTGACATGTGCCTCGTGAAGAACATCCGCTTCCCTCCCAAATTTAAAATCCCGGACTTCCCCAAGTACGCCGGGATGACCTACCCTAAGAACCATCTTACGATGTATTGTCGTAAGATGGCCGCCCACGCTAAAAATGAGAAACTCCTGATCCACTGCTTCTAAGAGAGTTTGGCGGACACAGCTCTCAACTGGTACATGCAGTTGGAGAGAGGGCAGGTCCAGAACTGGAAACAGCTGGCAGACGCTTTTCTCCGTCGTTACCGATACAACATCGATCTGACCCCCGACAGGTCAAATCTTAGAGCCCTGAGCAAAAGGGACGACGAGTCCTTCAAAGCGTATGCCCAAAGGTGGAGGGAAATGGCTGCCCAGATAGAGCCTCCACTAACAGACAAAGAAACAGTGGCTATGTTCATAGACTCACTGACCGGAGCGTACTACGATAAGGCAATAGCCAGTACCTCCAATCTCTTCTCGGACATAGTCATTGTAGGAGAAATAGTGGAGCAAGGGCTGAGGAGTGGCAAAATAGCACGACCCTCTCCTTCCAGCACATCATTCAAGAAGCCCTTCAAAAATAAGGAAGAGGCCGTGCATGCCATTAATTTCGCAACCCCTTCCTCCACCCCTCAGGCAGAGCGGCAGCCACGAAGAAAGGAGAGGAAGTTCACTCCTATCCCCACCTCCTATGCGAAGCTGCTGCCCCAGCTGTTAGAGGTCAGCCTCCTGGCACGCGTTCCTCCCAAGAAGCAGCTGGAGCCTCCCTATCCCGAGTGGTACAAGCCCAATGAAAAATGTAGCTACCACTCGGATGCACCAGGGCATTCAACCGACAACTGCTTGACCTTGAAGTATAAGGTCCAAGAATTAATCGACGCTGGTTGGATAACCTTTGATGCCTCTGCTTCTAGCACGGATGTCAAACCTCTGTCGAAACCAGAGTAGCAGAGAGGGAGGAATGGGAGGATCAGCCCTAGGGTCTTTCTTTTTTTAAGCTTTTCTCTATATCTCCTGCGGTCCCCGCCCGTGGCCGCAGGAATTTTGATTAAAAGGGCTTGTATATACATTTTTCATCTTCATTAATATACGAGGCATTTTGTCATATTCATTCTTTTCCCTCTTCTATTTATTATTCTTTCAAAAATTGAATAATAAAATCTATGACTAAAATAGAACCTAAAACACATCATGTCTGTGATTGATGAATCTCCGTTGACCCCGGAAACGGAAGGCGAATGGGACGGATCCGACAGTGAGCAGGAGACTATTTCTCCGGACATGCAAAGGATGCTGGAAAAGGAAACACACATCATACAACCACATCAGGAAGAAATAGAAACTGTTAATTTGGGAAAAGAGGATGAGGAGAAAAAGGTGAACATCGGCACCCAAATGGAAAGTAGCATGAAAAAGGGATTAATACAGCTTCTGAAAGAATATATGGATGTATTTGCTTGGTCATATCATGACATGCCTGGGCTCGACACGAGCATAGTGGAACACAGATTGCCACTGAAAGAGGGGTTCCGACCTGTAAAGCAAAAGCTCAGAAGAATCAAACCCGACTGGTCCTTAATGATAAAGGAGGAGGTGCAAAGGCAGTTGGATGCCAATTTCCTGGTAGTTTCCAAATACCCAGAATGGTTGGCCAACATAGTACCCATCATCAAAAAGACCGGGAAGGTCAGGGTCTGCGTGGATTACAGGGACCTCAATCGAGCAAGTCCAAAGGATGACTTTCCCCTACCGCACATAGACACACTGGTAGACCATACCGCTACCAACACGTTGTATTCCTTCATGGACGGGTATGCGGGGTACAACCAAATCAAACTGGCCGTTGAGGATAGAGAAAAAACCTCCTTCATTACACCATGGGCAACTTTCTGCTATCGAGTAATGCCGTTTGGGCTGAAAAATGCGGGGGCTACCTATCAAAGGGCTATGGTCACATTGTTTCATGACATGATCCACAAGGAAATAGAAGTATATGTGGACGACATGATCGCCAAGTCCAGAAATGAAATGGACCACATTCAATATCTCCGAAAACTTTTTGATCGACTTCGGAAGTATCACTTAAGCTAAACCCGGCAAAATGCACTTTCGGAGTACGATCAGGAAAACTCCTAGGGTTCATTGTCAGCGAAAGAGGAATCGAGGTGGACCCCGACAAAACCAAGACAATTTTGGAAATGCCTCCACCAAGCACGGAAAAAGAGGTCAGAGGTTTCCTGGGCAGGATTAATTACATTGCCCGTTTCATCGCACAGTTGATGGATAAATGTATCCCCATCTTTAAGCTGTTGCGCAAAAACCAGCCAACGGTGTGGAACGAAGAATGCCAACAAGCGTTCGATAAGATCAAGACTTGTTTAACCAATCCACCAGTATTGGTACCACTCGTTGAAGGGAGACCTCTGATCCTATATCTATCAATCCTCGAAGAGTCAATGGGATGTGTGCTCGGCCAACATGATGAAACCGGGAAAAAGGAACGGGCCATTTATTATCTCAGTAAGAAATTCTCAGATTACGAAACCCGTTATACACCATTCGAAAAAACCTGTTGCGCATTGGTCTGGATCACTCAACGTCTCAGACAGTACATGGCTCGGCACACAACATGGTTGGTCTCCAAAATGGATCCAATCAAATACCTCTTCGAGAAGCCCATTTTGACCTGGAAGAATAGCTAGGTGGCGGGTTCTCCTCTCGGAATTTGACATCATTCATGTCACCCGAAAGCTATTAAAGGAAGTCCCCTAGCGGATTATCTAGCCCATGGATCCACGAGACGAATACCAATCCTTACAGGATGACTTTCCCGATGAGCATATCATGCACATCGAACACGAAGAGACCAAAGAAGAGATGTGGACCATGTTCTTCGATGGGGCTTCAAACATGCTTGGACATGGGGTAGGAGCTATTTTGATATCCCCCGAAAAGAAACACATCCCTGTAACGGCCAGGCTTAATTTCGATTGCACCAACAACATGGCCGAATACGAAGCATGTGCGCTAGGGATCCAAGCGGCTTTAGATCATGGAGTTACTAAGCTCAAAATATTCGGTGATTCCTCCCTCATCATCTATCAACTTAAAGGTGAATGGGAAACCCGAAACTCAAAGTTAATCCCATACCTAGAGCACATTCGCGAGCTGGTCTCAAGAATGGAAAGCGTCACCTTCTAGTACATCCCTCGGGAAGACAATCAAATTGCCGACGCCCTCGCCACTCTATCATCCATGTTTGCCCTGGACCAGGAACATGAGATGCCAATCATTCAGGTCAAACTGCATGATAAACAAGCTTTCTGCATGGCAGTAAATGGCGAGCACGATCAAAACCCCTGGTACCATGACATCAAGCGGTACCTCGTAAAGGGCGAATACCCCGAAGGAATCAGTGACAATGATAAGCGAACCATTCGCAAAAGGGCCGTAGGGTTCACGTTGATTGAAGGAACCCTCTACAAAAAGAGCCCCGATTCCACCCTCCTAAGGTGTGTGGACCAAGAAGAAGCCCAAACCTTGATAAAAGAAATCCACAAGGGGACTTTTGGAACCCACGCACCCGGGCATGTCATGGCAAAGAAAATCCTTAGGGCAGGGTATTTTTGGTCCACGATGGAAGCTGATTGTCACCAATATGCCAAGAAATGTCATAAGTGCCAAGTATACGCCGATAACATTCATGTGCCGCCCACACCTCTCAGTAACCTGGCTACACCATGACCATTTTCTATGTGGGGCATGGATATCATCAGACCCATCGAACCCAAAGCGTCCAACGGCCATCGCTTCATATTGGTAGCAATCGACTATTTCACCAAGTGGGTTGAGGCGGCATCATACGCACATGTAACCCGGAAAGTGATGACCACCTTCATCAAGAAAAATATTATATGTCGGTACGACATCCCTCATAGGCTCAATCCTGACAATGGGACCAATCTCAACAATAAGATGATGGAGGAATTATGCCAAGACTTCAAAATCCAGCACCACAATTCCTCTCCGTACCGACCAAAGATGAACGGTGCAGTAGAGGCAGCCAACAAAAATATCAAGAAAATCATCCAGAAAATGGTAGTCACCTACAAAGACTGGCATGAGATGCTTCCCTTCGCCCTACATGGCTACCGAACGTCGGTACGAACCTCCACAGGAGCAACCCCTTTTTCCCTCGTATACGGTATGGAAGTCGTACTACCAGTAGAGGTCGAAATACCCTCCCTACGAGTTGTCATGGAAGCCAAATTGACAGAAGCTGAATGGGTCCAAAATCGGTATGATCAGTTGAACCTAATCGAAGAAAAACGGCTGGACGCCATATGTCGGGGGCAGGCTTACCAAAAGAAAATCAAGAAGGCCTACGACAAGAAGGTCAATCCCCGCACTTTCCAAGAAGGAGATCTAGTAGTAAAGAAACTGCTTCCAGCCCAGAAAGACAAAATCGGGAAATGGGCAGCCAACTACGAAGGACCCTTTGTGGTCAAGCGAGCCTTCTCAGGAGGAGCCCTTATCCTCACCAACATGGATGGAGAAGAGCTCCGATATCCTGTCAACTCAGATGCGGTGAAAAAATATTACGCCTAAAGACATTGCTCATGACCTGTCAGGATGAAAACTCGCAAAGAGCGTCCTGGGCAAAAGATAGGGCCTACATACCTCGCTAGGACACGTCCTAGGCAAAAATTAGAGGTTTCAAAAAAAAAAAAAAATTGAAAATGATGATGAAAATAAAGCAATGATTACCTCAGCCGAAAACCGCAAAGGCGACTAAGGTAATACCTCCATAATAGCAAGCAGACTTCGCATAGTCTTCACTCCGGATTCAAGCATCTCAACTGAAGGGACCAGGAAAAATGGGGAAACAGAGATCACAGACATGATTGTGGCACCCTCAGACAGTTTAGCCAACCTTGGCCAGCCTTGCTTACAAATTCTATTGTAAACCCTCATGTAAAAATAAACCATCTGTTTATATCAATAAAATTGTCTTTTCTTCTCTTTACCTACTTGTGTAAATGCCTCTGTATTAACAAAATATGAGCATGCATAAAATGAGCAATTCGAGAAAGCATAAAAGCAAAAGACGAACATCACCAACCAGGGCCGTCCTAAGTAAAAAGTACAGGGTAGCCTGCTAGATCGAAAACCCGCAAAGGGCGGTCTAGGCAAAAGATAAGGCTTAAGAGCCCACCAAAAAAAAAAAGAAAACAAAAAAACAACAACAAAATTTTTTAAAACCCGCTAGATCGAAAACCCGCAAAGGGCGGTCTAGGCAAAAGATAGAGTTAAAACAAAAGTACAAAAAGAATAGTCACGAGAGAACAAAAAGAAGGAAAGTACCGGTCACTTTCTAGATGTCCTTAACTAAAATAAATTTGCATCAACAACATCCATACAAGTAGTCGCACAAATATGACTTTGTCAGGATCAAAACAAGCAAATACACTTCATAACAAAGAAAACATTCATGTCAAGAATATCATCTTCATGTTTGCATAGAGGTACCCTGATAAGACTCTATCAAAACATATATCCAGCCAACGAAATTTCGACTGCCAAGCAAGAGTCAAACAAAAAAACCAAGACCCATCCGACCAGCCAGCAAGAATCAGATGATCACCACCAAAAGAACAAAAACAAAGAATCCCCAGCAATAAACAAAGCTGGATGAAACACCCAACAAAATCCCCGGCATAGCCCGGGTGACCATTCAAGAGGTCCAAACACATCTACCCAACACAGAAATCACTCCCTAAGGAGCCGACGCATGATCAGAATCAGTAAGCCGCCACCATCGCCAAAGGATCAACCACCGCAAGAAAGGGCATGCAGAGGCACATAACCAGACGGGGGTTCATACTCGTTAGCCAAGGGGTCAGCTACCGCATCAAAGGAGCATCCCGAGGTTTCACATTGGTGCATGATCAGAATCAGTAAGCCGCCACCATTGCCAAAGGGTCAGCCACCACAAGAAGGGGCATCCAGAGACACATAACCAGACGGGGGTTCATACTCGTCAGCCAAGGGGTCAGCTACCGCGTCAAAGGAGCATCTCAAGGTTTCACACTGGCGCATGATCAGAATCAGTAAGCCGCCACCACAGCCAAAGGATCAGCTACCGCAAGATGGAGCATCCGGAGGCTAAACACCAGATGGGGGTGTGTACTCATCGGACCTTACAAAAGGGGGCTTACCAGACGAGGGTTCATACTCGTCAAACACCAGATGGGGGTGTGTACTCATCAGGCCTTACAAAAGGGGGCTTACTGGGCGGGGGTTCATACTCGTCAAACCATATGAGGGTTCGTACTCATCAGCCGAAGGGGTCAGCTACCGCGTCAAAGGAGCATCCCAGAAGCGCACAACACAACATTTCCCCAGAGGATCACCCGCCGCAAAGACGGAACATCTGAAGGGCAACCGGGCAAGAGGGTCAACTCCTTTACCCTCCAGTCAATCACCTTGGCACAAAAGGCCAGCAGTCGACTGGTCAGGTAAAGGGGGGGCAGCTGTAGACCCCAAATCTTGCCCGACCTCCAAATAAAGAGCAGAAGACCTCCTATTCAAAGATGGACGAAGCCTAACAAGCCATTAGGAGAGACTATTAGGCCCCATACTAGGATAGGAGGGAGTTTCTGTACAAAAAATAAGTTTTCTCGCCTTTCTGGGACGAGACCGCCGTCTCGCCTCAAGCAAGTGGCGAGACGGCGGTCTCGCTTTCCCAGACAGCGGTCTCGCCATTTTGACAGGGCGAGACGGCGGTCTCGTTTGGCGAGACGGCGGTCTCGACCCTGTCAGACGAGAATGGCGATCTCGCCACTGACAGGCGCGAAAACCTATAAATAGGAGTCCTCCCCCCCGCATTTCCACACACCTCAAGCTTCTTGCTCTCCCTTCTCTCTAAAACTTCTCTCTAGAATCCCTCCGACGCATTTTCGGAGTTTCTGAGTGTCTTTGAGAGTCTAGAAGAGTTTCCAGCGTCGTGTAGAGTGAAGGGCTGCCAAAAAACACCCATTTATTTTAAAGAATAAAAAAGAAAGCTTGCTTCGGAGGTTTAAACTCTTCCTCTCCCCTTTTTTCGCTTTAAATTTACATTATGCAATAGATTAGGGTCATGTAGTCATACTTTTAAATTCCGCATAATAAAAAGGGCAAAAACGTATTTTCCAGTTTATTTATTAACAAAAAAAGCTGGCCTATCATAGGGAACCCGAAAGGGGCGTAGTAAAGGAACTAATACTTCCTTTACAACGTAACTAACTCCCTTACCCAACTCTGGTTCTAATGACCAAAGTTGGTTTGCGAAAACCAACGCCTTTTAAAAACCTTTTTTGATGTTTCTGGTAAAAACATCGGTGGCGACTCCACAGAACCTTACAAAAATAAGTCCTTGGGTTAGCCCGGTTATCGGACAACCCAAGGACACCTTTCGAAAACCTCGCCCCTAGGTTAGCCCGGTTATCGGACAACCTAAAGGCGTTGTAACCACCCATAAAAAACGCGAAAAACAAAAGGGTCGAAAAAACCATCGCGTCGCTCCGACCGCCTTCTCTTTTTTAGATGGCGGCGACAGGCGGTCTCGCTTTTAGCGAATGACGAGACGACGATCTCGCCAAACGAGACGACGATCTCACCGTTGATGGATGGCGAGAGCCGTCTCGCTAAACGAGACGACCATCTGGGCCTTTCGAGATTTTTTTTAGAGGAAAATATAGGACCTTGTTAAAAAACATCTATGCCTGCAATGTTTTTATGTTATGTGTCCTATAATTCTATTTTGTTAATTTTTTAGAAGGATTAACTGGTGTGTCTTTTGAAGACGAGACCATTCTGATGTCGTTTTCTAGCTGTACTTGTTTGTACCATTCCTGACTTAATATGACCGAGGAATAACTGTTGGTTGAGGAGCAAACTTGCCATGTCGGTGCATTTTTTTCCTTCCTCTAGAGGTTTCAATCCTCTTGTTGATTATATGCCTCTATATTCCCCCACTAATTATCAGAATGTTATGATAAGGGTCAAGAGAAGAGAAGTAAGACGATAATTTATTCAAAGGCTTATGTGTTTAGAAGGTTGAATTTTTATTTAAAAGGGGTTTTGTTAGAATGGCTGGCCAAGGTTGGTTAAAGTGTTTAAGCTGATGTTAAACAAACGCCTTGTTTTGAGGATTCGCGTCTTAGCCAATTTCTATTACTTTCTATGGCTGATTGACTTCCCCAGATTTCCCTTAGGGTTTTTAGACTAGGATATTATTGTGTTTTGGTCCTAACTTTTGTCTAGGTTCCTTTTTTCTTGTTTTGGGAATCCTAGCGGACCTTATTTTGTAATCCTAACTTCTGTCTAGGCTACCCTTTATTGTTGCTCGGGTTTCCTAGCGGGTCAACCCTAATTTTTGCGTAGCCCCCTTGGTGGGTTTCCTACTGAGTAATTTGCCCTCTTTTTTTTGTTTTGGCCTTTGGCCTTTATGGGCTTCTTTTGATTTATTTTTTTTACACAATATTGGCGAAACACAATTTTATTATGATGAGGTAAAACCTTATTCTGTGTTTCTAGTTAATCAGCTTGATTATTATTGCAATGACGTGTTTTGAGTATTTTGACGCACTTTGAAAACGTTTGCTTAAACATGGTTATTATGAGGTCTAGTTATGAATAGCAAGAAGAGAAACAAATGGTAAGAAATGTATTTTTATTAATTAATAGGGGAATATATGCCCAAAAGATGCCCGGGAGTTGGGCTAGCCCCGGGGGATAATCTCTAACAATCATTGGGTTTACATCCCTTAAGAAAGGAAAAAGAACTCCTAATGACTAGAGTTGCTCTCGATGCTTGTATCCCTTCGCTTCGGAAAATCTTCTTGAGTGTGCGGAGGGGAGACTTCCCTTTTCTTCTTTCAGCTTGGCCCTTTGTAGGGTCATATCCTAGGCCATCCTTTAAAGGATTATCCTTAAATTTTGGGGGCTCCTTTATTCCTTGGGAGTCTGCCCCGAGCCCTTGGCCAGGATGGTAACCATACTTCATCATCATGCAGGCTACCTTCATATTACCGGGAAGTCTTTCTACATTGGCGATTTCTAGTGCTTGAAAAGATGTTTCAAGAGCCTCTTCAGCCGCATCCACATAGGGTTGAGTAGATGGTCCACAAATCAAGATATCATCTTCTGCTTGGATCGTGACCAATTTGTCATCTACGATGAACTTGACTTTCTAGTGGAGCGTTGAAGGTACTACTTTAGCGTCATGAATCCAATGTCTGCTAAGGAGACAACTATATGCTGGAGTAATGTCCATCACGTGAAAATCAACATTGAAGATAGTGGGTCCAACTTGGATCGACAAATTGATTTCTCCCACTACTTCTCGTTTGGATCCGTCAAAGGATCGAACGATAGTATTGCTTGGGCGCATGCGGGTTCCTTGAATGGTCAACTTGTCAAGTGTGCACTTGGGCATCACGTTTAAGGACGACCTGTTATCCATAAGAACTTTATCAATGAGATATTCCTTGCATTTGATGGAAATATACAAGGGCTTGTTATGGCTCGACCCCTCTGGAGGGAGTTCTTCATATGTAAAGGTGATGTGATCGCTAACTGTGATGTAGCCGACGATCCTCTCAACTTTTTCTTGGGATATTGTATGAGGTACGTGCGCTTCGCTCAAGACCTTCATCAGGACGTTTCTGTGCAATTTCGAACTCATCATTAGAGATAACAAAGTTATCTTTGCCGGTGTGTGATTGAGTTGGTCGATGATGGAATACTTGCTCTGCCTTATGAACTGGAGTAATTCATCGGTCTCCTCCTTGGATTCTTTATTTTCCTTTTCTTCGGTCTGTTTATTTTTCCCTTGTCGCCGCCGTCAAAACGAGGTGGTCGGAGCGACGCGATGGTTTCGACTTTCCATTTTTCGCGTTTTTATTGGTGTGGTTGCAACGCCTTTAGGTTGTCCGATAACCGGGCTGAACCTAGAGGCGAGGTTTTCGAAAAGGTGCTCTTGGATTGTCCGATAACCGGACTAATCCAAGAACTAATTTTTGAAGGGTTCATCTGGAGTCACCACCGATGTTTTTACCGGAAACATCGGAAAAGGAGTGAAAAAGCGTTGGTTTTCGAAAAACCAACTTTGGTCATTAGAACCAGAGTTGGGTAAGGGAGTTAGTTACGTGTAAGGGAAGTGTTGGTTCGCTTACGACGCCCCTTTCGGGTTCCCGATGATAGGTCAACTATTTTAAAATAATTAAACTGGTGAAAATATGCTTTTATCCTTTATTTACGGAATTTAAAACTATGACTACATGACCCTAATATCTATTGCATAATTAAAATAAAACAGTAAAAGAGAGAGGGAAAGTGTAAAAACATCCGAGGCAAGCTTTCTATTAATTCTTTGAAAATTAGGGTGCTTTTTGGCAGCCCTCTGCTCTTTACAATGCCGAAAAACTCTCAAAAACACTACAGAAACTCTCAGAAACTTCGAAAATGCTTCGGAGGGATTCTAGAAAGAGAATTTGAGGAAGTTTCTAAAGAGAGAATGGAAGAACTAAGTGAAATGAAGGAAAAAACGTGGCTATTTATAGGGATTCGCGCCTGTCAGGTCGAGACGAGCCGTCTCGTCTGACAAGGTCGAGACGACCGTCTCGCCACTTTTGCAAGGCGAGACGGCGGTCTCGACTCTAAAAGGCGAAAATCATTATTTACATGCCAAAAATCCCTCCTATCCTAGTATGGGGCCTAATAGTCTCTCCTAATGGCTTCTTAGGCTTCATCCATCTTGGAATAGAAGGTCTTCTGGTCTTTATTATGAGACCGGGCAAAATTTGGGGTCTACAGCTGCCCCCCCTTTACCCGACTAGTCGACTACTGGCCTGTTGTGCCAAGGAGATCGACTGGAGGGTAAAGGAGTTGACCCTCTTGCCCGGTTGTCCTTCAGATGTTCCGTCTTTGTGGCGGTTGATCTTCTGGGTAAAAGGTGTGCTTCCAGGATGCTTTTTCTGGCGGTAGCTGATCCCTTTGGCTGATGAGTATGAACCCCCATCTGGTTTTGACGAGTATGAACCCTCGCCCGGTAAGCCCCCCTTTTGTAAAGCCTGATGAGTATACACCCCCATCTGGTGTTTGACGAGTATGAACCCCCGTCTGGTAAGCCCCCTTTTGTAAGGCCTGATGAGTATACACCCTCATCTGGTGTTATGCCTCCGGATGCTCCTTCTTGCGGTAACCGATCCTTTAGCTGTGGTGGCGGCTTACTGCTCTAGCTCATGCGCCTACTCCATGGGGAGTGATTTTTGTTTTGGTAAATGTTTTTGGACCTTTCTGGTAAAGTCTTCAGGTGTGCCGGGGATTCTTTGTTTTTTGGCTTTTCCTGATAGCCATCCAGCTTGTTGTTTGCTGGGAATTCTTTATTTTTGATCCTTTGGTAGTGGTCATCCGACTTTGCTGGTTGTCGGGGATTTTTGATGAGTGCCTCTTGGGTAGGCAGGAATCCTCTGGGGATTTGTTGATCTTGGTGAGGCCTCTTGAGTAGGCAGATATCCATTGAGTTTCTAGTAATGTCTCTGAGTGGGCAGATGCTTCATCGGAAGTGAAGACTTTTGGCTGCATTTGTTTTGCCTCTGACTAGGCTAATATTACCCTATGAGGATGCTGACTCTTGCTTGCCAGGTTTTGCCTATGTGTAGGCAAATGACATTTTGAGGATGAATCTGAAGTTTTTCCTTTGCAGTAGGCTCACTGGGGATGATCTTTCTTTTTGATTGATCCACCGGGGAATTAGTTGACTCCCTGGAGATCTGATTTTTCTTTTCTAGGGATGGAGTCTTGGCTCCTTGATTGATGTTGATGCGAGGTAAACTTGTGAGGCTCTTATTCCACTAGAGGATGGGAATTTCTGATTTTTTGTAGACTTTTTAGGAGATCCACTTGAGGATTTTTATTCGGCCTTCTCTGTTGTTGCCTTTTCTTTTGAACATCCTCTGGGGATGCAAGAGTTTTCTTCTTGTTTCCTTTTTTGTTGAGCCCTTGTTGGTATGGAGATTGGACTCTTTTGACTGTTGATGATGATGGGCTCTTGAAGCCTTTATTCTTCATTGGGGAGTATGGAGGAGACTTTGGGTGAGTGTGCTCGATGACTCATGTAGTGGTAATGCTGAGCCGTGAGGAGTGTTTTTGTTTTGTTTTCGGAGTAGGAAGGGATCCTCTTGGGGATGACTGAGCCTTTCTGTCGGCTTTTCTTTTATGATGTCTGATGATTGTGCCCTCTTTTATTGGGTGATGATTGGAGCTTTGGCTTCTGGAAGCTTCCTATGACAACTCGCTCTTCTGGAAGCTTTGGCTCAAGGCCCTCACTATAGCGAACCGTACCTGCCACCCACTCCCTATGGTTTTCTCACTTGCCCCCGGGTATAGAGGGAACTGTAGTGTGCAAAGGTTTGTGTACAGTTTGTATTTCAAACAATTGCGTAAGTATAAACAAGCAACAGTTATTTAAAGCCAAACCGTAAAACATGTTATAATACAAGTTAAGGGCAAAAGCGTTATTTTCTTGGTTTATTATTATTTTTAGCCGGCCCATCACTAAATGGGATCAACTCTCAAGGCTTCCCCAGTGGAGTCGCCATTTGTCGCTGCCATCTAAAAAGAGAGGCGGTCGGAGCAACACGATGGTTTCGACCCTTTTGATTTTCGCGTTTTTTATGGGTGGTTACAACGCCTTTAGGCTGTCCGATAACCGGGCTAACCTAGGGGCGAGGTTTTCGAAAAGGCGTCCTTGGGTTGTCCGATAACCAGGCTAACCCAATGATTAATTTTTATAGGGTTCTGTGGAGTCACCACCGATGTTTTTACCGGAAACATCAGAAAAGGAATTTTAAAAGGCGTTGGTTTTCGAAAACCAACTTTGGTCATTAGAACTAGAGTTGGGTAAGGGAGTTAGTTACGTGTAAAGGAAGTGTTAGCTCCTTTACTACGCCCCTTTCGGGTTCCCTATGACAGGCCAACTATTTTATTAATAAACAAACCAGAAAAATACGCTTTTGCCCTTTTTATTTTGCGGAATTTAAAATTATGACTACATGGTCCTAGTAACTATTGCACAATTTATATAAAGCGGTAAAGAGGTAAAGAGAGATAGAAAACCTTCGAAGCGAGCTTTTCTATTAATTCTTTAAAAATAGGGTGCTTTGCGGCAACCCTTCACTCTACACAGCATCGGAAAACCTCTCGAAACGCCCAAAAACACTCTGAGAAACGCTCAGAAACTCTGGAAATACTTCGGAGGGGTTCTAGAGAGAGAAATTCTAGTGATTTCTAGAGAGAAGGAGGAGAAACTGTGTGGAAATGAGGGAATGGAGCCCCCTATTTATAGTTTTTCGCGCCTGACAGGTCGAGAACGGCGTTCCCGTCTGACAAGGTCGAGACGGCGGTCTCGACAATTGAGACGGCGGTCTCGTCTTGCGAGACGGCGGTCTCGCCAAACGAGACGGCGGTCTCGCCATTCGTAGGTGGCGGTCTCGCAACTTGCGCAAGGCGAGACGGCGGTCTCGAAAACGAGAAGGCGGTCTCGAAAACGAGAAGGCGGTCTCGCCAAACGAGAAGGTGGTCTCGCCAAACGAGAAGACGGTCTCGACCCCAAAAGGCGAAAATTCTTATTTTTGTGCCAAAAATCCCTCCTATCCTAGTATGGGGCCTAATAGTCTCTCCTAGTGGCTTCTTAGGCTTCATCCATCTTTGAAAAGGAGGTCTTCTGGTCTTTATTTGGAAGCCGGGCAAGATTTGGGGTCTACAGGCTTGCTCTTCATTTTATTCCGATTCATGGGAAGCACATCAATTATTCCTTTCTTTTTATTATCTTATTATTATTAAAGTGAGACTGAATGCTATTTATGAATGCAATAGACATTTGAAGAGATGATGAAAACAAAAAATTTTATTTATCTCATCCAGACAGTGTACATTCCTCAATGCAATGTTTCGAAGTACATTTTTTTTAAAGTGGAGAAGCCTAAATGAACCCATAGGCAGGTTAAAATTTCTATTTATTTTCTTTTTGACTTCCCGTGCATGGCATGCGAATGCCCTAATACTCTTTTCATGGTATTGAGGAATGTCCACTTCTTCGATTGTCTATTATTAGATGCATATTATGAGGATGAAGTTTAGTGGAAGCATGTATGCAAGTGTTTATTTTTTTCCTAAACATTATCATGTTTTTTTTTCTAACATGATGTATGATAGTGTTTGGGATTTTGTTTTTTTTTTTTGTATGCGGATGAGGGCATGAAGAATACCAGCCGCTTTTTAGAATGCAAAAAGATTTTTATTGTTTAAAATGAATTATTTATGAGATGGATATTCCTTAAGATAATGGCTTAGGTATCCTCCTTAAAGCTTGCGCTTTGTGGGGTATCATACCCACCTTGGTGTAATGGTTTCTTCCCCATCACAGACTTGACAAGTATAATGTGGGTCACCATCACACCTTAGTACACTTGTCCCTTCCTTGTCACGAAGGTCACAAATGTGCTTGGGGCCTCTTTCGCCATTGTCTTAGGGATATCTAGTGCTCCCTAAAATGAATGTATTTATGCATGCACTAGTACAAAAGGGCGGTAGATGTTCAAAGTGACATAACTTTGAAGATGTCCGAGTTGGACGCACAACATATCAAAACGAAGAGAAAAAGGTGAAGAATCAAGTTGCAAATCCATTAAGGAGATTTGGCCCAATAATTTTCCCAAAAAACGCCTCTAAGACCCATTTTTTAGGGATTTATTAAAATGATGCATATGCATACTTTCCTTATGCATTTATTTTCTCTCTTGGTTTTTCCACTTATGATGCGATATGAATGATACAACTTTGTCAAAATTCTTTTTATAAATGTTTTGATTTTGTTATTATTATTATTATTATTATTATATATTTTTTAGCCTTTTATCTCTTCTGTCGGACTGCGTGGCTACTTAGCTTACAAAGAACCTGAAACCAGGCTAGCTAAAAGGCAGACTGTCCGAGATAAGGGTGTTTATTGTGAAAAATGTTTTTGTGATTTTTCTGTTGTTTGGTTATGCTATGCAATAAACAAATGCAACAAACATATGCGCACACAATTCGATCATCCACGAACAGGCGAGAAGTCGTTTTAATCACGAGGTAGGGTTTTCCTGCAGAAAAGTGCATTGGCGAAGGTAGGTTCTAACTGTTCTCACCAAGGCTAAGACCCCCAAGGTGCCCCCATTATAGGGTCCCCACTCTCCAGCCTTTCGACCATGCTTAGCACTAAGGCCATAGTCAGTCTTTGTGCCAAAAGAGGAAGATTATCACCTTGAGTGGTGGTTTCAAATCACACTGGTGGGCACAAGGCCATCACTACAGCGAACCATACCTGCCACCCACTCCCTATGGATTTCTCACTGGCCCCTGGGTATAAAGGGAACTGTAGTGTGCAAGGGTTTGTGTACAGTTTGTATTTCAAACAATTGCGTAAGTATAAACAAGCAACAATGATTAAAACCAAACATTAAAGCATGTTATAATACAAGGTAGGGTAAAAACGTAATTTTCTTGGTTTATTTATTTTAAGCTGGCCCATCACTAAATGGGATCAACTCTCTAGGCTTCCCCAGTGAAGTCGCCATCTGTCGCCGCCGTCAAAACGAGGCGGTTGGAGCGACGCAATGGTTTCGACTTTCTATTTTTCGCGTTTTTATTGGTGTGGTTACAACGCCTTTAGGTTGTCCGATAACCGGGCTGAACCTAGAGGCGAAGTTTTCGAAAAGGTGCCCTTGGATTGTCTGATAATCGGGCTAATCTAAGAACTAATTTTTGAAGGGTTCATCTGGAGTCGCCACCGATGTTTTTACCGGAAACATCGGAAAAGGAGTGAAAAGGCGTTGGTTTTCGAAAAACCAACTTTGGTCGTTAGAACCAGAGTTGGGTAAGGGAGTTAGTTACGTGTAAGGGAAGTGTTAGTTCCCTTACGACGCCCCTTTCGGGTTCCCTATGATAGGCCAGCTATTTTAAAAGAATTAAACCGGTGAAAATACGCTTTTACCCTTTATTTACAGAATTTAAAACTATGACTACATGACCCTAATATCTATTGCATTATTAAAATAAAACAGTAAAAGAGAGAGGGAAAGTGTAAAAACCTCCGAGGCAAGCTTTCTATTAATTCTTTGAAAATTAGGGTGCTTTTTGGCAGCCCTCCGCTCTTTACAATGCCGAAAAACTCTCAAAAATGCTACAGAAACTCTCAGAAACTCCAGAAATGCTTCGCAGGGATTCTAGAAAGAGAATTTGAGGAAGTGTCTAGAGAGAGAATGGAAGAACTATGTGAAATTAAGGAAAAAACACGGCTATTTATAGGGATTCGCGCCTGTTAGGTCGAGACGGCCGTCTCGCCTTGCAGGAATGGCGAGACGGTCGTCTCGCCAAATGAGACGGCGGTCTCACCTTCTGCGAGTGGCGAGACGGCGGTCTCGCCACTTTCGCAAGGCGAGACGGCGGTCTCGAATCCGAGACGGCGGTCTCGACCCTAAAAGGCGAAAATCCTTATTTACATGCCAAAAATCCCTCCTATCCTAGTATGGGGCCTAATAGTGTCTCCTAATGACTTCTTAGGCTTCATCCATCTTTGAATAAAAGGTCTTCTGGTCTTTATTATGAGGCCGGACAAGATTTGGGGTCTACATCCCTTTATTCTTGGGGGCATCTTCTTGTGACTCCTTGGGGGAGTATATTCTTCCGCTTCTAGTTATGCTCCTAATGCCGGCTATGTTGGAGATGTCCTCCTTTAGTTGTGAAGATTCCCTGTATCTCCATGATACAACTTTATTTGAGTCATAGGGGAAAGGACGAGACACAAATAATCACAAAGGAATCCTTGCCCCCTCTTTCTTATTGACTTTGATAACCAACGACCAAGGCTTATTGTCCTCTTGAGGTGAATCGACCATTAGGGAGAGCTTGATTACGAGCGGTTTTCTCTCCATCCTTCTGATTGTGGAAGACGTATCAGTTAATCCTTCCTTTTTATTATCTTATTTATTAAAAGTGAAGGAGGGATAATAAAGTATGCAAATGAATGAAATGCATGCAAGTAGAAAATTGTTGAATAAAAGGAAATTTTATTTATTTATAAAAAATGTACATTCCCCTAAACCATGCTACGAAACACTTTTTGACAGAAACAGAAAAGCCTAAAGAAACCCACAGGCGGGTTTTGATTTCTATGTAATTCCTCTTCGGCTTCCCGTACATGATGAACGAGTGTTTCGGTCTACTGGTGGACCGCCTGGCTCATATCTTCGCTATACTTCTGAGCCTCTTTGATCTTCGCCTCTTGATGGACAACCAATGCTTGTAAATTGTCGAGTTTCTCAAGGGCTCGGTATCTTTCTTGTAGAACTTGGCCATACTGAGCTAACTCGTGTCTTTCTTTGCAGCGTAGCTCAGTAAGGCTTCTGTTAAGTCTCTGGGTAGCTTTCCGTCCTTGACGTATCTCAGACCGAGTCCTTGCGAGATCTTGTAGCATTCCCTTGATTGTCTGAGCCTGTTTTGTACATTCGACCTCAAGGTGTGCTGACTTGGCGGTTATTTCTTGAAGTTGATTATCTGAGTTTAATTTGACAACTTTGGATGCTCGGATAATCTGCTCACTGGAATCAGCGCATTGGTCCTTGAGGCGTTCTATCTCTTGATCTTTCTTCTTGCACTGTCTTTGTAGATCGTCTATAGTGAGGATAGATTCTTGCTCTTTTTCTTCAAGGGTCCTCATCTGGGCCCCCATGATTTCTATCCTCTAGGTCAAGGCATCGACTTAGCTTTGGAGCTCTCCACTGGCTAAAGGTTAGGCATGGCAACAGGGCGGGGTGGGGGCGGGTTTTGCCTCCCCGATCCCCGCCCCTGACTTTTTTAACCATCCTCATCCCCGCCCTCGATCCCCGCCGGGGTTAGAAATTAAGTCCCCATTCCCGTCCCCGCTGGGTTTCGGGTTCCGCCCCGCCCAGTCCCCGATTTATATTATTTTTAAAAAGATAATTGCATTTATAATAAATTAATTTTACTATCTATTTTTTATATATAAATAAATATTTATAATTTAAAATTATTATTAATTAAATATACATTTTAATTTATTATATTTATATTAAAATATGTATGTAAAAGAAATATTTAATCATTTTTTATTTATAATAATATTATTATTATAATACTCGTATTCAAACATTTGATTATATATATAAGTTAATTCATTTTTAAGTTGTCATTTAAAAATATGAAATATATAGTTTATAAGGAAATATTTAATAAGTTAATTCTTATTCAATTAGTTTGAAGTAATAAAAATTTAAATTATCAATTCCTTTAATCCTTTAAAATACAATTATTTTATTAAGATAAAATTTGATATATGATAAATAAAAATAATAAGATAAAAAAATATGACATAATAAAACCTAATAAATATAAATTATAAATAAAATAATATTAGTTACTACTAAGATTTATGTAAAATATTTAGAAAAAGATAAAGAATAAAAAAAGTTAATTTTGTGTTCATCAAATTGGTTGAAAAGATTGAAAAAAAAATTGATGGGAGAGATTAAGGAGATGTGAAAAACTGAAAGGTAAGAGAAAGAATAATGTAATAAATTAATTGATATAAAAGATTAAAAAAGACAAAAAAATTAAAAAGTGGGTAGAAGAAAAAAAATTTGGTGAAATATAAAAAAATGACCTTATATGTAATAGAAAAAGAAAAGGAAATACTTTTAAAATAATAATATTTTAAAATTTAAATTTAAATATAAAGTTGGGGCGGGGACGAGGACGGGGTCGGGGTGGGGATTGCATTACCCATCCCCGCCCCCGCCCCCGACTTTTTAAAGCGGGGAAAACCCGAACCCGCCCCCCTCCCCGTCCCCGGTCAACTCGGGTTTTTCCCGTCAAACTCGGGGCGGGGACGGGTCGGTCCCCACGGGGACGGGTTTAATTGCCATCCCTACTGAAGGTGCAATAGGTGGGGCGGATGATTGTGACATCCCTCTGTTTCTCTTCCATTTCTCATAGTCAATGGAGATAGCTACTCAAGCTTTGCCTAGCTCTCTATCTCCCATGAAGACTGGTTTCCCCCATGCTCTCTGTACAACAAGTGAGTTCACAATAGTGCATGGGTCTCCGAAGAAACACAGTCCTCCAAGCTCTTCCCGTGATAATGCAGTTTGGGTTCTCATGAGTTGTCTCATAGCCACTTTTGGAGAATAGGCTATGCAACCTCTGAGACCTACTAACGGTACGCTTGGATAATCCCCACATCTGATGAGGATTGAGCCAGGTCGGAACCAAGGACATGCCGAGGATAAGCGGCTGGCGTCCCATTGTTCCAACTCGACCTTCCACTCCATGGTTAGGCGTCGATGGGGAGGGATTTTTGAGAAGCTTTTAAAAGGGTTGAGGAACATCTTCATGTGACTAGAGGCGTAAAAATGCGTGATACCCCACACGAATAATAGTGAAGACCAGCATCTGAGTGTTCTTCCTTGCTTTTGGTGACATAATTTGACTGAAAGCAAGATGTCGACAAGAAGTGCAGGCAAGGGACTCTTCGAGTGCATGTCCCAGGCGAAGAAGGTGTCCATGATGGCCTGATCTACTGTGTTGAGTAGGGGTGTCAATATGGGTTCTAACCCGTGAGCCAACCCGGCTCACCACGGGTTCGAGCCGGGTTGGGTTGGATTTTTTTTATTTCTACCGATTATGGACTAAAAATGAACCCGGCTCACTTAACCCACGGGTTAAACGGGTTCGAGCCGGGTTATGGTGGGTTGGCCCGCAACCCACCATTAATTTTAAATTTTAAAAATAATTATAATATATATTAACCTTAATTAATAATTATATTTTAAATTTTAAAAACAATTATAATACTTCGATAACCCTAAATGTTATCCTGCCTCATCTCTATCCTATATTGTCACTGCCGCCACAACAAGTCAAACCCTATCAGCAACACTACGTTTGTCGCTGCACTATCTTATCATATGTTCATCTTCATCGTATCACTACATCATCGTACCCATTGTAGCATCTATACATTATTTGTTGTTTATTATTGATTTATACGTATATCTCTTTAATATATGAATTTTTGACTTCTTTCTTTCAAATTAATTTACGAGTATGGAATCGAAACAATGCATCAAAGTGTCAATGTGAATTGTGTTGGTGATGATTTTATTGTTAATGAAAAACCCAATGAGCCAATTTCGAGTTAATAATGAAGATACTGATGTTGAGAAAAAAAGGAAAAAAGCAAAAGTTTCTACATCCGAAGTTTGGAAATATATATATATATATATATATATATATTATATTTATATTATTTAAAAATAATATGGGTTAGTGAGCCAACCCACCTAACCCACCAACCCGTGGTGGGTTGAGCCGGGTTGTAAAATTTCTGGCTCACCAAAAAGTGAGCCGGGTTGAGCTCATCTATTTTCAGCTCAACCCGTGGTGAGCCAACCCGTGTGAGCCGGGTTGGCTCACTTTGACACCCCTAGTGTTGAGGTGAGAGGGAAACAACATAGTCCCAAACACGATTAGAGTCAGGGTTTTGTTAAAAGCGAACCAGTCTGCCCTTTCAGCCAAAGAGGACAGATGGTCTTCTAACATTGTGACTTTCCAACCCTGGATATTCCCTTTTGCTATCAGGGCAGTCTATTGAGGTGGCAATCGGATGATGGCAACGACTTTGCTGCAGGAATATACGTTTCGTGGCGAATATGGATCCCGACTGACTTGGGCCATCTTAACATAATCTCATACTCCTCCAAAGTGGGTACCATATCAAACTGCGGAAATTCGAAGCAATGCAGACCGAAATTCCAAAAATGAACCAAAATCCTGACGAAAATGGGGTGGACACAGATCTTCAGTAAGTCGAGAATCCGTCCATAGGATTTTTCAAAGTCAGAGCAGACCTCTGGTGGCATCAATGCGCAGAGCCGTTCTATCTTCTCTGCATGGTATTGGGGAATATCCACTTTCTTCAACTGTCTACTAGTCCCCCTCCATTTTCTAAAAACAAAAATGCATGCTATGAATATGATGTTAATGCAGGCATGCATGTAAGTGTTTATTTTTCCTAAACATTATCATGTTTTATTTTCTACATGATAGTGTTTGTTTTTTTTGTATTTTTTTCAAAGAAAGATAAACTATCTATATGGATGAGTATAATGTGTATGAACAAGGTCCATTTGTGATTTATTGGATTTATTTGGTTTATTTATTTTTTATAACCTTTTATCTCTTCTATCGAACGGCGTGGCTACTTAGCTTGCAAAGAACTTGAAACTAGGCTAGCTAAAAGGCAGACTATCCGAGATAAAAATGGTTTATTGCAAAATAATAGTTTTAACATCCCTTATCTCTTCTGTCGGACTACGTGACTACTTAGTTTGCAAAGAACCTGAAACCAAGCTAGCTAAAAGGCAGACTGTCCGAGATAAGGGTGTTTATTGTGAATAGATTTTTTGAGATTTTTTTTCTTTTATTTTTCTGTTGTATGTTTATGCTATACAACAATCAAATGCAACAAGCGAATGCACACACAATTCACTCATTCGTGAACAAGTAAGACGACGTTTTTTTAATCACGAGGTAGGGGTATCCTGTAGAAGAGTGCATATTCAGGGTAGTTCTAATTTCCTCACCAAGGTCAGGCCCCCAAGGTGCCCCCATTATAGGGTCCCCACTCTCCTAGCCTTTAGATCATGCATGACACTAAGGCCTTAGTCAGTCTTTGGGCCAAAAGAGGAAGGTTATTACCTTGAGTGGTGGTTTCCGACCATACCGGTGGGCTCATGACCCTCACTACGGAAAATCGTACAATGCCACCCACTCCCTATGGATATCCCACTTGCCCCCGGGTATAGGGGGAACTGTTGTGTGCAAGGGTTTGTGTACAATTTTTATTTCAAACAATTGCATAAAATAAACATACAACATTTATTAAAGCCAAACAGTTAAAATATGTTATAAAACAAGGAAGGGTAAAGGCACAATTTTAAGTTTTATTTCTTAAAACTAGTCCATCACTAAATGAGATCAACTCTCTAGCTTCCCCAGTAGAGTCGCCATCTGTCGCCGCCATCAAAAGAGGCGATCGGAGCGACACGATGGTTTCGTTCGACTCGTGTTTTTTAAAGAAATGGTTCAATGCCTTTAGGTTGTCCGATAACCGGGCTGGACCTAAAGGCGAGGTTTTTGAAAGGTTCGAGGAGTCGCCACCAATGTTTTTACCAGAAACATTGGAAAAGGAAGAAAAAAGAAGGCAGTGTTTTTTTTAAGAAAAACCCACTTTGGTCATTACAACCAGAGTTAGGTAAGGGAGTTAGTTACGTGTAGGGAAGGTATTAGCTTCCATACAACCCCCCTTTCGGGTTCCCTATGATGGATGTTTTTATAAAGAAATAATAACTCTAAATTGCATTTTTACCCTTATTTATTTATTACGGAAATTAAATTATTGACTACATGACCCTAAATGATTAATGCACAACAATACTATCTAAAAAGCAGTAAAGTAGAGAAGGGAGTATATAGGAACCTTCGAAGCAAGCTTTTATAGTAAATTCTTTGAAAGAGGGTGCTTTTTGGCAATCCCCACGCTCTACAATGATGATCACTCTTCCTCGCAACACTATAAACGCTTTCTAAGAACTTCAAGAAACTCTGGAAATGCTTCAGAGGGGTCCTAAGAGAGTAATTTGAAGATTTTACAGAAGGGAAAGTGGTAGAATGGTGTGTAAAGAGTGAGAAAGTCCCCCCTTTTTTAGGAATTCGCACTTGTCAGGTCGGGACCGTCGTCTCGCCAAATGAGACGGCGATCTTGCCAAACGAGACGGCGGTCTCAACCCTCTGGTTGAAATTTCTTATTTTTCCTATACAAAAATCCTTCTCATTCTAATATGGGGCCTATTGATCAATCCTAGGGACCTTTTAGGCCTTACCCATCTTCGAATGGATGTCTTCTACTCTTTATTTTGAGGCCGGGCAATATTTGGATCTACATTTAGATTTCCTTTAATGTGCTTAACAGTAAAATCATACCTAGAAAACCAACCCATTAGCTGGAGAATCTGAGGATTAGGAGACATCTTGTTCTTGAACTCTAAGATCTTCGGGAATGAAGAGTTGTCCATCTATACTTCAAAGTGGTGTCCTCTGAGATGGAAGTCAAACTTCTTTATTCCGTTCTTGACAGCTAAGGCTTCCTTGAATGTGGTGTGGTAATGTTTCTCGGCATCCTTGAATTGTCCGCTGGCATGGCCACAATAGTACCTTCTTCTATTGTCTTCTTCAATAAGTACTGCTCCCCAGTATTCATCACTGGCATCATTTTGCATTACTCTCTTTCCATTGCATGGAATCTTCAGAGTTGGAGGAGCCTGGACTATTTTCTTCAATACTTTAATGGCTCTAGTCTGTTCTAATCCCCATGGAGGTGGATTCTTCTTTAAGAGCTTGGATAAGACACTTGTACACTTAGTATCATTAGGGATGAATTTTCTAATGTAATTAACTATCCCGAGAAATTGTTGGATCTGCTTGACTGTTAGTTTTTCATCCGGGAAGTTGAGGAGTTCCTCAGCAATGTGAGGTTGACGGTGATAAGAGCCGTGACAGAAGTGCATTCCCAAAAAGTCGATTTCTTCTTGGGCCAAGTGGATCTTTTTCTCTGAGAGCATAATTCCAAGTTGATGGGCTATTTCAAAAAATTGATCCAATAACTATTTGTGGGAGTCCATGTCTTGTGAGAATAATAAAATATCATCAATGTATACGATTGCTTTGTCTTGTATGGACTCAAAGATTTTTGTCATGACTTTTTGGAACAATGATGGGGTTGTCTTAAGCCCAAAGGGCATTACTTTCCATTAGTATTGGGCATTAGGTATACAGAAAACAGTTTTGTATCTGTCGGTGGGGTCAATGCCTAATTGCCAGAATCCAAATTTGAGGTCAAACTTAGAAAATATATGGACTTCTTTTATCAGAGTGGGTAAGGATGAGGCTTTGGGTGTTGGAAATTTATCATCCTTAAGAAAACAATTAAGAGGCTTGAAGTCGATTACTAACCTCTTTTTCCCTCTGATTTTTTCGGACCTCTTTTCTACATAGAAGGCTTGACAGACCCAATTGGATTGGGTTGGTTCGATCAGGCCTTGTTTCAACATTTCCTGACATTCTTGTCTTGCTAACTGTAGGTCTGAAGGAGACATTCCTGGGTGCGTGGCCTTCGTTGGATTCACATCTTCGTTGAGCTTAAAGGGTAACTGTACAAAGAACTCAGGGTTCTTCCATAATGGCTTGGGATGAGAAAATTCCTCATGACCGTTAGCGCACATAGAGGCTAACTTGTCATTCATTTCTTCAAAATCTGGAGGAGCTTCAGAGAGGGAGAAGAGTCTATCTGTGAAAGGTTTGGATTCCCTCTTAAACATGATCCCTGTAGGGAGAATTTGAAACTTATTTGGTCTTAAAGACTTTTCCGTCAGCTGCTATGAAATAGGAGGCCTCTTTCTTCCAAAATACTTTGGGAAGAATAGCAGGATCCATCATCGATTTTTGGGCTCCTGTATCAAGGTAGGCTATGGCTTGGATGACTCTCTCATATTTAGAAGGAAGGAGTTGGACATCCAAGCATGGTTGTGGAGGAGAGACATTCATAAGATGAGTTTCTTGGAAGGAGAATACTGGAATAGTATCAATCTTAGATTCATCAGAATATTCTGATCCAGATTCATCAGAGGAGATTTTAAGAGCGAAGACAATCTTTTCATTTGCAGAACTCTGTTCAGAATAGAGAGACTCTATGTCATCATTATCATCAAGTTGGAGAGTGGAGATGAGCGTGATGGCTCTATCAGCTTTTTGAGGATAATTCTTGGAAAAATGTCCCTTCTTCTTGCAAATAAAGTACCGTTTATCTTGTGCTTTTCCTCTGAACTTCTTTTTCTTGAAGAATTTAAAATTCTTTTTCTTCTTTTTGTGGAAAAGCGACTTTTCCCGCTTTTTCTTCGTCTTACAGTTGCCTAAACAGGGATTCTTACATTTAATCTCAAGATAAGGTTTCTGACAGGCTTTGCTGAACTTGCTTTTCTGGGTCATGATGTCAGAGAAGAACTCATGATGTCTGCACAGTTTGTCAACAACTTCTAAAGTCATCTGGTGAATTTGTCCCATCGTCAAAATAGTGAAGTCTTTATGAATGGACATGACTATCCTATTCAGTTCTGGTTGTATCTCAGCAGGAAGAGATGCAACATAGGTGTTCTTCAGGCTTGGATCATTGAGTTCGTTGAGATGGTAGAATCTCTTGCTCATCCTATGGTAGTGTTTCTCCAAGTCTTTTGTTCTTGATTGAGCAACATCTCATTTCGAAAAACTCTTGCCTGAGTTTTTTATCTATTATCGATCCATCACCTATGAATTCTTCATGTAAGGCTCCAAGTAATGCTAAGGTTTGGCCCAGTTCATGGAACTGGTTTTGTCGGACAACTCCCAAATTATGATACCATCCCTTTAAAGTTCTTGTCATTCTGCAACAAAATTCTTCAATAACTTTATAGGAGTCATAATTGTTGACTAATTTGGTATCTAACCATGCTCCAAATTCGATTAATATGACTCTCCATTGGCTGGGAGGAATATCATTAATAGTGAACCAGGGTCCACCATTTGTCTTTGAAGACA
Source organism: Sphenostylis stenocarpa (assembly GCA_963425845.1). NCBI lineage: Eukaryota > Viridiplantae > Streptophyta > Magnoliopsida > Fabales > Fabaceae > Sphenostylis > Sphenostylis stenocarpa. The sequence goes on from OY731401.1 coordinate 45,493,552, forward strand.
CATTTGTTCTTGTGGGTCCAGTGTCAGCTTCTTCATCTGGAGGGTCATAGATTGATTCATGTCTGACTTCTGATCGGGAGGTGTTGGTCATCAATATCTATGTAAGATCCTCATAGTTGAGAACTTCTATTTCAGATTCTTCAGAAGTAAGAACTTCAGTTTCAGACTCCTTAGAAGCATGAACCTCAATTTCTGATTCTTCAGAGGAATATTCTTCAAGCATTGTAGGAGTATGTAGAGTTGGAGTCGCAGGAGTCGGAGAAGCAAAAGGTTCTATGGTCATCTGCGAGTATGAGTCTTGAGAATCTTGAAAGACTGGGTCAAATGGTTCTTGCTGAGTTGGCCTTTTAGTTGAAGGTTGTTCTTCAAAAGAAGATTCTGAAGAAGGTTGGACAACCTTCATTCCTCTGTCTGATTTCGGTGCTGTTGGTCTGAACCTAGACCTGTAATCCATTGCGGTTGGTAGGGACCATGTGGTCTGTGACGCTGGTCGAAAACATGAAGATGGGTTCTGAAAAGAGGAGTAGGCTGGAGTTGAAGAGAATAGGGGTGAATAATGGTCTTTTTCTGCCTTTTTTTGGCTAGTCTTTTTTTTCAATATAATTATCCATCTCTTGGATCTGGGCCTTGAGCCTTCTAATCTCTCTTTCTTTGGTGTGAGATAATTCTCCGAAGACGGTGTTCTTCCAGTCTTCCTCTAACTTTGAGATTTCTGAGGAGAGTTGCTTGTAGTGTTTCCTCAGAGTAGAATTAAGGTGTTGGAGCTTGTCATCAGTTTCCTCAAGATGTGTGTAGATCTTGTCTATCTTCTTATCAATTTTCTGCAACATAGAATTCTAAGCTCGAGCATTCTCTGTGTGCCAATTTAGTACTTCTTCGGCCTGGCTTAATGGTTTGGTCTTCCCATCTGGTCTAATTTATTGTCAAACTACATGTGGTTTGGTTGTTGTTTTGGATACAGGATCAACGTTCCTTTCTAGTGGAGGAAATTCTTCCTTATAGGCTGAAGGGTTGATCATCATGCATGGAATGGGAGGAGCTACAGGAACCGGCTGGAGTGGCATGGCAGAGGTTCTGCACCTTTTTGGTTTAGAGAATAGTAGGCCTTCTTCTTCAAGGATTTCAGCATATCATTGGTATTTCCACAAGGGATCTGGCTTCTCCTGGCGGTGAATTCCTATCCATGGGCCTTTTCCAGATTCAAATCTCCTAGAGGGAAAGAATGAAGGTTTGCAAGATCCTCCTTTGAAGTCATCATCATCATCACTATCTGAGTCATCATCATCCTCGTCACTAGTGTCTCCATAGTGGTCACAATAATCACAGATAGAATCGCACATGTCTAGGTCAGCATCCCAGATGAAATGTCCCCCTATCTTGTTAGTAAAGATAGGTTTGTCATCAGGGCACACGCTAGCGATAGGGATTTTGCCTTCTTTGGTGGCAGGCGTTATCATCATGGACTCGAATATGGAGGTGCTAGAACTTGGAACATCTTCTGGGTTCTTAAAGATGGTTCCAACAGTGCCATCTACGGATCTTCTAAATGTTGCTTCTGTGAACTGGATGGGTTTCTAGTTATTGTGGAGCTTCTCATAGTTGGTTACCCACTACATTGGAGTAAGCTTATGAAGCTCTTGTGAAGAGATATTTATGGGGATTTGAACTATGGAGGGTATCTCATCTTGGTTATTGGCCAAGACGAATAGTGCTCCATCTCTACAGGATGGTAACACAAGATTTATCGCATGATCTTGCAACCTGTATATGACCTTATGATGATAGTGTATCAACCCCTTGTTCAGCTCTAGTAATCTGGATCTGAATACCTTTAATCTCTGGGAGATTGTGGGATCCTTCAAACTAACGTTGAAGTTGAAAAAGTTGGTGAGAAATACACTTCCAGCATGAAGAGTAGTCAGAACAGTACCGATAATGACATGCTCATAATGAAGGTAACTAGAGTCTAGAAGAGAGACTCTGGCTAAGACAAGTAATCCCCGTCTTCTGTGGAGAGAGAGGACAAGTCGGATTGCTCCATAATGGAGATGAGTATAACCCTCAGTTTGCCAATGCCTGATGAGATCTTTGGGGATCTCAATGTTGACATATTGTTCTTCTGTGGTGGATGCTAGGGCACACTGGTCCATCCTAGAGGATTGTACATACTCCTTAACATGAGGTCTTCGGGTGGAAAGAAGACGAGTGATAGATCTAAGGGTAGATCTTTGTCTCCCAAAAATATTATAAGGACTAAGGAGAGGACTGAACGTCTCAAAGATCTGAGCGTCTTCTGGGACATAGGAATATTCTATGAGATTTTCTATATTAGAAGAAAGAGTTTTTGAGATATTTTTGGGAAGAGAAAGAGTTGAGTTTAACAAAATGGGACCAACGGAACCGGACTCTGATGATGGTGTTTGGTTATCCGTGTTTAAAGGTTTCTCTTACTCACTTTCCACTTATATTTCATACTATCATACCCCCTTCTGAAAAATGGTTAGACTCTGATACCATTTCGGACAGAGATCACTTCTTATTTAGACGATATGAACATCCTCGGGCATAATGACGCCATCCCTCGGCTAAAAGCCCACTCAAGTTCATATTTCCTATAAGAAGAGCACTTTGCGGTAAAATGATTTCATAGATCAGAAGCTTTCTGATACACAGGATCCTCTTTCTAGGCAAGTGTAGAACATACTTGCATCTAAGTGGGGAACGATACTAAGAACTATAAGCTTCAAGCTTTCAGAAAAGAGAAAACTTAGAGAGAGAAAATTTTAGGAAGAGAACTTGTATTCATTTCACTCTATCGTGTTTTGTCTTACAACATTACAAGCATCCCCTATTTATAGTAAAACCAAGCAAGCAAAATTCAAAGCTACGCTAAACTAGAATGAAATTTGGACCCGAAAATATGTTACAAGGTGGAATCCGAAATAAGATAATAAAACTATGGCCCACACATCATAATGGCCTTACAAAGGACAAAATAACATGATTCACACTTTATTTTAGTCATACTTATGGACAAAGTAGAAAAGATAAGATAAGATTTGAAATTGATATCTTATCTCTTCATGGAAAAGTAAAGTTGATCCAGACTTATCTTCCTTAACACGTTTGTGGTGATCGCAATAGACACGGGTAAAGATAAGTGAATCGTGCTTTAGTAGCATGACATGATGACAACCATTAACTAAAGTCTTTACTTTAGTCAGATCGGGTTGAACCAGAATAATTCATCTGTTGGGCCTCACTTCTTTTAATGCTTCCATGTAGCGGGTCCCAGTAGGGATACATCTTCTTGTGCAGTGGCGGATCTTGACCATTGATCTTGGAGGGGCCAAATAATATATTATTAATAAATAATAAATAAATATAAAAGGAAAAAAGAAGATGAAAGGATAAAATTGTAAATATATACTTAAATATATTAAATGATCATTAAGTTTGATGGGGACAAAATCATAAATTATATGAGAGTTACAAAACTGAGGAGGGGCTGAGAGGATAAAATTGTAAATATAGAAGTAAATATATTAAATGTTCATTAAGTTTGTGGGGCTAAAATCATAAATTACATGGGAGTTACAAAACTTTGGGGGGGCCACGACCCCCCTCAGCTCCCAAGAAGATCCGTCACTATTCTTGTGCATCATCATTTCTTCCATCAGATCTTCATTGAGATTATCCGCTAGATCTTCAACCTTCTCGAAAGCTTCATCAAGGACGTTCATTTCTGCCCTTGATTTGAAAAATCTTATTTCTTGAGATTTGCCTTCTTCTGGGTTGATCTTATCCATAGGATATGAATCAAGTGGTCTCTGGGATGAGCTGATGATGTTGGGGTCCACTGGCTTGTGTTGGTAATGGTTTATTTCACAGAGGTGATGCGCCAGTTGTGCACGGTAACTTTTATCAAGTGGGTAAGTTTCAAAGCTGGCCCAAAGATAAGCTTCATTTCTTGACCATAGTTGTCTTGCTGGATTTAAGAAGTATGGACGGTGGATGATGAAGATCGAGGTTAAATTCTTGAGAGAGTCTTCAGTAACTCCTTTCTATCTTTGACAATCTAGAATCTCCTTAATCTTTTGTCACCACCAGGGTAGTGGAGAAAACCACTCGAGTAATGTCCAGAAGTGGAACTTGTCTTTGTACGGATCTATCAAAATGCTATAAGTTGTTTGTGTTTTTATTGCGATGAGAATGGAGTATTGAACAGTATCACACCAAATGGTCCATAATGTGGGTTCGCAAAGATCCCAACCGGGTTCACAAAACAGTTTAAAGATTCCTCCGAAGGGAATGTCAGGATTAAACATTAAGGCTGAGATTATCTTGTATCTCATGGTCTCATGTAAAAAGTAAAAAGTAAAAATAATGGGTTCTAGCATAATGGAGAATATCGGCTGGTGTAGTTGGGTTTAAACCAGGTGGATAGACTTTGATGGTCTTGGCTTTGTTGGAGAGAAGTTTGACCATAAAGATAAAGGGAAGACTATGGGTATCGACTATTAATTGGATAGTCTTTCTGGGTCTAGGCAAAAAGTCAAGGACTGTGTTTAGATTTCCTTTAATGTGCTTAACAGTAAAATCATATTTGGAAGACCAGTCCATTAGCCGGAGAATATGAGGATTAGGAGGCATCTTGTTCTTGAACTCTAAGATCTTCGGGAATGAAGAGTTGTCCATTTGTATTTCAAAGTGGTGTCCTCTGAGATGGAAGTCAAACTTCTTTATTCCGTTCTTGACAGCTAAGACTTCCTTGAATGTGGTGTGGTAAAGTGTTTCGGCATCCTTGAATTGTCCATTGGCATGCCCACAATAGCACGTTCTTCCATTGTCTTCTTCAATAAGTACTGCTCCCCAGTATTCATCACTAGCATCGGTTTGCAGTACTCTCTTTCCATTGCTTGGAATCTTCAGAGATGGAGGAGCCTATGCTATTTTCTTCAATTCTTTAATGGCTCTGGTTTGTTCTGGTCCCCATGGAGGTGAATTCTTCTTTAAGAGCTTTGATAAGGGACTTGTGCACTTGACAACATTAGGGATGAATTTCCTAATGTAATTGACTATTTCGAGAAATTGTTGGATCTGCTTGACGGTCAGATTTTCATCTGGGAAGTTGAGGAGTTCCTCAACAATGTGAGATTGAGGTTGATAAGAGCCGTGACAGAAGTGCATTCCCAAAAAGTCCATTTCTTCTTGGACCAAGTGGATCTTTTTCTCTGAGAGCATAATCTCATATTGATGAGCTATTTCAAAAAATTGATCCAATAACTGTTTGTAGAAGTTCATGTCTTGTGAGAATAATAAAATATCATCAATGTATACGATTGCTCTGTCTAGTATGGACTCAATGATTTTTGTCATGGCTTTTTTAGAACAGTTATGGGGCTGTCTTAAGTCCAAAGGGCATTACTTTCCATTGATATTGGGCATTGGGTATACAAAAAACAGTTTTTTATGTGTTGGTGAGGTCAATGTCTAATTGCCAGAATCCAGATTTGAGGTCAAACTTAGAAAAGATATGAGCTTCTTTTATCAGAGTTGGTAAGGATGAGGCTTTGGGTATTGGAAATTTGTCATCCTTAAGAAAACAATTAAGAGGCTTGTAGTCGATTACTAACCTCTTTTTCCCTCTAATTTTTTCGGACCTCTTTTCTACATAGAAGGCTTGACAGACCCAATTGGATTGGGTTGGTTCGATCAAGCCTTGTTTCAACAGTTCCTAACATTCTTGTCTTGCTAACTGTAGGTCTGAAGGAGACATTTGTGGGTGAGTGACCTTCGTTGGATTGACATCTTCATTGAACTTAAAGGGTAACTGTACAAAGAACTCAAGGTTCTTCCATAATGGCTTCGGATGAGAAAATTCCTCATGACTGTTAGTGCACAGAGAGGCTAACTTGTCCTTTATTTCTTCAAAATCTGGAGGAGCTTCAGAGAGGGAGAAGAGTCTAGGTACATCTGTGAAAAGTTTGAATTCCCTCTTGAACTTGATCCCTGTAGGGAGAATTTTGAAACTTGTTCGTCATGGAGAAGATGTCCATGCCTATCAGGATATCTTTGTTGGAAAGCTTGCTCCCAATTACTTTACTCCAAACTATACATTTTGGGAAGAATTTGATTCCAATTAGAGCTTTAGTGATCAGTTCAGTCTTAAAGACTTTTCTGTCAGTTGATACGAAAAAGGAGGCTTCTTTCTTCCAAAATTCTTTGGGAAGAATATCAGGATCCATTATGGATTTCTGGGCTCCTGTATCAAGTTAGGCTATGGCTTGGATGACTCTCTCATATTTAGAAGGAAGGAGTTGGACATCCAAGCATGGTTGTGGAGGAGAGACATTGATAAGATGAGTTTCTTGGAAGGAGAATACTGGAACAGTATCAATCTGAGATTCATTAGAATATTCTGATCCAGATTCATCACAGGAGATGTTAAGAGCGAAGACAATCTCTTTATTTGTAGAACTCTGTTCAGAATAGAGAGACTCTATGTCATCATTGTCATCAAGTTGGAGGGTGGAGATGAGCTTGATGGCTCTATCAACTTTATGAGGACAATTCTTGGAAAAATGTCCCTTCTTGCAAATAAAGCACCGTTGATCTTGTGCTTTTCCTCTGAACTTCTTTTTCTTGAAGAAATTAAAATTCTTTTTCTTCTTTTTGCGGAAAAGTGGCTTTTCCCACTTTTTCTTCGTCTTGCAGTTGCCTGAACAGGGCTTCTTACATTTAATCTCAAGATAAGGTTTCTGACAGGCTTTGCTGAACTTGCTTTTCTAAGTCATGATGTCAGAGAATAACTCATGTTGTCTGCACAGTTTGTCAACAACTTCTAAAGTCATCTGGTGAATTTGTCCCATCGTCAAAACAGTGAAGTCTTTCTAAATGGACATGGTCATCCTATTTAGTTCTGGGTGTATCTCAGTAGGAAAAGATGCAACATAGGTGTTCTTCAGGCTTGGATCGTTGAGTCCGTTGATATTGTAGAATCTCTTGCTCATCCTCTGGTAGTGTTTCTCCAAGTATTTGATCTTGATTGAGCAACATCTCATTTTGAAAAACTCTTGCCTGAGTTTTTTATCTATTATCGATCCATCACCTATGAATTCTTCATGTAAGGCTCCAAGTAATGTTGAGGTTTGGCCTAGTTCATGGAACTGGTTTTGTTGGACAACTCGCAAATTATGATATCATCCCTTTAAAGTTCCTGTCATTCTGCAACAGAATTCTTCAATAACTTTATAAGAGTCAGAATTTTTGACTAATTTGGTATCTAACCATCCTTCAAATTCGATTAATCTAGCTCTCCATTGCCTGGGAGGAATATCATCAATAGTGAATCAGGGTCCACCATTTGTCTTTGAAGACACATTTGTTCTTGTGGGTCCAGAGTCAGCTTCTTCATCTGGAGGGTCATAGATTGATTCATGTTTGACTTCTGATCTGGAGGTGTTGGTCATCAATATATGTGTAAGATCCTCATAGCTGGGAACTTCTGTTTCAAATTCTTCAGAAGTAAGAACTTTAGTTTCTGACTCCTCAGAAGCACGAACCTCAATTTTTGATTTTTCAGAGGAATATTCTTCAAGCATTGTAGGAGTATTTGAAGTTGGAGTCATAGGAGTCGGAGAAGGAAAAGGTTCTATGGTCATCTGCGAGTATGGGTCTTGAGAATCTTGAAAGACTGGGTCAAATGGTTCTTGCTAAGTTGGCCTTTTAGGTGAAGGTTGTTCTTCAAAAGAAGATTTTGAAGAAGGTTGGTCAACCTTCTTTCCTTTGTCTGACTTGGGTGCTGTTGGTCTGAATCTAGACCTGTAAGCCGTTGCGGTTGGTAGGGACCATGTGGTCTGTGATTGTCGCCGCCGTCAAAACGAGGGTGGTCAAAGCGACGCGATGGTTTCGACTTCTCTATTTTTCGCGTTTTTTATTGGTGGTTACAACGCCTTTAGGTTGTCCGATAACCGAGCTGAACCTAGGGGCGAGGTTTTCGAAATGGTGCTCTTGGATTGTCCGATAATCGGGCTAACCCAAGAGCTAGTTTTGAAGGGTTCTTTGGAGTCGCCACCGATGTTTTTACCGGAAACATCGGAAAAGGGGTTAAAAGGCGTTGGTTTTCGAAAAACCAACTTTGGTCGTTAGAACCAGAGTTGGGTAAGGGAGTTAGTTACGCGTAAAGGAAGTGTTAGTTCCTTTATGACGCCCCTTTCGGGTTCCCTATGATAGGCTAGCTATTTTAAAAATAATTAAACCTGATGAAAATACGCTTTTGCCTTTTTATTTTGCGGAATTTAAAGATTATGACTACATGGCCCTAATGTCTATTGCATAATTTAAATAAAACGGTAAAAGATAGAGAGAAAGTAGAAACCTCCGAAGCAAGCTTTTCCATTAAATTTTGGAAATTAGGGTGCTTTTTGGCAACCCTTCACTCTTGTACAGCGCTGGAACCTCTAAAAAACGCTATAAAAACCTCTAAAGACACTTAGAAGCTCCGGAAATGCGTCGGAGGGATTCTAGAGAGAGAAACTAGTGATGTGACTAGAGAGAGAATGAGAGAGGTGTGTGAAATGAGGGGAATGGAGGCCCTATTTATAGGAATTCGCACCTGTCAGGTCGAGACGGCGGTCTCGCCTTGCAGGAATGGCGAGACGGCGGTCTCGCCATTCGCAGGTGGCGAGACAGCGGTCTCGCCAAACGAGACGGCGGTCTCGCCACTTGCACAAGGCGAGACGGCGGTCTCGAATTCGAGAAGGCGGTCTCGACCCCAAAAGGCAAAAATTCTTATTTTTGTGCCAAAAATCCCTCCTATCCTAGTATGAGGCCTAATAGTTTCTCCTAGTGGCTTCTTAGGCATTATCCATCTTTGAAAAGGAGGTCTTCTGATCTTTATTGTGAGGCCGGGTTAGATTTGGGGTCTACAGTGACGCTGGTCAAAAATATGAAAATGGGTTCTGGAAAGAGGAGTAGGCTGGAGTTGAAGAGAATAGGGATGAATAATGGTTTTTTTCTGGCTTTTGTTGCCTATTCTTTTCTTCAATATAATTATACATCTCTTGGATTTGGGCCTTGAGCCTTCTAATCTCTCTTCTTTGGCGTGAGATAATTCTCCGAAGACGGTGTTCTTCCAGTATTCCTCTAACTTTGAGATTTCTGAGGAGAGTTGCTTGTAGTGTTTCCTCATAGTAGAATTAAGGTGCTGGAACTTGTCATCAGTCTCCTCAAGATGTGTGGAGATCTTGTCTATCTTCTTATCAATATTTTGCAAGATAGAATTCTAGGCTCAAGCATTCTCTGTCTGCCAATTTAGTACTTCTTCGACTTGACTTAATGGTTTGGTCTTCCCATCTGGTCCAATTTCTTGACAAACTACATGTGGTTTGGTAGTTGTTTTGGTACTTCTTCGACCAGCGTCACAGACGACATGGTCCCTACCAACCGCAACGGCTTACAGGTCTAGATTCAGACCAACAACACCCAAGTCAGACAAAGGAAAGAAGGTTGTCCAACCTTCTTCAGAATCTTCTTTTGAAGAACAATCTTCACCTAAAAGCCCAACTCAGCAAGAACCATTTGACTCAGTCTTTCAAGATTCTCAAGACCCATACTCGCAGATGACCATAGAACCTTTTCCTTCTCCGACTCCTCGACTCCAACTCCAAATACTCCTACAATGCTTGAAGAATATTCCTCTGAAGAATCAAAAATTGAGGTTCGTGCTTCTGAGGAGTCTGAAACTGAAGTTCTTACTTCTGAAGAATCTGAAACAGAAGTTCCCAACTATAAGGATCTTACACAGATATTGATGACCAACACCTCCAGATCAGAAGTCAGACATGAATCAATCTATATGACCCTTCAGATGAAGAAGCTGACTCTGGACCCACAAGAACAAATGTGTCTTCAAAGACAAATGGTGGACCCTGGTTCACTATTGATGATATTCCTCCCAACCAATGGAAGGCTAGATTAATCGAATTTAGAGGATGGTTAGATACCAAATTAGTCAACAATTCTGACTCCTATAAAGTTATTGAAGAATTTTGTTGCAGAATGACAAGAACTTCCAGTTCTGGACTTGTCCCTTCTCTAACTGCATGTACCAATTCAGAGCTGAATCAGTCAGGCTCTCCTGAAAGCAGTGTATCAGGAGTTCTTTGTTGTTGGGTGGGGAGCCATCTTGCGGCAGTACATAGTGAGATGACTCCTGGGGCAAGTCATTCCCATGTACTTCGAGAAATCTGGGACCTTGAACTTCGGAGGGAAACAAATGTTCTCAACAAGGCACATATCAGCCGCCTCCTTCACGTCAAAGCTATGCCCCTCCATGGCCCTAAGTCTCTCTTCTAGAGCGAAGATTTGTTGCTTGGAGACTTTAGGGGGCTGGATGAGCACCGCCCTTGCTTCGGACTGCAAAGGGACCTCTTCTTCTTCTTCTTCCTCATGGTGAGATGCTCGATCACCATGAGTATCGCCCTTATTGAGATTCTGCTGGCGCATTAACTCCATCATTTGCGTCATTTATTCTTTCATAGCGTTAAGCTCAACGGTGAGCTTGCGATTCTGTTCTTCTAGCTTCTCCATTGCTTTAGCCTTTTGTTCACGGGTTCGGATCACAGAAAGACCAGCCACTTTCTAGAATGCACATGAATTAGGGTTTTTATTAAAAATGAATGATTGGTGTGGGATAGATATGCCTCTTAGAATGAATGTATTTATGCATGCACCAGTACAAAAGGGCGACATATGTTCAAAGTGGCGTAACTTTTGACTGGGATGTCCGATTTGGACGCACAACATATCAAATCGAAGAGAGAAGGGTGAAGAACAAGGTCACAAATTCCCAAAGGGAATTTGCCCCAGTAATTTTCCCAAAAAACGCTCCTAAGACAAATTTTTTAGGGATTTATTAAAATGATGTGTATGCGTACTTTCCTTATGCATTTATTTTCTCTCTTGGTTTTTCCACTTATGGCATGATGCGATATGAATGATACGACTTTGTCAAAATTCTTTGTATAAGCATTTTGATTTTATTATTATTATTATTATTATTATTATTATTATTATTTTTTAGCCTTTTATCTCTTTTATCGGATTGCGTGACTACTTAGCTTACAAAGAACCCGAAACCAGGCTAGCTAAAAGGCGAGTATCATCGAGATAAAAATGGTTATTGCGAAAGAATGGTCTTAGCATCCCTTATCTCTTCTGTCGGACTGCGTGGCTACTTAGCTTACAAAGAACCTGAAACCAGGCTAGCTAAAAGGCAGACTGTCCGAGATAAGGGTGTTTATTGTGAAAATATTTTTGAGATTTTGTTTTATGTATTTTTTTTTTGCTGTTGTATGATTATGCTATGCAACAAACAAATGCACAAACAATTCACTCATCCGCGAACAGAGTGACATTTAATTACGAGGTAGGGGTTTCCTGCAGAAAAGTGCATCGACGAAAGTAGGTTCTAACTGTTCTCACCAAGGCCAGGCCCCCAAGGTGCCCCCATTATAGGGACCCTTCGATCTCCTAGTCTTCGAACCATGCACGGATGTCCGTGTCGATGTTCTTAGACCGAGAAAAAGAAGGTTATCACCTTGAGTGGTGGTTTTCGACAACGACCTGCTGGCACTATGGCCATTACCATGGTCGACCGTACCTGACACCCACTCCCTATGTGTATTCTCTCTTTCCCTCGGGTATAGAGGGACTGTAGTGTGCAAGGGTTGTGTACAATTTATTTCAGACAATTGCAGAGAATAAACATACAACAATTATTAAAGCCAAACAGTAAAGCATGTTATAAAAGCAAGAAAGGGTAAAAGCATAATTTCTAGTTTTTATTTCCAAAACTAGTCCATCACTAAATGGGATAAACTCTCTAGCTTCCCCAGTGGAGTCGCCATTTGTCGCCGCTATCAAAAGAGGCGGTCGGAGCGACGCGATGGTTTTGAAATGACTCGCATTTTTTTTGAAAGAAACGGTTCAACGCCTTGAGGCTGTCCGATAACCGGGCTGGACCTAAAGGCGAGGTTTTCGAATAGGTTCGAGGAGTCGCCATTGTAGACCCCAAATCTTGCCCGGCTCCCTAATAAAGCCGAAGATCGCCCATTTCGAAGATGGTTAAGACTTTATCAAGTCCCTAGTAGCTTGTTCTAGGTTCCATTTAGGATAGGAAGGGTTTTTAGAGGCATTAAAAATCGGGAAATCCGCCGAAGACAGTAGATGGCCGTCCAGGACAAGCGGATGGTCGTCCAGGACAGGCAGATGGCCGTCCAGGATAGGCAGATGGCTGTCCATGGCAACTTTAAGGCCATGGACGGCCGTCCACTTAGCTTGGACGTCCATGGCCAAAAGTTGCCATGGACAGCCTTCCACACTACATGGATGGCCGTACATGGCCACTTTTTGCCATGGACGACCATCCGCTTTGTCTAGACGGTCGTCCACCTTTTCCAGGCCCGGATCCCTATAAATAGGAGCCTCATTTCTCCACTTTTTCACACCTTTTTCACTCCTCCACTCTCTAGGAAGCCTTTGGCACTTTAGAGTGACTCCGAGCATTATTCCGGGGTTCGAGGGAGCTTTCCGATTTCCTTTAAGGTTGAAATCGGTTAAGGAAGTATCTTTTTGAGACGTCCGACCCTTGGTAGAGTGACTTTTCTTTATTTTGCGGGTAGGAGCGTGCTTGTATAGCGCGAGGACTGCCAAAAAGCGTCCTCACGTTTTTGAAGAGTTAATATAAAGCTTGCTCCGGAGGTTCCTTCTCTATTCTCTGTCTCTTTTATTGCTTTCTTTATCGCTTTCTTTGTGTGCATTAAATAATAGAGCCATGTAGATATTTAAATTCTGCAAGTAAATAGAATAATAGGGTAAAAGCATAATTTCTTTAAGTGTTTATTTTCTAAGTTAGTCCATCATAGGGAACCTGAAAGGGGCGTTGTGGGGGTGCTAACACCTTCCCCACACGTAACTAACTCCCTTACCCGACTTTGGTTGTAATGGCCAAAGTTGGTTTTTTCTAAAACCACTGCCTTATTCTTTTTTTACCTTTTTCAGTGTTTAAGGCTAAAACACTGATGGTGACTCCTCGAACCTATTCGAAAACCTCGCCTTTAGGTCCAGCCCGATTATTGGACAGCCTAAAGGCGTTGAACCGTTTCTTTCAAAAAATGCGAGTCATACCAAAACCATCGCGTCGCTCCGACCGCCTCTTTTGACGGCAGCGATAGATGGCAACTCCATTGGGGAAGCTAGAGAGTTGATCCCATTTAGTGATGAACTAGTTTAGGAAATAAAAAACTAGAAATTACGCTTTTACCCTTTCTTGCTTTATAACATGCTTTACTATTTGGCTTTAATAATTGTCATATGTTTATTTTTGGTAATTGTTTGAAATAAACTGTACACAAACCCTTGCACACTATAGTCCCTCTATACCCGGGGGCAAGAGAGAATACACATAGGGAGTGGGTGGCAGGTACGACCGACCATGGTAATGGCCATAGTGCCAGCAGGTCGTTGTCGGAAACCACCACTCAAGGTGATAACCTTCCTTTTCTCGGTCTAAGAATGTCGACACGAACATCCGTGCACGGTTCGAAGACTGGGAGATTGAAGGGTCCTTATAATGGAGGCACCTTGGGGGCCTGGCCTTGGTGAGAACAGATAGAACCTACCTTTGCCGATGCACTTTTCTGCAGGAAACCCCTACCTCGTAATTATACGTCACTCTGTTCACGGATGAGTGAATTGTTTGTACATTTGTTTGTGCATTTTTTTGTTGCATTTGATTGTTGCATAACATAATCATACAAAAAAAAAAATATAACACAAAATCTCAAAAAAAAAATAAAAAATTTCACAATAAACACCCTTATCTCGGACAGTCTGCCTTTTAGCTAGCCTGGTTTCAGGTTCTTTGTAAGCTAAGTAGCCACACAGTTTGATAGAAGAGATAAGGGATGCTAAAATCATTCTTTCGCAATAACCATTTTTATCTCGGACAGTCTGCCTTTTAGCTAGCCTGGTTTCAGGTTCTTTTGTAAGCTACGTAGCCACGCAGTCCGACAGAAGAGATAAAAGGGTAATAATAATAAAAATAATAATAATAACAAAATCAAAACACTTATAAAAAGAATTTTGACAAAGTCGTAGCATTCATATCACATCATGTCATAAGTGGAAAAACCAAGAGAGAAAATAAATGCATAAGGAGAGTCTACATACGCATCATTTTAATAAACCCCTAAAAAATGGGTCTTAGAAGCGTGTTTTGGGAAAATTTTTGGGCCAAATCCCCTTCGGATATTCTCAACCTTGTTCTTCACCCTTTTCTCTTCGTTTTGATATATTGTGCGTCCAAATCGGACATCCCAGTCAAAAGTTATGCCACTTTGAATATCTGCCGCCCTTTTGTACTGGTGCATGCATAAATACATTCATTCTAAGAGGCATATATATCCCACACCAATAATTCATTTTTAATAAAAACCCTAATTCATGTGCATTCAGCAGAACTCTGTTCAGAATAGAGAGACTCTATGTCATCATTATCATCAAGTTGGAGAGTGGAGATGAGCTTGATGGCTCTATCAGCTTTTTAAGGACAATTCTTGGAAAAATGTCCCTTCTTCTTGCAAATAAAGTACCGTTTATCTTGTGCTTTTCCTCTGAACTTCTTTTTCTTGAAGAATTTAAAATTCTTTTTCTTCTTTTTGCGGAAAAGCGACTTTTCCTGCTTTTTCTTCGTCTTACAGTTGCCTAAACAGGGATTCTTACATTTAATCTCAAGATAAGGTTTCTGATAGGCTTTGCTGAACTTGCTTTTCTGGGTCATGATGTTAGAGAAGAACTCATGATGTTTGCACAGTTTGTCAACAACTTCTAAAGTCATCTGGTGAATTTGTCCCATTGTGAAAACAGTGAAGTCTTTCTGAATGGACATGGCCATCCTATTCAGTTCTGGTTGTATCTCAGCAGGAAAAGATGCAACATAGGTGTTCTTCAGGCTTGGATCATTGAGTTCGTTGAGATGGTAGAATCTCTTGCTCATCCTCTGGTAGTGTTTCTCCAAGTCTTTTGTTCTTTCCTGAGTTTTTTATCTATTATCGATCCATCACCTATGAATTCTTCATGTAAGGCTCCAAGTACTGCTGAGGTTTGGCCCAGTTCATGGAACTGGTTTTGTCGGACAACTCCCAAATTATGATACCATCCCTTTAAAGTTCTTGTCATTCTGCAACAAAATTCTTCAATAACTTTATAGGAGTCAGAATTGTTGACTAATTTGGTATCTAACCATGCTCCAAATTCGATTAATATGACTCTCCATTGGCTGGAAGGAATATCATAAATAGTGAACCAGGGTCCACCATTTGTCTTTGAAGACACATTTGTTCTTGTGGGTCCAAAGTCAACTTCTTCATCTGGAGGGTCATAGATTGATTCATGTCTGACTTCTGATCGGGAGGTGTTGGTCATCAATATCTGTGTAAGATCCTCATAGTTGAGAACTTCTATTTCAGATTCTTCAGAAGTAAGAACTTCAGTTTCAGACTCCTCAGAAGCATGAACCTCAATTTTTGATTCTTTAGAGAAATATTCTTCAAGCATTGTAGGAGTATTCGGAGTTAGAGTCGCAAGAGTCGGAGAAGGAAAAGGTTCTATGGTCATCTGCGAGTATGAGTCTTGAGAATCTTGAAAGACTGGGTCAAATGGTTCTTGCTGAGTTGGCCTTTTAGTTGAAGGTTGTTCTTCAAAAGAAGATTCTGAAGAAGGTTGGACAACCTTCTTTCCTTTGTCTAATTTGGGTGCTGTTGGTCTGAACCTAGACCTGTAATCCATTGTGGTTGGTAGGGACCATGTGGTCTGTGACGTTGGTCGAAAATATGAAGATGGGTTCTGGAAAGAGGAGTAGGCTGGAGTTGAAGAGAATAAGGATGAATAATGGTCTTTTTATGGCTTTTTTTGGCTAGTCTTTTTTTCAATATAATTACCCATCTCTTGGATCTGGGCCTTGAGCCTTCTAATCTCTCTTTCTTTGGCGTGAGATAATTCTCTGAAGACAGTGTTCTTCCAGTCTTTCTCTAACTTTGAGATTTCTGAGGAGAGTTGCTTGTAGTGTTTCCTCAGAGTAGAATTAAGGTGCTGGAGCTTGTCATCAGTTTGCTCAAGATGTGTGGAGATCTTGTCTATCTTCTTATCAATTTTCTGCAAGATAGAATTTTGGGCTCGAGCATTCTCTGTGTGCCAATTTAGTACTTCTTCGGCCTGGCTTAATGGTTTGGTCTTCCCATCTGGTCCAATTTATTGACAAACTACATGTGGTTTGGTAGTTGTTTTGGATACGGGATCAACGTTCCTTTCTAATGTAGGAAATTCTTCCTTATAGGCTGAAGGGTTGATCATCATGCATGGAATGGGAGGAGCTACAAGAACCGGCTGGAGTGGCATGGCAGAGGTTCTGCACCTTTTTGGTTTAGAGAATAGTAGGCCTTCTTCTTCAATGATTTCAACATATCATTTGTATTTCCACAAGGGATCTGGCTTCTCCTGGCGGTGAATTCCTATCCATGGGCCTTTTCTAGATTCAAATCTCCTAGAGGGAAAGAACGAAGGTTTGCAAGATCCTCCTTTGAAGTCATCATCATCATCCCTATCTGAGTCATCATCATCCTCGTCACTAGTGTCTCCATAGTGGTCACAACAATCACAGATAGAATCGCACATGTCTAGGTCAGCATCCCAGATGAAATGTCCCCATATCTTGTCAGTAAAGATAGGTTTGTCATCAGGGCACACGCTGGAAATAGGGATTTTTCCTTCTTTGGTGGCAGGCGTTATCATCATGGACTGGAATATGGAGGTGCTATAACTTGGAACATCTTCTGGGTTCTTAAAGATGGTTCCAACAGTGCCATCTACAGATCTTCTAAATGATGCTTCTGTGAACTGGATGGGTTTCTCGTTATTGTGGAGCTTCTCATAGTTGGTCACCCACTGCATTGGAATAAGCTTATGAAACTCTTGTGAAGAGATATTTATGGGGATTTGAACTATGGAGGGTGTCTCATCTTGGTTATTGGCCAAGACGAATAGTGCTCCATCTCTACAGGATGGTAACACAAGATTTATCGCATGATCTTGCAACCTGTATATGACCTTATGATGAAGAGTAGCTGATAGTGCATCAACCCCTTGTTCAGCTCTAGTAATCTGGATCTGAACCTTTAATCTTTGGGAGATTGTGGGATCCTTCAAACTAACGTTGAAGTTGGTGAGAAATACACTTCCAGCATGAAGAGTAGTCAGAACAGTACCGATAACGACATGCTCATAATGAAGGTAGCTAGAGTCTAGAAGAGAGACTCTGGCTGAGACAAGTAATCCCCGTCTTCTGTGGAGAGAGAGGACAAGTCGTATTGCTCCATAATGGAGATGAGTATAACCCTCAGTTTGCCAATGCCTGATGAGATCTTTGGGGATCTCAATATTGACATATTGTTCTTCTGTGGTGGATGCTAGGGCACACTGGTCCATCCTAGAGGATTGTAGATACTCCTTAACATGATGTCTTCTGGTGGAAAGAAGACGAGTGATAGATCTAAGGGTAGATCTTTGTCTCCTAAAACTATTATAAGGACTAAGGAGAGGACTGAACGTCTCAAAGATCTGAGCATCTTCTGGGACATAGGAATATTCTATGAGATTTTCTATCTTAGAAGAAAGAGTTGAGTTTAACAAAATGGGACCAACGGAACCAGACTCTGATGATGGTATTTGGTTATCCATGTTTAAAGGTTTCTCTTACTCACTTTCCACTTATATTTCATACTATCATACCCCCTTCTGAAAAATTGTTAGACTTTGATACCATTTCGGACAGAGATCCCTTCTTATCTAGACGATATGAACATCCTCGGGCATAATGGCGCCATCCCTCGGCTAAAAGCCCACTCAAGTTCATATTTCCTATAAGAAGAGCACTCTGCGGTAAAATGATTTCATAGATCAGAAGCTTTCTGATAGACAGGATCCTCTTTCGAGGCAAGTATAGAACATACTTGCATCTAAGTGGGGAACGATACTAAGAACTATAAGCTTCAAGCTTTCAGAAAAGAGAAAACTTAGAGAGAGAACATTTTAGGAAGAGAACTTGTATTCATTTCACTCTATGGTGTTTTGTCTTACAACATTACAAGCATCCCCTATTTATAGTAAAACCAAGCAAGCAAAATTCAAAGCTACGCTAAACTAGAATGAAATTTGGACCCGAAAATATGTTAAAAGGTAGAATCCGAAATAAGATAATAAAACTATGGCTCACACATCATAATGGCCTTACAAAGGACAAAATAACATGATTCACATTTTATTTTAGTCATACTTATGGACAAAGTAGAAAAGATAAGATAAGATTTGAAATTGATATCTTATCTCTTCATGGAAAAGTAAAGTTGATCCAGACTTATCTTCCTTAACACGTTTGTGGTGATCGTAATAGACACGTGTAAAGATAAGGGAATCGTGCTTTAATAGCATGGCATGATGACAATCATTAACTAAAGTCTTTACTTTAGTCAGATCGGGTTGAACCACAATAATTCATCTGTTAGGCCTCACTTCTTTTAATGCTTCCATGTAGCGGCTCCCAGTAGGGATACATCTTCTTGTGCAGTGGCGGATCTTGACCATTGATCTTGGAGGGGCCAATTAATATACTATTAATAAATAATAAATAAATATAAAGGGAAAAAAGAATATGAAAGGATAAAATTATAAATATATACTTAAATATATTAAATGATCATTAAGTTTGATGGGGACAAAATCATAAATTATATGAGAGTTACAAAACCGAGGAGGGGCTGAGAGGATAAAATTGTAAATATACAAGTAAGTATATTAAATGTTCATTAAGTTTGGGGGGCCCAAAATCATAAATTACGTGGGAGTTACAAAACTTTGGGTGGGCCACGACCCCCCTCAGCTCCCAAGAAGATCCGTCACTGTTCTTGTGCATCATCATTTCTTCCATCAGATCTTCATTGAGATTATCCGCTAGATCTTCAACCTTCTCGAAAGCTTCATCAGGGATGTTCATTTCTGCCTTTGATTTGAAAAATCTTATTTCTTGAGATTTGCCTTCTTCTGGGATGATCTTATCCATAGGATATGAATCAGGTGGTCTCTGGGATGAGCTGACGATGTTGGGATCCACTGGCTTGTGCTGGTAATGGTTTATTTCACAGAGGTGATGCGCCAGTTGTGCACGGTAACTTTTATCAAGTGGGTAAGTTTCAAAGCTGGCCCAAAGATAAGCTTCATTTCTTGACCATAGTTGTCCTGCTGGATTTCAGAAGTATGGACGGTGGATGATGAAGATCGAGGTTAAATTCTTGAGAGAGTCTTCAGTATCTCCTTTTTGTCTTTGACAATCTAGAATCTCCTTAAGCTTTTGTCACCACCAGGGTAGTGGAGAAAACCACTCGAGTAATGTCCAGATGTGGAACTTGTCTTTGTACGGATCTATCAAAATGCTATAAGTTGTTTGTGTTTTTAGTGCGATGAGAATGGAGTATTGAACAGTATCACACCAAATGGTTCATAATGTGGGTTCGCAAAGATCCCAACCGGGTTCACAAAATAGTTCAAAGATTCCTCCGAAGGGAATGTCAGGATTAAACATTGAGGCTAAGATTATCTTGTATCTCATGGTCTCATGTAAAAAGTAAAAAGTAAAAATAACGGGTTCTAGCATTATGGAGAATATCGGCTGGTGTAGTTGGGTTTAAACTAGGTGGATAGACTTTGATGGTCTTGGCTTTGTTGGAGAGAGGTTTGACCATAAAGATAAAGGGAAGACTATGGGTGTCGACTATTAATTGGATAGTCTTTCTGGGTCTAGGCAAAAAGTCAGGGACTGTGTTTAGATTACCTTTAATGTGCTTAACAGTAAAATCATATCTGGAAGACCAGTCCATTAGCCGGAGAATCTGAGGATTAGGAGACATCTTGTTCTTGAACTCTAAGATCTTCGGGAATGAAGAGTTGTCCATTTGTATTTCAAAGTGGTGTCCTCTGAGATGGAAGTCAAACTTCTTTATTCCGTTCTTGACAACTAAGACTTCCTTGAATGTGGTGTGGTAATGTTTTTCGGCATCCTTGAATTGTCCGTTGGCATGCCCACAATAGTACCTTCTTCCATTGTCTTCTTCAATAAGTACTGCTCCCCAGTATTCATCACTGGCATCGGTTTGTAGTACTCTCTTTCCATTGCTTGGAATCTTCAGAGCTGGAGGAGCCTATGCTATTTTCTTCAATTCTTTAATGGCTCTGGTTTGTTTTGGTCCCCATGGAGGTGAATTCTTCTTTAAGAGCTTTGATAAGGGACTTGTGCACTTGACAACATTAGGGATGAATTTCCTAATGTAATTGACTATTTCGAGAAATTGTTGGATCTGCTTGACGGTAAGATTTTCATCTAGGAAGTTGAGGAGTTCCTCAGCAATGTGAGATTGAGGTTGATAAGAGCCGTGATAGAAGTTCATTCCCAAAAAGTTGATTTCTTCTTGGGCCAAGTGGATCTTTTTCCCTGAGAGCATAATCTCATGTTGATGAACTATTTCAAAAAATTGATCCAATAACTGTTTGTAGGAGTTCATGTCTTGTGAGAATAATAAAATATCATCAATGTATACGATTGCTCTGTCTAGTATGGACTCAAACATTTTTGTCATGGCTTTTTGGAACAGTTATGGGGCTGTCTTAAGCCCAAAGGGCAATACTTTCCATTGATATTGGGCATTGGGTATACAAAAAACAGTTTTGTATCTGTCGGTGGGGTCAATGCCTAATTGCCAAAATCCAGATTTGAGGTCAAACTTAGAAAAGATACGAGCTTCTTTTATCAGAGTTGGTAAGGATGAGGCTTTGGGTATTGGAAATTTGTCATCCTTAAGAAAACAATTAAGAGGCTTGTAGTCGATTACTAACCTCTTTTTCCCTCTGATTTTTTCGGACCTCTTTTCTTCATAGAAGGCTTGACAGACCCAATTGGATTGGGTTGGTTCGATCAAGCCTTGTTTCAACAGTTCCTGACATTCTTGTCTTGCTAACTGTAGGTCTGAAGGAGACATTCGTGGGTGAGTGACCTTCGTTGGATTGACATCTTCATTGAACTTAAAGGGTAACTGTATAAAGAACTCAGGGTTCTTCCATAATGGCTTGGGACGAGAAAATTCCTCATGACTGTTAGTGCACAGAGAGGCTAACTTATCCCTCTTGAACTTGATCCCTGTAGGGAGAATTTGAAACTTTTTCATCATGGAGAAGATGTCCATGCCTATCAGGATATCAGATTTTGAAACTTGTTCAAAGGAGGATCCTGCAAACCTGCATTCTATCCCTCCAGGAGATTTGAACCTGGAAAAGGCCCATGGATAGGAATTCACCGTCAGGAGAAGCCAGATCCCTTGTGGCTGTAGCTCCTCCCATTCCATGCATGATGATAAACCCTTCAGCCTATAAGGAAGAATTTCCTCCATTAGAAAGGAACGTTGATCCCGTATCCAATACAACTACCAAACCACATGTAGTTTGTCAAGAAATTGGACCAGATGGGAAGATCAAACCATTAAGCCAGGCCGAAGAAGTACTAAATTGGCAGACAGAGAATGCTCGAGCTTAGAATTCTATCTTGCAGAAAATTGATAAAAAGATAGACAAGATCTCCACACATCTTGAGGAGACTGACGACAAGCTCCATCACCTCTACTCTGAGGAAACACTACAAGCAACTCTCCTCAGAAATCTCAAAGTTAGAGGAAGACTGGAAGAACACCGTCTTCGGAGAATTATCTCACGCCAAAGAAAGAGAGATTAGAAGGCTCAAGCCCCAGATCCAAGAGATGGATAATTTTATTGAAGAAAAGACTAGGCAACAAAAGCCAGAAAAAGACCATTATTCATCCCTATTCTCTTCAACTCCAGCCTAATCCTCTTTCCATAACCCATCTTCATATTTTCGATCAGCGTCACAGACCACATGGTCTCTACCAACCGCAACGGCTTACAGGTCTAGATTCAGACCAACAACACCCAAGTCAGGCAAAGGACTCCTGCGACTCCAACTCTGAATACTCCTACAATGCTTGAAGAATATTCCTTTGAAGAATCAGAAATTGAGGTTCGTGCTTTTGAGGAGTGTGAAACTGAAGTTCTTACTTTTGAAGAATCTAAAATAGAAGTTCCCAGCTATGAGGATCTTACACAGATATTGATGACCAACACCTCCAGATCAAAAGTCAGACATGAATCAATCTATGACCCTCCAGACGAAGAAGCTGACTCTGGACCCACAAGAACAAATGTGTCTTCAAAGACAAATGGTGGACCTTGATTCACTATTGATGATATTCCTCCAAGCCAATGGAGAGCCATATTAATCGAATTTGGAGCATGGTTAGATACCAAATTAGTCAACAATTCTGACTCCTATAAAGTTATTGAAGAATTCGGTTGCAGAATGACAGGAAATTTAAAGGGATGGTATCATAATTTGGGATTTGTCTGACAAAACTAGTTCCATGAATTGGGCCAAACCTCAGCAGTACTTGGAGTCTTACATGAATGTAGGTTTACTGAATAAAACGAATGGAAAAGAATAAAATAAATAGGAAAAGTTGAGAGAATGAATTGAAATTAAATCAATTGTTATTCAGCGTGCATTTAGAATGCTAGTTCAAAATACATTTATAATACTGCAGTAACGTAAAATGCAGTAAAAAAATAATTTGAGATATTCTATCCTAAAATCTAGGCACATTTACTTTGACTAGAAACCATTATTCAACAACTAAAACAGAAAAATAAAACAAATAAAGATATCACGTGCAGACTAAAAAACAAATATCTAACACTCCTCCTTGGTTTTGGAATTGCAAACTCCAATCTTCTGCCTTAGAAATTCAAACTTGTTGAGTGGAAGTGGTTTAGTAAACAAATTAGTAACCTGGTTTTCAGTTTTGTAATAAATTAGAACAACAACTCCGTCTCTTTGTACCTCCCTTAAGAAGAACAACTTAATGTTAAAATGTTTGGTCTTCCCATGAAAAATAGGATTGTGAGAAATAGCTATTGCAGCTTGGTTATCAATAAAAACTTTTGTACTTTCCTTCTGCTCCATGTTAAGATCAATTAGAATTTTCTTCAACCACAAGACTTGGTTAACAGCAGTTGCGGCAACAATAAATTCAGCTTCTGCTATAGATTGTGCAACAATTTCTTATTTCTTTGAACTCCAAGAGAAAACACCAGATCCAAAACTAAAATAGTACCCTGAGGTACTCCTGATATCATCAATTGAGCCACCCCAATCGCTATCTGAGAAACCTTTTAGTTTAAATTCTTCAGTTTTCTTGAACTTGATGCCAAAATTGTAAGTTCCTTTTTGCAGCCTTGAGATGCATTTCACTTGGGCAATGCATAAACCTAGATAAAATACTTACACCATTTAAGATGTCAAGCCTAGTTGTTGTAAGGTACATCAAACAACCAATTATGCTTCTGAAAAATGCTTGGTCTATCTTCTCAGTTCCATCTTCCTTGCATAGTTTTTCCTTTTGATTCATTGGAGTGCTCATTTCTTTGCATTTCTTCAAGTTTGAACTTCTCATAATTTCCTTGGCATATTTTTCTTGAGAAATGAAGATTTCATGTTCTCTTTGTTTGATCTCAATGCCAAGGAAGAATGTCATTAACCCAAGGTCTGTCATCTCAAAGACCTCCATCATTTCTTTCTTAAACTTTTCCATCAACCTTGTGTTGTTTCCTGTTACAAAAAGATCATCCACATAAAATGAGATAATAATAATGTTAGCTTTGTCATCCTTAATATACAATGTTGATTCAGCTAAACTTTTGATAAATCCCAAGTTCAACAAATGATCATCAATTCTGTTGTACCAAGATCTTGGGGCTTGTTTTAGCCCATATAGAGCTTTCTTAAGCAAATAAACCTTATCTTCTTCTCCTTCCTTTACAAAGCCTTGGGGTTGTTAAACATAAATTTCTTCTTGTAAGAAACCATTTAAAAAAGTTGATTTAACATCAAGTTGATAAATCTTCCAATTCTTTTGGGCAACTACAACAAGTAACAATCTAATGGTGTCTAATTGAGCAACCGATGCAAACGTATCTGAGTAGTCTACACCAGAAATTTGTGCATAACCTTTTACCACGAGTCTTGCCTTGTCTTTGTTGATAGAACCATCTACATTTAGCTTAGTTCTATACACCCACTTGACCCCAATCACTTTTCTGCTTTGAGGTTTTTCCACAAGAATCCAGGTTTGGTTTTTTTCGATCATTGACAACTCCTCCTGCATTGCAACCATCCAATTCTCTTTGCTTCTTCATAATTTGCAGGTTCACATACAGAAACATTGCATCTTTCATAAATTTCAGAGAGCAATCTAGTACCTCTTACTGGGACATCATCGGCCAATTCATTTTGCCAACTTTCATCTTCATTCTATTTTGTGTTTGAGGCAGATGGCTTGACCTCCATATCCATCTTCCTTTTACTGTCCCAATTCCATTCTTCATCCTCCATAAATTGAACATCCCTGCTAATAACTATTTTTCCAGTTTGGGGCTGAAAGACTTTATAGGCTTTACTGGTTGTACTATAGCCTATAAAGATACCTAATAATGCTCTTTTATCTAGCTTATCTCGTTTGCTTTGTGGGACATGAGTAAAGCACAAACAACCAAATATTTTAAGAAATTTCAAAGATGGTTTGTAATCATACCAGACCTGGTGTTTGGTCCTTCAAAGCTTTGGTGGGAAGCCTATTCTAAAGAAAAACAGTTGTACTTGCTGCTTCTGCCCAAAATTCCTTCGGTCAAATTTTTTCAAACAACATGCATCTTGTCATCTCCAAGATATATCGATTTCGCCTTTCACAAACCCCATTTTGTTGTGGAGTATATGGAGCAGTCGGTTGATGTTCAATGCCGGAATTCTCACAAAAAAGATTGAATTTTTCAGACGTGTACTCAGTGCCATTGTCTGATCTCAAGGTCTGAATTCTTAAACCAGTTTCATTCTCAACTCTGGCTTGGAATTTCCAAAATATCTCAGCAACCTCTAATTTGTTCTTAAAGAAAAATATCCAACACATTCTTGTAAATTCATCAATAAGGAGAATATAATAAAGATTACCTTTCAATGAAGGAGTTATTTGAGGACCTGCAACATATGTGTGAATTAATTGCAGCTTCCTTGATGCTCTCCAGGCAGTTTTTGAGAAAGGTTTTCTGTTTTGTTTGCCAAATTGACAAGCCTTGCAATTTGAAATTCGATCCTCAAGGTCAGGAACATCAAGTGCCAACTCTTGTTTACACAACTGTAGTAGTCCCTGGTGATGGTAATGCCCAAGCCTTTTGTGCCAGGTTTTTGTGACATCTTCCTTGAGTAAGAAAGCAGCTTGATCCTCCTCTAAAGGATTTAGAGAAAAGCTTTTTCCTTTCATTTTTACCTTGAACATATCCTGTCCAGTTGCATCTTTAATCAAGCAATGTTGTTTTCAAAAATAACTTTAAATCCTTTTTCAATGAGTTGGCCAACACTTAATAAGTTTTGGTCAAGTTGAGGAACAAAAAGAACATCAGGAACAATTTTTTTCCTGGACAACTTGTTATTGCAATTGTACCCTTTCCTCTAACTGTTACATAATCACCATTACCTATTTTTACTTTAGTGACATTAGTTGGCCCCAAATCTTTGAAGAGTTTCTTGTCAAAGGTCATATGGTTGGTACAACCACTATCAATTAGCCAACTTTCATTGGACTCATTGCCCAAGAAACATGTAGCCACAAACAGTTGGTCTTCCTCCTCCTCCTCTGGATCAGCAATTTGAGCTCCTTCATCGTGGTGATTTTTGCTTTTGCAAATTATAGCTTCATGCCCCATCTGGTTTCACTTGCTGCATTTTGCCTTTGGTCTTCTCCAACATTTGAAGGGCGGATGACCTTTTTTACCACAATGTTGACAAGGTGGATAGGTTTTCTTTCCTCCCTTGCTTCTAAATTGATTGTTTGTTGAACTTACATTGCTTGATGCTTGATGCTTGATTCTTATCAATTTTATGATGTTTGACTGGCAAAGCACCTTCGACAACTTGATCTTATCTCATCATTCTTCGTTGTTCCTGAGCCTGTAAGGCATGTAACACTTCTGCTAAAGTGATCTTAGAAAGGTCCTTTGAATTCTCCAATGAAGCTATAGATGCTTCATACCTTTCCGGTACAGTTACCAGGATTTTTTCAACAATTCTAGTATCTGCAAAATCAATTCCCAATAACTTTACCTTGTTGGAAATATTTAGCAATTTGTCTGAATACTCTTTGACTGTATCAGACTCGTTCATCCTTTGAAGCTCAAACTCCCTCATTAAATTAAGCACTTGCATGTTTCGAATTCTTTCATCTCCAACATATTGTGTCTTGAGATAATCCCAAATTGCCTTTACTAATTTGAGAGTCATGACCCTAGTAAAAACAGTGGTAGAAACCCCAACAAAAAGGCATGACCTTGCCTTTGATTTTCGGGTGTTTTTTTTTCTTTGTGTAGCTTGATCTAGGTCATGGTAGGATTGTCTGGCAGCGGAAGGACTTCATAATCGTCTTCTACAACTTCCCATAGATCCAAAGCCTCCAAGTAAGCCTCCATTTTGAAAACCCAAATATCATAATTTTCGCCATCAAAAACTGGAGGTGCAATATGTGAGAAATTTGGTTTGACATCCATATCCGCAGGCCCGTAAGAAAAAAGCTCACGATACCAATTGTAGGTTTACCGAATAAAACGAATGGAAAAGAATAAAATAAATGGGAAAAGTTGAGAGAATAAATATGAAATTAAATCAATCGTTATTCAGCATGCATTTAGAATGCTAGTTCAAAATACATTTATAATACTGCAGTAACGTAAAATGTAGTAAAAAAACTAATTTGAGATATTCTCTCCTAAAATCTAGGAAAATTTACTTTGACTAGAAACCCTTATTCAACAACTGAAATAGAAAAATAAAACAAATAAAGATATCACGTGCAGTCTAAAAAACAAATATCTAACAATGAAGAATTCATAGGTGATGAATCGATAATAGATAAAAAAACTCAGGCAAGAGTTTTTCGAAATGAGATGTTTCTCAATCAAGATCAAAGACTTGGAGAAACACTACCAAAGGATGAGCAAGAGATTCTACCATCTCAACAGACTCAATGATCCAAGCCTGAAGAACACCTATGTTGCATCTCTTCCTGTTGAGATACAACCAGAACTGAATAGGATGGCCATGTCCATTCAAAAAGACTTCACTATTTTGACGATGGGACAAATTCACCAGATGACTTTAGAAGTTGTTGACAAACTGTGCAGACAACATGAGTTCTTCTCTGACATCATGACCCAGAAAAGCAAGTTCAGCAAAGCCTGTAAGAAACCTTATCTTGAGATTAAATGTAAGAAGCCCTATTCAGGAAACTGCAAGACGAAGAAAAATAATTTTAAATTCTTCAAGAAAAAGAAGTTCAGAGGAAAAACACAAGATCAACAGTGCTTTATTTGTAAGAAGAAGGGACATTTTTCCAAGAATTGTCCTCATAAAGCTGATAGAGCCATCAAGCTCATCTCCACCCTCCAACTTAATGACAATCATGACATAGAGTCTCTCTATTCTGAACAGAGTTCTGCAAATGAAGAGACTGTCTTTGCTCTTAACATCTCCTCTGATGAATCTAGATCAGAATATTCTGATGAATCTGAGATTGATACTATTCCAGTATTCTCCTTCTAAAAAACTCATCTTATCAATGTCTCTCCTCCACAACCATGCTTGGATGTCCAGCTCCTTCCTTCTAAACATGAGAAAGTTATCCAAGCCATAGTCTACCTTGATACAGGAGCCTAGAAATCCATGATGAATCCTGATATTCTTCCCAAAGAATTTTGGAACAAAGAAGGCTCCTCTTTCGTAGCAGCTGACGGAAAAGTCTTTTAAGACCAAACTGATCACAAGCTCTGATTGGAATCAAATTATTCCCAGAATGTATAGTTTGGAGTAAAGTAATTGGGAGCAAGCTTCCCAACAAAGATATCTTGATAATCATGGACATCTTCTCCATGAAAAACAAGTTTCAAATTCTCCCTACAGGAATCAAGTTCAAGAGAGAATTCAAACCTTTTACCGATGTACCTAGACTCTTCTCCCTCTTTGAAGCTTCTCCAGATTTTGAAGAAAGAAAGGACAAGTTAGCCTCTCTGTGCGCTAACAGTCATAAGGAATTTTCTCATCCCAAGCCATTATGGAAGAACTCTGAGTTCTTTGTACAGTTACCATTTAAGCTCAATGAAGATGTCAATCCAACGAAGGCCACTCACCTAGGAAAGTCTCCTTCAGACCTACAGTTAGCAAGACAAGAATGCCAGGAACTGTTGAAACAAGGCCTGATCGAACCAACCCAATCCAATTGGGCCTGTCAAGACTTTTATGTAGAAAAGAGGTTCAAAAAAATCAGAGGGAAAAAGAGGTTAGTAATCGACTACAAGCCTCTTAACTATTTTCTTAAGGATGACAAATTTTCAATACCCAAAGCCTCATCCTTACCCACTCTGATAAAAGAAGCCCATATATTTTCTAAGTTTGACCTCAAATCTGGATTATGGTAATTAGGCATTGACCCCACTGACAGATACAAAACTGATTTCTGTATACCCAATGCCCAATATCAATGGAAAGTAATGCCCTTTGGGCTTAAGATAGCCCCATCACTGTTCCAAAAAGCCATGAGAAAAATCTTTGAGCCCATACTAGATAGAGCAATCATATACATTGATGATATTTTATTATTCTCATAAGACATGGACTCCCACAAACAATTATTGGATCAATTTTTTGAAATAACCCATCAACATGGGATTATGCTCTCAGAGAAAAAGATCCACTTGGCCCAAGAAGAAATTGACTTTTTGGGAATGCACTTCTTTCACGACTCTTATCAACCTCAACCTCACATTGCTAAGGAACTCCTCAACTTCTCGGATGAAAATCTAAGCGTCAAGCGGATCCAATAATTTCTCGGGATAGTCGATTACATTAGAGAATTCATCCCTAATGCTGCCAAGTGTACAAGTCCCTTATCCAAGCTCTTAAAGAAGAATTCACCTCCATGGGGACCAGAACAGACCAGAGCCATTAAAGAATTGAAGAAAATAGCACAGGCTCCTCCAACTCTGAAGATTCCAAGCAATGGAAAGAGAGTACTGCAAACTGATGCCAATGATGAATACTAGGGAGCAATACTTATTGAAGAAGACAATGGAAGAAGGTATTATTGTGGCCATGCCAGCGGACAATTCAAGGATGCCGAGAAACATTACCACACCACATTCAAGGAATCCTTTTCTGTTAAGAACGAAATAAACAAGTTTGACTTCCATCTCAGAGGACACCACTTTGAAATACAGATGGACAACTCTTCATTCCCGAAGATCTTAGAGTTCAAGAACAAGATGCCTCCCAATCCTCAGATTCTCCCGCTAATGGACTGGTTTTCTAGGTATAATTTTACTGTTAAGCACATTAAAGGAAATATAAACACAGTCTCTGACTTTTTGTCCAGACCCAAAAAGATTGTCCAATTAATATTCGACACCCATAGTCTTCCCCTTATCTTTATGGTCAAACCTCTCTCCAACAAAGTCAAGACCATCAAAGTCTATCCACCTGGTTTAAACCCATCTACACCAGTCAATATTCTTCATTATGCTAGAACCCGTTATTTTTACTTTTTACATGAGACCATGAGATACAAGATAATCTCAGCCTCAATTTTTAATCCTAACATTCCCTTCAGAGGAATCTTTGAACTATTTTGTGAACCCGGTTGGGATCTTTGCAAACCCACACTATGGACCATTTGGTGCGATACTGTTCAATACTCCATTCCCATCGCACTAAAAACACAAACAGCTAATAGCATTTTGACAGATCCATACAAAGACAAGTTCCACTTCTGGACATTACTCAAGTGGTTTTCTCCAATACCCTGGTGGAGACAAAAGTTCAAGGAGATTCTAGATTGTCAAAGACAGAAAGGAGTTACTGAAGCTTATCTTTGGGCCAGCTTTGAAACTTACCCACTTGATAAAAGTTACCGTGCACAACTGGCGCATCACCTCTATGAAATTAACCATTATCAGCACAAGCTAGTGGACCCCAACATCGCCAACTCATCCCAGAGACCACCTTATTCATATCCTATGGATAAGATCATCCCAGAAGAAGACAAATCTCAAGAAAAAAGATTTTTCAAATCAAGGGCAGAAATGAACGTCCCTGACGAAGCCTTCCAGAAGGTTGAAGATCTAGCGGATAATCTCAATGAAGATCTGATGGAAGAAATGATGATGCACAAGAAGATGTATCCCTACTGCAACCCGCTACATGGAAGCATGACAAGAAGTGAGGTCCAGCAGATGAATTATTTTGGTTCAACCCGATCTGACTAAAGTAAAGGCTTTAGTTAATGACTGTCATCATGACATGCTACTAAAGCACAATTCTCTTATCTTTACACGTGTCTATTGCGATCACCGCAAACGTGTTAAGAAAGATAAGTCTGGATCAACTTTAATTTTCCATAAAGAGATAAGACATCATTTTCGAATCATATCTTATCTTTTCTACTTTGTCCATATGTATGACTAAAATAAAGTGTGAATCATGATATTTTGTCCTTCGTAAGGCTATTATGATGTGTGGGCCGTAGTTTTATTATCTTATTTCAGATTCCACCTTGTAACATAAGTTTCGGGTCCAAATTTCATTCTAGTTTAGCGTAGCTTTGAATTCCGCTTGCTTGGTTTTGCTATAAATAGGGGATGCTTGTAATGTTGTAAGGCAAAACACGATAGAGTGAAATCAATACAAGTTCTATTTCTAAAATTTTCTCTCTCTAAGTTTTCTCTTCTCTGAAAGCTTGAAGCTTATAGTTCTTAGTATCGTTCCCCACTTAGATGCAAGTATAATCTACACTTGCCTCGAAAGAGGATCCTGTGTATCAGAATGCTTTCGATCTATGAAACCATTTTACCGCAGAGTGCTCTTCTTATAGGAAATATGAACTTGAGTGGGCTTTTAGCCGAGGGATGGCGCTGTTATGCCCGAGGATGTTCATATCGTCTGGATAAGAAGGGATCTCTATCCGAAATGGTATCAGAGCCTAACCATTTTTATGAAGGAGGTATGATAGTAGGAATTATAAGTGGAAAGTGAGTAAGAGAAATATTTAAACATGGATAACCAAAACACCATCATCAGAGTCCGGTTTCGTTGGTCTCGTTCTGTTAAACTCAATTCTTTCTCTTCCCAAAAATATCTCAAAAACTCCTTCTTCTAAGATAGAAAATCTCATAGAATAATCCTATGTCCCAGAAGACGCTCAGATCTCTGAGATGTTCAATCCTCTCCTTAGTCCTTATAATATTTTTAGGAGACAAAGATTTATCCTTAGATCTATCACTCGTCTTCTTTCCACCAGAAGACCTCATGTTAAGGAGTATATACAATCCTCTAGGATGGACCAGTGTGCCTTAGCATCCACTACAGAAGAACAATATGTCAATATTGAGATCCCCAAAGATTTCATAAGGCATTGGCAAACTGAGGGTTATACTCATCTCCATTATGGAGCAATCCGACTTGTCCTCTCTCTCCACGGAAGACGGGGATCCCACAATCCCTCATACTGGAAGTGTAGTTCTCACCATCTTTCCCAACTTCAACATTAGTTTGAAGGATCCCACAATCTCCCAGAGATTAGATGTTCAGATCCAGATTACCGGAGCTGAACAAGTGGTTGATGCACTATCAGTTACTCTTCATCATCAGATCATATACAGGTTGCAAGATCATGCGATAAATCTTGCGTTACCATCCTATAAAGATGGAACACTCTTCGTCTTGGCCAATAACCAAGATGAGACACCTTCCATAGTTCAAATCCCCAGAAATATCTCTTCACAAGAGCTTCATAAGCTTATTCTGATGCAATGGGTGATCAACTATGAGAAGCTCCATAATAACTAGAAGCTCATCCAGTTCACATAAGCAACATTTAGAATATCTATAGATGACACTGTCAAAACCATCTTCAAGAACCCAGAAGATGTTCCAATTTCTAGCACCTCCATATTCCAATCGATGATGATAACGCCTGCCACCAAGGAAGGCAAAATCCCTATCGCCAGCATGTGCCCTGATGGCAAACCTATCTTTACTGACAAGATAGGAGGACACTTCATCTGGGATGCTGACCCAGACATGTGCGATTCTGACTGTGAATGTTGTGACCACTATGGAGACACTAGTGACGAGGATGATGACTCAGATAGTGATGATGATGATAACTTCAAAGGAGGATCCTGCAAACCTCCATTCTATCCCTCCAGGAGATTTGAACATGGAAAAGGCCCATATATAGGAATTCACCGCCAGGAGAAGGCAGATCCCTTGTGGAAATACCAACGATGCGCTGAAATCCTTGAAGAAGAAGGCCTACTATTCTCTAAACCAGAAAGGTGCAGAACCTCTGCCATGCCACTCCAACCGGTTCCTGTAGCTCCTCCCATTCCATGCATGATGATCAACCCTTCAGCCTATAAGGAAGAATTTCCTTCATTAGAAAGGAATGTTGATCCCGTATCCAAAACAACAACTACCAAACCACATGTAGTTTGTCAAGAAATTGGACTAGATGGGAAGACTAAACCATTAAGCTAGGCCGAAGAAGTAATAAATTGGCAGACAGAGAATGCTCGAGCCCAGAATTCTATCTTGCAGAAAATTGATAAGAAGATAGAAAAGATCTCCACACATCTTGAGGAGACTGACGACAAGCTCCAACACCTTAATTCTACTATGAGGAAACACTACAAGCAACTCTCCTAAAAAATCTCAAAGTTAGAGGAAGACTGGAAAAACACCGTCTTCGGAGAGCTAACTCACGCCAAAGGGAGATCAGAAGGCTCAAAGCCCATATCCAAGAGATGGATAATTATATTGAAGAAAAAATTAGGCAATAGAAGCCAGAAAAAGACCATTATTCATCCCTATTCTCTTCAACCTCAGCCTACTCCTCATTCCAGAATCCATCTTCATATTTTCGACCAGCATCATAGACCACATGGTCCCTACCAACTGCAACGGCCAGGTCTAGATTCAGACCAATAGCACCCAAGTCAGACAAAGGAAAGAAGGTTGTCCAACCTTCACCTAATGACAAGAACTTTAAAGGGATGGTATCATAATTTGGGAGTTGTCCGATAAAACCAGTTCCATGATTTGGACCAAACCTCAGCAGTACTTGGAGCCTTACATGAAGAATTCATAGGTGATAGATCGATAATAGATAAAAAACTCAGGCAAGAGTTTTTTGAAATGAGATGTTGCTCAATCAAGATCAAAGACTTGGAGAAACACTACCAAAGGATGAGCAAGAGATTCTACCATTCCAACGGACTCAATGATCCAATCCTGAAGAGCACCTATGTTGCATCTCTTCCTGCTGAGATACAACCAGAACTGAATAGGATGGCCATGTCCATTCATAAAGACTTCACTGTTTTGACATGGGATAAATTCACCAGATGACTTTAGAAGTTGTTGACAAACTGTGCAGACAAAATGAGTTCTTCTTTGACATCATGACCCAGAAAAGCAAGTTCAGCAAAACCTGTCAAAAACCTTATCTTGAGATTAGATGTAAGAAGCCCTGTTCAGGCAACTGCAAGACGAAGAAAAAAAGGGAAAAAGCAATTTTTCGCAAAAAGAAGAAAAATAATTTTAAATTCTTTAAGAAAAAGAAGTTCAGAGGAAAAGAACAAGATCAACGGTGCTTTATTTGCAAGAAGAAGGGACATTTTTCTAAGAATTGTCCTCATAAAGCTGATAGAGTCATCAAGCTCATCTCCACCCTCCAACTTGATGACAATGATGACATAAAATCTCTCTATTCTAAACAGAGTACTGCAAATTAAGAGATTGTCTTCACTCTTAACATATCCTCTGATGAATCTGGATCAGAATATTCTGATGAATCTGAAATTGATACTATTTCAGTATTCTCCTTCCAAGAAACTCATCTTATCAATGTCTCTTCTCCACAACCATGCTTGGATGTCACACTCCTTCCTTCTAAATATGAGAAAGCTATCCAAACCATAGTCTACCTTAATATAGGAGCCCAGAAATCCATGATGGATCTTGATATTCTTCCCAAAGAATTTTGGAAGAAAGAAGCCTCCTATTTCGTAGCAGCTGATGGAAAAGTCTTTAAGACCGAACTGATCATCAAAGCTTCAATTGGAATCAAATTCTTCGCAAAATGTATACTTTGGAGTAAAGTAATTAGGAGCAAGCTTCCCAACAAAGATATCCTGATAGGCATGGACATCTTCTCCATAAAAAACAAGTTTCAAATTCTCCCTACAGGGATCAAGTTCAAGAGGGAATTCAAACCTTTCACATATGTACCTAGACTCTTCTCCTTCTCTAAAGCTCCTCCAGATTTTGAGGAAATAAAGAACAACTTAGCCTCTTTGTGCGCTAATAGTCATGAGAAATTTTCTCATCCCAAGCCATTATGGAAGAACCCTGAGTTCTTTGTACAGTTACCATTTAAGCTCAACGAAGATGTCAATCCAACAAAGGCCACTCACCCAGGAATGTCTCCTTCAGACCTACAGTTAACAAGACAAGAATACCAGGAAATGTTGAAACAAGGCCTGATCGAACCAACCCAATCCAATTGGGCCTGTCAACCTCTATGTAGAAAAGACGTCCGAAAAAATCAGAGGGAAAAAGAGGTTAGTAATTGACTACAAGCCTCTTAACTGTTTTCTTAAGGATGACAAATTTCCGATACCCAAAGCCTCATCCTTACCCACTCTGATAAAAGAAGCCCATATTTTTTCCAAGTTTGACCTCAAATCTAGATTCTGGCAATTAGGCATTGACTCTGCCGATAGATACAAAACTGCTTTCTGTATACCCAATTCCCAATATCAATATCATTAATGACTAAAGTGGGTTTAAACTAGGTGGATAGACTTTGATGGTCTTGGCTTTGTTGGAGAGAGGTTTGACCATGAAGATAAGAGGGAGACTATGGGTGTCAATTATTAATTGGACAGTCTTTTTGGGTCTGGACAAAAAGGCAGGGACTGTGTTTAGATTTCCTTTAATGTGCTTAACAGTAAAATCATACCTAAAAAACCAGTCCATTAGTCGGAGAATCTGAGGATTAGGAGGCATCTTGTTCTTGAACATTAAGATCTTCGAGAATGAAGAGTTCTCCATCTGTATTTCAAAGTGGTGTCCTCTGAGATGGAAGTCAAACTTC
Source organism: Sphenostylis stenocarpa (assembly GCA_963425845.1). NCBI lineage: Eukaryota > Viridiplantae > Streptophyta > Magnoliopsida > Fabales > Fabaceae > Sphenostylis > Sphenostylis stenocarpa. The sequence continues at coordinate 45,529,032 of OY731401.1, forward strand.
TTTATTCCATTCTTGACAGCTAAGGCTTCCTTGAATGTGGTGTGGTAATGTTTCTCGACATCCTTGAATTGTCTGCTGGCATGGCCACAATAGTACCTTCTTCCATTGTCTTCTTCAATAAGTACTACTTCCCAGTATTCATCACTGACATCAGTTTACAGTACTCTCTTTCCATTGCTTGGAATCTTCAGAGCTGGAGGAGCCTGTGCTATTTTCTTCAATTCGTTAATGGCTCTGGTCTGTTCTGGTCCCCGTGGAGGTGGATTCTTCTTTAAGAGCTTGGATAAGGGACTTGTGCACTTGACAACATTGGGGATGAATTCCCTAATGTAATTGACTATCCTGAGAAATTATTGGATATACTTGACAGTCAGATTTTCATCTGAGAAGTTGAGGAGTTCCTCAGCAATGCGAGGTTGAGGTTAATAAGAGCCGTCACAGAAGTGCATTCCCAAAAAGTTGATTTCTTCTTGGGTCAAGTGGATCTTTTTCTCTGAGAGCATAATCCTCCCATGTTGATGGGCTATTTCAAAAAATTGATCCAATAATTGTTTGTGGGAGTCCATGTCTTGTGAGAATAATAAAAATTATCAATGTATACGATTGCTCTGTCTAGTATGAGCTTAAAGATTTTTGTCATGGATTTTTGGAACAGTGATGGGGCTATCTTAAGCCCAAAGGGCATTACTTTCCATTGGTATTGGACATTGGGTATACAGAAAGCAGTGTTTTGTATCTGTCGGTGGGGTCAATGCCTAATTGCCAAAATCCAGATTTGAAGTCAAACTTAGAAAAGATATGGGCTTCTTTTATCAGAGTGGGTAATGATAAGGCTTTGAGTATTGGAAATTTGTCATCCTTAAGAAAACAGTTAAGAGGCTTGTAGTTGATTACCAACCTATTTTTCCCTCTGATTTTTTTGGACCTCTTTTCTACATAGAAGGCTTGACAGGCCCAATTGGATTGGGTTGGTTCAATCAGGCCTTATTTCAACAGTTCCTGGCATTCTTGTCTTGCTAATGTAGGTCTGAAGGAGACATTCCTGGGTGAATGGCCTTCGTTGGATTGACATCTTCTTTGAGCTTAAAGGGTAACTGTACAAAGAACTCAGGGTTCTTCCATAATGGCTTGGGATGAAAAAATTCCTCATGACTGTTAGCGCTTCAGAGAGGGAGAAGTGTCTAGGTACATCTGTGAAATGTTTGAATTCCCTCTTGAACTTGATCCCTGTAGGGAGAATTTGAAACTTGTTTGTCATGGAGAAGATGTCCATGCCTATCAGGATATCTTTGTTGGGAAGCTTGATCCCAATTACTTTACTCCAAACTATACATTCTTGGAAGAATTTGATTCCAATTGGAGCTTTAGTGATCAGTTTGGTCTTAAAGACTTTTCCATCAGTTGCTACGAAATAGGAGCCTTCTTTCTTCCAAAATTCTTTGGGAAGAATATCAGGATCCATCATGGATTTCTGGGCTCCTATATCAAGGTAGGCTATGACTTGGATAACTTTCTCATATTTAAAAGGAAGGAGTTGGACATCCAAGCATGATTGTGGAGGAGAGACATTGATAAGATGAGTTTCTTGGAAGGAGAATATTGGAACAGTATCAATCTTAGATTCATCAGAATATTCTGATCTAGATTTATCTAAATATTCTTATCCAGATTCATCAGACGAGATGTTAAGAGCGAAGATAGTCTCTTCATTTGCAGAACTCTGTTCAGAATAGAGAGACTCTATGTCATCATTGTCATCAAGTTGGAGGGTGGAGATGAGCTTGATGGCTCTATCAGCTTTATGAGGATAATTCTTAAAAAAATGTCCCTTCTTGCAAATAAAGCACCGTTGATCTTGTGCTTTTCCTCTGAACTTCTTTTTCCTGAAGAATTTAAAATTCTTTTTCTTCTTTTTGCGAAAAAGTGGTTTTTCCCGCTTTTTCTTCGTCTTGCAGTTGCCTGAACAGGGCTTCTTACATTTAATCTCAAGATAAGGTTTCTGACAGGCATTGTTGAACTTGCTTTTCTGGGTCATGATGTCAGAGAAGAACTTGTGTTGTCTGCACAGTTTGTAACAGCTTCTAAAGTCATCTGGTGAATTTGTCTCATCGTCAAAACAATGAAGTCTTTATGAATGGACATGACCATCCTATTCATTTCTGGTTGTATCTCAGCAGGAAGAGATGCAACATAGGTGTTCTTCAGGCTTGGATTGTTGAGTCCATTGAGATGGTAGAATCTCTTACTCATCCTCTGGTAGTGTTTCTCCAAGCCTTTGATCTTGATTGAGCAGCATCTCATTTCGAAAAACTCTTACCTGAGTTTTTTATCTATTATCGATCCATCACCTATGAATTCTTTATGTAAGGCTCCAAGTACTGCTGAGGTTTGGCCCAGTTCATGGAACTGGTTTTGTCGGACAACTCCCAAATTATGATATCATCCCTTTAAAGTTCCTGTCATTCTGCAACAAAATTCTTCAATAACTTTATAGGAGTCAGAATTGTTGACTAATTTGGTATCTAACCATGCTCCAAATTCGATTAATCTGGCTTTCCATTGGCTGGGAGGAATATCATCAATAGTGAACCAGGGTTCACCATTTGTCTTTGAAGACACATTTGTTCTTGTGGGTCCAAAGTCAGCTTCTTCATCTGGAGGGTCATAGATTGATTCATGTTTGACTTCTGATCTGGAGGTGTTGGTCATCAATATCTGTGTAAGATCCTCATAGCTGGGAACTTTTGTTTCAGCTTCTTCAGAAGTAAGAACTTCAGTTTCAGACTCCTCAGAAGCACGAACCTCAATCTCTGATTTTTCAGAGGAATATTCTTCAAGCATTGTAGGAGTATTTGGAGTTGGAGTCGCAGGAGTCGGAGAAGGAAAAGGTTTTATGGTCATCTGCGAGTATGGGTCTTGAGAATCTTGAAAGACTGGGTCAAACGGTTCTTGCTGAGTTGGCCTCTTAGGTGAAGGTTGTTCTTCAAAAGAAGATTCTGAAAAAGGTTGGACAACCTTCTTTCTGTCTGACTTGGGTGTTGTTGGTCTGAATCTAGACCTGTAAGCCGTTGCAGCTGGTAGGGACCATGTGGTCTGTGACGCTGGTCGAAAATATGAAGATGGGTTCTGGAAAGAGGAGTAGACTGGAGTTGAAGAGAATAGGGATGAATAATGGTTTTTTTCTGGATTTTGTTGCCTAGTCTTTTCTTCAATATAATTATCCATCTCTTGGATCTGGGCCTTGAGCCTTCTAATCTCTCTTTCTTTGGCGTGAGATAATTCTCCGAAGACGGTGTTCTTCCAGTCTTTCTCTAACTTTGAGATTTCTGAGGAGAGTTGCTTGTAGTTTTTCCTCATAGTAGAATTAAGGTGTTGAAGCTTGTCGTCAGTCTCCTCAAGATGTGTGAAGATCTTGTCTATCTTCTTATCAATTTTCTGCAAGATAGAATCCTGGGCTTGAACATTATTTGTCTCCCAATTTAGTACTTCTTCGGCCTGGCTTAATGGTTTGGTCTTTCCATCTGGTCCAATTTCTTGACAAACAACATGTGGTTTGGTTGTTGTCTTGGACACAGATCAACTTTCCTTTCTAATGGAGGAAATTCTTCCTTATAGGCTGAAGGGTTGATCATCATGAATGGAATGGGAAGAGCTACAGGAACAGGCTGAGGTGGCATGGCAGAGGTTCTGCACCTTTCTGGTTTAGAGAATAGTAGGCCTTCTTCTTCAAGGATTTCAGCGTATCATCGGTATTTCCACGAGGGATCTGGCTTCTCCTGGCGGTGAATTCCTATCCATGGGCATTTTCCAGGTTCAAATCTCCTGGAGGGAAAGAACGGAGGTTTGCAAGATCCTCCTTTGAAGTCATCATCATCATGACTATCTAAGTCATCATCATCCTCGTCACTAGTGTCTCCATAGTGGTCACAACAATCACAATTAGAATCGCACATGTCTGGGTCAACATCCCAGATGAAGTGTCCTCCTATCTTGTCAATAAAGATAGGTTTGTCATCAGCGCACACATTGGCGATAGGGATTTTGTCTTCCTTGGTGGCAGGCGTTATCATCATCGACTAGAATATGGAGGTGCTAGAACTTAAAACATCTTCTGGGTTCTTGAAGATGGTTCTGACAGTGCCATCTACAGATCTTCTAAATGTTGCTTCTGTGAACTAGATGAGTTTCTGGTTATTGTGGAGCTTCTCATAGTTAGTCACCCACTACATCGGAATAAGCTTGTGAAGAGATATTTCTGGGGATTTAAACTATGGAAGGTGTCTCATCTTGGTTATTGGCCAAGACGAATAATACTTCATCTTTACATGATGGTAACACAAGATTTATCGCATGATCTTGCAACCTGTATATGATTTGATGATGAAGAGTAGCTAATAGTGCATCAGCCACTTGTTCAGCTCCAGTAATCTGGATCTGAACCTTTAATCTCTGGGAGATTGTGGGATCCTTCAAACTAACATTAAAGTTGGGAAAGATGGTGAGAACTACACTTCCAGCATGAATAGTAGTCAGAACAGTAGCGATAACGACATGCTCATAATGAAGGTAGTCTAGAAGAAAGACTCAGGCTAATCTCCGTCTTCCATGGAGAGAGAGGACAAGTCAGATTGCTCCATAATGGAGATGAGTATAACTCTCAGTTTGCCAATGCCTGATGAGATCTTTGGGGATCTCAATGTTGACATATTGTTCTTTTGTGGTGGATGCTAGGGCACACTGGTCCATCCTAGAGGATTGGACATACTCCTTATCATGAGGTCTTCTGGTGGAAAGAAGACGAGTGATAGATCTAAGGGTAGATCTTTGTCTCCTAAAAATATTATAAGGACTAAGGAGAGGACTAAACATCTCAGAAATCTGAGCGTCTTCTAAGACATAAGAATATTTTATGAGATTTTATATCTTAGAAGAAAGAGTTTTTGATCTATTTTTGGGAAGAGAAAGAGTTGAGTTTAACAAAACGGGACCAACGGAACCGGACTCTGATGATGGTGTTTGGTTATCCATGTTTAAATGTTTCTCTTACTCACTTTCCACTTATAATTCCTACTATCATGTCCCATTCTAAAAATAGTTAGGCTCTGATACCATTTCGGACAGAGATCCCTTCTTATCCAGACGATATGAACATCCTCGGGCATAACGACACCATCTCTCGGCTAAAAACCCACTCAAGTTCATATTTCCTATCAGAAGAGCACTCTGCGGTAAAATGGTTTCATAGGTCGGAAGTTTTCTGATACATAGGATCCTCTTTCGAGGCAAGTGTAGAGCATATTTGCATCTAAGTGAGTAACGATATTAAGAACTATAAGCTTCAATCTTTCAGAAAAAAGAAAACTTAGAGAGATAACATTTTAGGAAAAGAAGTTATATTGATTTCATTTTATCGTGTTTTAAGTTACAACATTACAATCATCCTCTATTAATAACAAAATCAAACACGCGGAATCCAAAAATTCGCTAAACTAGAATTAAATTAAGACTCAAAACTTATTTTACAAAGTAGAATCTAAAATAAGATAATAAAATTACGGCTCGAGAATTATTGAAATCCTAAATCCATTTCCGCTTGGCGCCAGCGTCTCCTTCATTGACACTTTCTCCGCGGCTTCGTATTCTGTCAGTGTCTCCTCCATGAATGCCCCTCCATAGCTTCGCTTGCCATCAACCAATATCTCCTGCGCAATATCATGTCATGGCATCCTCTATAGCTTTATGTGCCATCATTGCCTTCGCAATTTCGTATGTCACCATTACGAAAGAAAATACGAATCACTATATAACATCAATTCTATCTATGTTTGATATTATATATTTTACGTCGGTTTCTGAATCTACCGATGTAAAAAATAGTTATCCAATGATAATTGATATTATATATTTTATGTAGGTTTTTAATCAATGTAAAATATATAATTTAACCGATATAAAAAATAATTATCCTATCATAATTATAAGATTTTTATTTTATATAATATTTATTTTAAAACCTATATGATATAATTTCGAATTAATTTGCAAATATAAAACAAACGTTTACACTTTCAATACTTTGTGTAAACTCCTTAATTTCAATTGAGATTGCTAAAGTTTAAATTTAATTATTAGGTGCTTGAGGTGTGATATATATATATATATATATATATATATATATATATATATATATATATATATATATATATATATATATATATTTATCGAACGTGTAAAATAATTGATTTTTTTTTATAAATCAATTTTTGTGTTTTTCAGTTACTTTTAGAATATTTCTCATGCATAACTTTTCTTTTTCTGAAACAATTTATCTATTTATATTTAATTTTCACTTACATATTCTCATAAAAATCCTAACAATACAATGCAAAGGGCTTGGGATGTGTTTTTTTTTTTTGGGGCAAAGCCAGACATATGTTTTAAGCTTAAACATAACATTTTAGAATATTTCAAAAGTTTAGTATTATATATTGTCTCCATATAAAAAAAAAAGTATATCCTAAGACAAATAATTAAAAAATATAAAATTTGAAATAATCATTGCAATGAGATTGAAAGATAAAAACTTGTATATTATCATGCAACATATAATACTTCTTTCTCCAACCCCCTCCACATAATTTATAAAAAAGAAGTAAAATAAAAAACAATCATTCACTATTTTCTTTCTTTATCTCAACATTTTTTCTTTTTTTTTTTTTGTTCCTTCCATTACACACCCCTATCACTATCACTTTGACAATTCATCTTTCCATATCTTCAAGCTTTCCACCCAAAAATATGTGATCAATAACTTAAGCATGACAAGTTACTTTGCATATGAGTGTGTTGAAAATTTGAGTCCATGCAATATAATAATTTCACACCAATATGGAGCTAGGTTTAAAAAAAAAAAAAAAACACCATTTCTGCCACGAACAAGAGAACATCATTTTCTAGCATCAGTTTTTTTTAACCTTTCCATTGGGTTTTTTCTTTGTCCCCAAACAAAGCGCGCGCACACACACACATATATAACCACCCAAATAAGTTCCCAAAACTCACCTTTTGTTCTCAACCCTTGCCGTCCACAACCATTCTTTCCTTTTCTTGCAAATCTTTTAGCTGCATTTGATGGTGCCACTGCAGATATTTTTGACGTGACTTACAACAGTGACCCGTGCTAGTGTATCAAATAATCCCAGATAACAATCCCAGTTCAAGGACATGCATATATATATATATATATATATATATATATATATATATATATATATATATATATATATATAGCAGTTTTTTGAGACCAAGAACCCCCTCAATCTTTATAAATATACTTTGTTTTCTTACTCTTTGCGAAACCAAACAAAAAGGGTTTTTCATACATCAATTTCTCATCCAGTTCGAACTCCAATGATATCTTATATTAGGACTCATCACCATATTTTATTATTCTTCATCTAACACACCATAAAGTATTCCTAAAATTTGTTCTGGTATTCAACCCAGTCTATCACTCACAAACTCTCTTTTGAGTATACTGAATACAATTCAAATTCGAAATTATTGTTAAATAACTATTCAACTGAAACAAAAGAAAGTAAATGGTTGAGACTGTGTGCATGTTTTGTTATATAGATAGATTGAAACAAGAAAATAAAGAGAGGAAAAAAAAATACCATGAAGAGTGAAAGTGGGATCGAAAACCATGTTTTGAAAAATTTAGATAAAACTAGAATCAATGGACTGTGAATTGTGTGATACACTAGTACGGATCACAGTTGCACGTCACATGAACTTGGAAAGAAAGAAGAGGCAAAAGCCATGGCCAAGTTTGTGTGAGGAAAAAAGGGTGGTTGAAGAAATGATGGGCGAAGAGAAGAAGGGTGGTGGGTGATGGGAATGTGGAAGGTGGTGGTGGTGCCATCAATGATTTGGGGAGCCTTATATCACAACAGTGACTTGGGATTTGTGCACCGACAAAGGGACAAATCAAAATTTATTATTCGTTCGTGCTGAGTTCTTAATTTCTACTCGTTAAACATGCAAATCATACGTCCACCGTTCATCTCAGACATCGACACGTGTCGCGCATCGGGGGCCAAACGCAGCGTATTCGCGAGCGCTAGTATCCTCTTAGCGGGATGCCCGTGCTCAAACTCGCCCAAATATTTTATTCCCTCTTCATCTCTCTTTCCCTCTATATAAACAATGTTTGATGCATATTTTCATGCTTTTAATATATAAATATAATATTATTGATAAGTTTTGTAATTTACAATTATTTCTATTTAAAATATATATATATATATATATATATATATATATATATATTTATTTATCATCGATAAATTTCTATCCAGGTCTTATGTTAATTCAGAATTGAAATTAAGAGTACATCTTGATTAAGAATTTAAGTTAGGAATAGTTTATAATATATATATATATATATATATATATATATATATATATATATTTTTTTTTAAATTTATTAAGAACATTTTTTAAATACAAAATAGTGATAAAAAAATTCTAAAATAAATATTATAAAAATTGATCTTAACCGTATTATAATAATAAATATGAGCTCAATCTATTCTTTTTTTAGATGTAACAAAATTTAAATTTTATTTTTAATAATAAAACGTATTAAAAATATTATTTTATTATATTTTATTTAAATTAAATATTAAAAGATTATTTTTTAAATTAAAAATATTATATTATTATTTTAGTTTAAATAATTATAATTAAGATATAAGTAATATATTTTTATATATATATATATATATATATATATTAATATTTATAAATTATTCTTTGTTAATGATAAACTTATGTGTATATATATCAGAATAATATTTATATTTTTTTAATATTTTTTATACTAATATTTAAAAAATATGTTAATTTAATCTAATAATAACAAAATCATTGATGTTAATAACTAATATTTTAATAAAATATTCATGTATATATATATTCTAACCAATGACACTTTCAAATTAAATAATGTTAAAAAAATGGTCAAATCTTAAATATAATAAAACAATCTAGATGTACAAATTACAGAATGAATAAGGTATGGTATATGAGTGAGCTTCAACAATTTATAAGTAAATTTAGACAGAAATTTTAAATTTTATATTCAAAGAAATAAAGTAGATTGATTTGGTTATTAGACTCAAATTTTATTTTGTAGAGGATATTTGTGATCTTAAAAAGTAAATATAAATATAATTATAGGATATCTGTGGTCTTAAAATTAAAATTGTATAACATATTTTAGGTCAAAAATTCGAGATATTATTTTATTTTATAGTGCAATGAAATAATATTTTTCTTTTTTATTCTGAAAAGTTGCATGCCTTTTAAATTTTAATATTAGATTAAATTAATGTATAACTCTTAATTGAATATATGTAGAGATAACATATATGACCTTGTTTAATTTCTTTGATTAAAATCTAACTTTCTTTCTTAATTAACATTAATATAACTGGACACATTTTCCACATCACCATAAATACAATTTTTATCCATAAAATAATTAAAAATATATGATTATGCTTAATAATTTTATATTATTGTATTATCATGGTATAAGTGAGTAAATACATAAATTTGTTAATTTAGCAACTTTTCGTTCATTTTCTTCCCATATTAAAAGAGAAAAATGTTTTAGTCATATTTCTTAACAATATATATATATATATATATATATATATATATATATATATATATATATATATAATTTGTCAAAAAAATTTGCGAGTGGTTAATAAAAATATTATAATTAGGATTTACACTAATTGAAATTTTATATTGTTTAATCTTCTCACACTATCAATAAACAGTTTTATTTGGTTCATTATTTTTTAAAACTATATAATTTTATGCCTTTCATTAAAATTAACTTGATGTCAGTAGTCTTTGTCACCACTAACCATACTTATTTTATTTAAAAATATATATTTTAATTCTAATAAGGATGTAAATAAAAATTTAAATGTTCATACAATAAAAGTAAAAAATACATAATAAAAATATTAAAAATTATACAATAAAAAAATATTTATGTAATATATTATAAATTTTTTTATCAATATTTATAATTATAAAAAATACAATATTATTTATAAATAGATTAATTAAAAAAATAATAAAGATATTCTAATAAATATTTAAATTTAAATATCGATAAAACTATGTTTATATATACTATATCAATAAAACCATTAAATTTTAATAGATATATTTCAATTAATAAAATTTAACTCATAAATTATTATTAGTTATAATTTTTAAGTTCTTAATTAATGAATTCAGTGTGTGCATATGCTAAATTTTTTTAATAGAAAATACCAAGACTTTTTTATGAAAATAATATAAGATACTGATTGACTCATAAGCTTATTAAATTATCAAATATTATTTTGAGTTTATCTTGAATTTTAAAAGTATCAAGTTTAACTACTCTACATCTTCTAAAACCATTATTTTCCCAACCGTTGAAGTTTCATAAATATAAGAAGTTTTTTTTTCTTTTACATAAAAAAATTAAGTTTACTACGATATAGAATTTTTTTTATATCACTTATGAAGATATAAATATAATTAATAAAAAATAATAGATTATTTTTTATTAATTAACATCATAAAAAGTCAACATATAATATCTCTTATATATAATATTTCACTTTTATACTAGTTCTAAAACACAATTATACAATATATCTTATATATTTCAAAATGTCACCATATATATATGCACCAATTTTCACTTAACTTTTTTAATTAACATGATATGAAAATACATTTTTACATAGTGATTAACAAATTTATATTTGCCCACAATTTTTAGGAAAAAAATTTGAATATGCGTAAAATAATTTAAAATGATCTCAAAAGAGTAAAGAAAAAATATATCATTTTATATTAAAATTATGATAATATAAATTATACTATTTATAATGTTTAGCTATAACTACGAAAATAAAAGTTATATATATATATATATATATATATATATATATATATATATATATATATATATATATATATATATAAATAAATAATAGAACACGCACAAATTCTCGAGGTGCATTACATGCATTATTTTATGCCCACGCGATAAAGGAAACGATTATTTATTTTTCAGATGCTTTGTACGTTTATATATTTCAATGATTTAAATATTATGATTTAACAGCAATAATATTAAATTTGTTTTTCCTAATGATAGGGTCCATGTTATGGGGAAAGTGGAAATAGGTTAATTTATGTTAATTACTAAATAATAATATCTAATTGAGAATAATTCATTTTATTTTTCAATAATTACATCAGAAGGATGGAATTCCCCTTTTATTATTTCACCTAAGGAAACTAAAGAGAGAATGTGGAACTGATAGTATAATCCGTAGTATTACCGTTTTAAAAATCGGGTCGGAAAATAAGATTAGAAATAGATATATTGTTTTAAAATAATTTAATTAAATTAAATTAGGATAAAATTGAAAAAATTAGAATAAAAACGATAAAATAAGAAAAAAATGTTAATTTTTAGAATCGAGTCAATTTTGGTAAAAAAAAAATATACATATAACATCAATTTTTTTTATACAAAATATAATATATATTTATAATTTTTTATTTTATATTAATTATATCAATTTTAATTTTTAAGATCGAATCAATTTTTGTAAAAAAAAATATATTTATTTTATAATTTTTTATTTTATATTAATTATGTGAATTTTTTTATTTTATTTTAATAATTTCTATCTTAATTTTTCAATATATTTTATATTTATAATTTTTAATGTAATTTATAATAATCATGAAATTTTTATTAATTCTTTTAAAATATTATTGTGACGTATGATTTTTATATGTTATAATAATATTATCGTGCAAGAAAACTTCGTAACGAAGTTTTTCTCATGCACAATAAAATTTTTCTTATATATGCATACTCGAAGCGAGGAGGAGGCAAAATCAAAATTTCCCTCTCATCCTTCTTTTTCTTTTGTCTAAAGTAATGAGACTCTACTCGTGCGAGGATCTGGTGAAACGGGAGAGAGCTTGAATTAAGTGGAAAAACTTCGGTAGAAATACCATACCAGGTAAGGAGAAGTTTAATTCATTCAATATATGAAATTGAATTGCTAGGTACTCTGTGAATAAGGAATAGGAGTGGAGATATGAATTATTTGAATGTCTGATTTTGAAGAATTTTTTATTTTGATGAACTATTCACCGTTTGAAAGTTTTTGAAATTCTTAAAATTAAGGATGAATTATATAGTAAAATTGTTGTTTTCAACTTAAATTAGATATAATTCATGTTTAATTTGAATTTAGGACTAGTTTGGTTGTCTAAAACTGAGTAATTTGAAATCTGCCAAAATCTGCAAAATTTGATACTATTACTGGCGCGAGGAAGAAGAAAGGGACATGGAGGGAATTTTTGAAAATGTTCAAGGGTAAACTAGTCATTTTACATCCTAGGGACATAAATGGAATTTTTGAAAATGTTCAAGGGTAAAATAGTCATTTTCGGGACATGGAAGGAATTTTCTAAAATGTCCAAGGGTAAAATAGTCATTTAGGGACATACATGGAATTTTCAGAAAAGATTAAGGACAAAATAGTAATTTAATGATTTAAAAAAAAAAGATTTCGGAAATGATTTCGGAAAAGATTTTGGAAATGATTTTGGAAATGATTTCAGAAATGATTTCGAAAAGAACAAAAAAGAAGAAAGAAGAAGAATATATATATATATATATATATATATATATATATATATATATATATATATATATATATATATATATAGAGAATGAAGGTAGCAGTTTTAAAGATTCTATAGTGTGTTGTGACGTGTGTGAGTCAGACTGAGTCTAAGGGCTGATGTCCATAATCAGTCATGAGATGTTATGTATTGGCTAGACTGAGTCGGAGGGTTGGTGCCCAGAATCAGTCAAGTACTATTATTTATTGACTTGAATGAGCCGTGAGGACAGGTGGTCTAGAATCCGACAAATGTGAATGATTTTTGTTGTGTTTGAATGGTACCCGGGGTGGTACAGAGTACTTTAGTGTAATAACTATGTCGGAGAATTCTGAATGAGGTCTTAGACTTCACTGATTGGTTGGATCAGGTAGACTACGAGATCAGGTGGTGAGAATTCGATGGGGGGATGACTGGTGGCGCGCTCGGAGGGGTACTCTAGTATGAGTGATGAAGGGCGCCAGTAATCCTACTCTGTGTGGAGGGTGGTCAGAATGATACTGCGGGTGCCGATCACAATGTGCCCACAGATGATAGCCTCTGAGTTTGGGCATAGTTAGGGTATACTTCTGGAAGGTGTCTTAATGTGTTGATGATTTCGTAATTGATCATAATATATAATTATTACTTCTATATCTGTTTTATTATATCAAATGATTTAATACTTACCCCTATTTTTCCATGTGGATGGGACTGCGATGATCACTTTTATGTGGGAGCAGATCAGGAGTTGAGAGATGGAGATGTGACTACTAGACAACAGAGATAGTTCAGTAGAATAGCTTCGTGGGAGCTACTTTTACATGTATAATATATAAATAAATTATGTTATTATATTTTGAGGTTCTGTTAGTAACCGGAATTTCAATCTATGTTACAATTATAGTAATATAATGTAAGATATATGTCGTTATTGAGTTGTTTACTATTTTGCGAAGACATCATTATAGTAGCGATTTCTAGGGTCGTTACAATAGTGGTATCAAAGCGGTAGTATCCTTGTAAATCTGTGGGGATGGGTAGTGACCCTATGATAAGTCCGTTGTGATTATACTCTGATATGTGAGTGTGTGTGAATGTTTGCTCTGTATTGATGATTGCGTTTGATATAGGATGGCACCGCGACCTCCTACTCCTACTCCACCAAGTGTAGATGTCCTAGCCAGGGCAATGGAAATGTTGGCAGCTGCCATGCAGCAGCAGGCTACCTACCCGCAGTGGAGGCCAACTATGGCATCATCCTCTGCTAGATTCCACCAATCAGAGCAGATGGGGCTAACTGAGTTCATGAGGCATAATCCACCTCGTTTTGGAGGAGATTTGGGTCCACATGCAACAGAGAAGTGGATGCGTGAAGTGGAGAAGATTTTTGAGGCTACCTTATGCCCGGAAGACAGGAAATTGACATTCGGGAAATACTTACTAGTGGATGAGGCTAAGTTCTGGTGGTCAGGGACTCAAAGGATAATGATTGCACGTGGGGAGGTGTGTAATTGGGAAACCTTCCGTGAGAGATTTCTAGAGAAATACTTTCCTGACAGTGTTAGATTTCAGAAGGAGATTGAATTCCTGAGTCTGAGACAGGGTAATATGATGGTGCATGATTACGCCGTACGATTTGAGTACTTATCTCGTTTTTACACAGGTACATCTTCAGAACAGTGGCTTTGCAGGAAGTTTGAGGAGGGCTTGAGGACTGAGATCAAACTCATGGTGATTCCTTTCTCTATCAGGAGATTCCCAGAGCTGGTGGAGAAAGCAAAGACAATAGAGAGACTCCAGGAGGGAGGAGTCAGAGTGATGAGGACCCACCCAAGTGGGGTTCCGAGTGGGGGTAGTAGATCAGAGAGGAGGATGCCTTATTCACGCCCCCAGTCTTGCAGGAGTGGCAGTGTTATCCCAGCACCTCGATCATCGGGATCTGTATCCGGGGTGAAATGTTTTCAATGTGAAGGCCCTCATTACAGGAATCAGTACCCACAAAATGCCTTCAGTACTCCTTCCCAGACTTCTCGGGCAGGTCTTTGCTACACTTGCCAGAAGCTAGGACATATGGCTAGAGACTGTCCACAGAAGCCCAGTGCTATAGTCTCAGCTGGGGCATCATCAGCACCCAAGGGGAGTGACGCGAAACCGAGAGCTGCAGGACGGGTGTTTGCCTTGTCAGGAGCAGAGGCATTGAGGTCAGATAATTTAGTGCAAGGTGTGTGTTTTATCTCTGATATACCTCTACGAGTTCTGTTTGATTCAGGTGCTACCCATTCTTTTATTGTTGATAATTGTATGGATAAACTTAAGTTACCTGTGTGTGACCTACCCTATGAATTGAGGGTATCTACACTAGCAGCTGGACTGGTGGTGTCTTCCTATGTATGCTTGAGGTGCCCAGTTGTTGTAGAAGGACGACAGTACAAGGTGAAATTAATCGGTTTACCTTTGAAGGATATGGATGTGATCTTAGGGATGGATTAGTTATCCACCAATCGCATTCTGATTGACTATGGACAGAAGAGGTTGGTGCATCCGGAATCAGGAGATGAGCTTATTACATCAGCTCGGCAGGTTTAGAAAAAGCTACGAGAGGGAGGTCAGTGTTATTTGATCCTGACTCAGATGGATGAAGTGAAGGATAATATCCTGGAAGGGGTACCAGTTGTGAGTGAATTTCCTGATGTGTTTCCAGATGAGATACCAAGGCTGCCACCTCAGAGAGAGGTCAAATTTGGGATTGATCTAATTCCTGGTTCAGGCCCAATCTCTATGACACCATTTCGTATGGCTCCAGCAGAATTGGCTGAATTGAAGAAATAGGTAGAGGATTTGTTGGAAAAGAAGTTCATTCGTCCGAGTGTATCTCCCTGGGGTGCTCCTGTATTGCTAGTAAAGAAGAAAGATGGGAGCTCCAGGTTGTGTATTGATTACCGACAACTAAATAAGGTGACTATCAAGAACAAGTACCCGTTGCCAAGGATTGATGATTTATTAGACTAGTTATAAGGGGCATCATTCTTTTCTAAGATTGATTTGAGATCTGGATACCATCAGATACTGGTTAAAGAAGAGGATGTACAGAAGACAGCGTTCAGGTCGAGATATGACCATTATGAATATGTGGTCATGCCGTTTGGAGTAACAAATGCACCTGCAGTATTTATGGACTACATGAACATGATCTTCCGTCCTTATTTAGATAAGTTTGTTGTTGTTTTTATAGACGACATTCTTATTTATTCTAGAACTCGGGAAGAACACCAGGAACATCTGAGGGTGGTGTTGGCTATGTTAAGAGAGAAATAATTGTATGCCAAGCTTTCAAAATGTGAGTTTTGGTTAGACCAGGTGCAGTTTTTGGGAAATGTAATATCGACAGAAGGGATATCTGTAGATCCTACCAAGGTAGATGCAGTGTTAAAATGGGAACCCCCTAAGACAGCGACGGAAGTACGTAGCTTTGTGGGACTTGCAGGATATTACTGAAAATTTATAGAGGGTTTCTCTAAAATAGTAGCTCCTTTGACATAGTTGACCCGTAAGGATCAATCTTTTGCTTGGACAGATAGATGTGAGGAGAG
This sequence comes from Sphenostylis stenocarpa, assembly GCA_963425845.1. NCBI lineage: Eukaryota > Viridiplantae > Streptophyta > Magnoliopsida > Fabales > Fabaceae > Sphenostylis > Sphenostylis stenocarpa. The sequence continues at coordinate 45,545,399 of OY731401.1, forward strand.
TTTCCAGGAGCTGAAAAGAAGATTGTCTAGTTCCCCAATGTTGGTGATCCCAGATGTGACTCAATCTTTTCAGGTATATTGTGATGCTTCTATTCAGGGGTTACGTTATGTCTTGATGCAAGATAAAAGGGCGGTGGCATATGCGTCGAGACAACTTAGAATTCATGAGAGGAATTATCCCATTCATGACTTAGATCTAGCAGCAGTGGTGTTTGCTCTCAAGATGTGGAGACATTACCTTTATGGAGTCAGATTTGAATTTTTTAGTGATCACAAGAGCCTGAAGTATTTATTCGATCAGAAGAAGCTAAATATGAGACAGAGAAGATGGATGGAGTTTCTGAAGGATTATAACTTTCAGTTACTTTATCATCTAGGAAAGGCGAATGTGGTGGCTGACTCCTTGAGTAGGAAGGCAGTTCAGATGTCAGCAATGATGATGGATGAATTGAGATTACTTGAGAAGTTTAGGGATCTGCATCTAGATGTAGAGTTTCGTGATACTAGCATTAGTTTTGGTAGCATTACCATTACCAATGATTTTCTCGAGATGATCAGAGATAGACAATAGGGTGATATGACGTTGAAAGGTGTTATGGATAAGTTAGGATCCGAGCAGACCATTGACTACAAGATGGGTGAGGATAATATTCTGAGATTCAGAGGAAGGATTTGTATTCCTGTTGACCAGGAATTGAAGAGAGCAATACTAGATGAAGGTCATCGGAGTCATTTGAGTCTACACCTTGGTATGACTAAGATGTATCAGGATCTGAAGAAGGTTTATTGGTGGTCTGGTATGAGGAGAGATATTACAGAGTATGTGGCTGCTTGTTTGACTTGTCAGAAAGCAAAGGTGGAACACCAGAGGCCGGGAGGAATGCTACAGCAAATGGAGATACTTGATTGGAAGTGGGATAGCATTACCATGGATTTTGTTACCCATTTACCACGGACAATTCGGGGGCACGATTCGATCTGGGTGATAGTGGGCAGATTGACGAAGAGTGCACATTTCCTCCCTATAAATCTGAGGATATCTATGGCTAAGCTGACACAACTATATATTCGCGAGATTGTTCGATTACATGGGGTACCATCTAGTATTATCTCAAATAGGGATCCTAGATTTACTTCAAGATTCTGACAGACTTTACAAGAGGCATTAGGTACCCGACTTAGGTTGAGTTCAGCCTATCACCCCCAGACAGATGGACAGTTAGAGAGGACCATCCAGTCACTAGAAGACTTGTTGAGGTCTTATGTGTTGGATAATCTAGGAAGTTGGGATGATATCCTTCCATTAATAGAGTTCACGTATAATAACAGCTATCATTCCAGTATCGGAATGACACCATATGAGGCTCTTTATGGGAGGAGGTGCCAAACACCTTTATATTGGTATCAGGATGAGGAGAAAGTGTTGATCGGACCTAAGCTACTCCAGCAGACTACAGAGAAGGTCTGAGAGGTACAAGAGAAGCTGAGAGCCGCTATGAGTAAACAAAAATCATATGCGGACCAGAGGAGGAGGCCTTTGGAATTTGAGGAGGGAGACCATGTATTTTTGAGAATCAGACCTACTACTGGAGTAGGAAGGGCAATTAAATCTAAGAAGTTGACTCCCAAGTCTATTGACCCATATCAGATTTTGAAGAAGGTAGGTCCAGTGACATATCAGTTAGCATTGCCGCCTCATTTGGCGAATCTGCACAATGTATTTCATGTACTCAGTTGAGGAAATATGTACATGACCCCAGTCATGTCCTAGAGTCAGACGATGTGCAGATTAGAGACGATCTCTCCGTGGATGTGAGACCAGTGAGGATAGATGATTCTCAGCTGAAGCAACTTAGAGGTAGAACCATCTAAATGGTGAAGGTAGTATGAGATCAGAAATTCGGAGACTTCACTTGGGAGATGGAGGATCAGATGCAAGAGTCCTATCCATATTTATTTCCAAGTAAGTTCATTTTCGAGGATGAAAATTTTTGTGGAGGGGGGATTGTGACGTATGATTTTTATATATTATAATAATATTACTGTGCAAGAAAACTTCGTAACGAAGTTTTCCTCATGCACAATAAAATTTTTCTTATATATGCATACTGAAGCGGGGGAGGAGGCAGAATCAAAATTTCCCTCTCATCCTTCTTCTTCTTTTGTCTAAAGTAACGAGACTCTACTCGTGCAGGATCTGGTGAAATGGGAGAGAGCTTTAATTAAGTGGGAAAGCTTCAGTAGTATACCATACCAAAAATCTGCAAAAATTTGCAAAAATTGATAATGTTACTGGCGCAAGGAAGAAGAAAGGGACATGGAAGGAATTTTTGAAAATGTTCAAGGGTAAAATAGTCATTTTACATCCTAGGGACATGTTGCCGCCGTCAAAAGAGGCGGTCGGAGCGACGCGATGGTATTCTGACTTCCATTTTTGCGTTTAAAAAAATGTGACGTTACAACGCCTCTAGGTTGTCCGATAACCGGGCTGGACCTAAGAGCGAGGTTTTCGAAATGGAGCATCGGAAAAGGAAAAAAGAAGGCATTGGTTTTTAAGAAAACCAACTTTGGCCATTATAACCAAAGTTGGGTAAGGGAGTTAGTTACGCGTGGGGAAGGTATTAGCACCCCCACAACGCCCCTTTTGGGTTCCCTATGATAGGTCAGTTATTTCATAAGTAAACTTTAAAATGACGCTTTTACCCTTTTATTTGCGGAATTAAGAAAATAATGACTACATGACCCTAGTAGCTGTAGACCCCAAATCTTGTCCGATCTCATAATAAAGACCAGAAGACCTCCTTTTTGAAGATGGATGAAGCCTAAGAAGCCATTAGGAGAGACTATTAGGCCCCATACTAGGATAGGAAGGATTTTCTATATTAAATTAAGAATTTTCGCCTTCGGGGATCGAGACCGTTGTCTCGCTTTTCGGGACCGCCGTCTCGCCATCCCTGCAAGTCGAGACCGTCGTCTCGTTTGGCGAGATGACCCTCCCGATTGGCGAGAAGGCCTTCTCATTTCTAGGAAATTCGATACCGCCGTCTCGCCAAACGAGACGGCGGTCTCACCACTTTTGCAAGGCGAGACGACCGTCCCGAATGGCGAGACGGCCGTCTCGACCTTGTTAGACGAGACGGCCATCTCGACCTGACAGGTGCGAATCCCTATAAATAGTGAGCTCTCCCCCCCTCATTTCACACAGTTCTTCCACTTTCCCTTCTACAATTTCTTCAAATTCTCTTCCTAGAACCCCTCCGAAGCATTTTTGGAGTTTCTGAGAGTTTCTTAGAGATTTTTATAGCGTTTCCGAGAGTTTTCCGGCGTTGTAAAGAGCGAAAGGCTGCCAAAACGCACCCTAACTTTCAGGAAATTAATTAAAGAGCTTGCTTCGGAGGTTTCTTCATTCTCTCCCTCTCTTTATTGCCTTTACTTTTATGATTAAATTGCGCAATAGATATTAGGGCCATGTAGTCATTATTTTAATTTCGCAAATAAAAGGGTAAAAGCGTCTTTTCACAAGTTTATTTATTAAATAGCTGGCCTATCATAGGGAACCCGAAAGGGGCGTCGTAAGGGAATTAACACTTCCCTTACACGTAACTAACTCCCTTACCTAAACTCTGGTTTTAACGACCAAAGTTGGTTTTCGAAAACCAACGCCATTTTACTCCTTTTTCGATGTTTCCGGTAAAAGCATCGGTGGCGACTCCATAAGAACCCTTCAAAATTAGTTTTTGGGTTAGCCCGGTTATCGGACAATCCAAGAACACTTTTTCGAAAATCTCGCCCCTAAGTTCAGCCCGGTTATCGGACAACCTAAAGGCGTTGTAACCACACCCATAAAAACGCGAAAATTGGAAAGTCGGAACCATCGTGTCGCTCCGACCGCCTCTTTTTGACGGCGGCAACAGTAGCTAATGTACAGATAAATATAAATAAAAAAGGTGGTAAAATAGAGGGAGAAAGTGAAGAAACATCCGGAACAAGCTGTCTTGATTAATTCTCTTAAAATAGGGTGCTTTTTGGCAATCCTTCGCTCTACAACGTCGGTCTCTCTTTCTCGCAACGTTAAAAAAACTCTCTAAGAACACTAAGAAAACTTCAGAAATGCTTCGAAGGGGCTCTAGGAGAAGAATTTGAAGAAATGATAGAAGAAAAGGTTGAAGAATTGTGTGAAAAGAAGGGGAGAGCGCCCTCCTTTTATAGAAATTCACGCTTGTCAGGTCGAGACCGTTATCTCGCCTGGCAAGGTGGAGACCGCCATCTCGCCAAACGGGACGACGGTCTCGCCTTTGGCAAATGGTGAGACGGCCATCTCGCCAATCGGGATGGCGGTATCGATTTGTCAAATGGCGAGAAGGACGTCTCGCAAAATGGGAAGACGGACTCGTCATGGCAAGTGGCCTAAACGAGACGGCGGTCTCGACCATTCAGGTGAAAATCCTTATTTTTTTCGTACAAAAAACCTTCCTACTCTAATATGGGGCCTATTAGTCTATCCTAAGGACCTTTTAGGCCTTGCCCATCTTCGAATTGGAGGTCTTTCACTCTTTATTTTGCGACCAGACAAGATTTGGGGTCTACAGCTGCCCCCCATTTACTCGACCAGTTGACTATGGGCTTTCGTGCCATAAGGTCGATTGGCGGGTAAAGGAGTTAACCCTCTTGTCCATCTATCCTCTGGATGCTCCTTTGATGCGGTAGCTGACCCTCGGGATGATGAATGTAGTCTGGTACTGTCTTTAGGATGCTTCCTTGCTACGGAGGGTGACCCATCAGACGATATTTTGGTGAGGCTTCAGGATGCTCCTTTGATGCGGTAGTTGACCCTTCGACTGATGGAGATTTTCCTTTGGGATTCTCCTTTGATGCGGTAGCTGACCCCTTGTTTGATGAGTATGAACCCTCATCAGGTTAGGTGCCTCAGGATGCTCCTTCAATGCGATAGCTAACCCTTCGACTGTGGTGGCGACTTACTGATTTCGATCATGTGCCGAGTGATGAGTGTTTTCTTCTGGTAGAGTCCTCCGGTGTGTCGGGGATCTTGTGATTTTTTACTTTTCTGATAGTCATCCAACTTGTTGGTTGCTGGGGATTCTTGGTCTTTTGGTACTTGTCTTCCGACTTTACTGGTTGTCGGGGATTTTAATTTTCGACTCTTCCGATAATCATCCAGTTTGTTGATTACTGGGGATTTTGGTCAATGTGGTTGTCTTGCTAGTCTGTCTTGGTTAATGTTTCAGCTTTAATCCTGCCTTTTTCTGCGGTTTATCTTTTTTCTCGCGACTTTAGATTTTGGCTTTTTCGGACTAAGCGTAAGTCTTTTTATTCTTTAGTTTCTTTTGTTACGCTGACTTTTTTGAAAAGAGAGAGTAAAGGCAAATAGATTTACTAAAAAGTTATTATGATAAAATTTAGTACAATAATTATTTTGATAATGTCCCTAAGACGGCGATGGACTCGAGCCGGGAGACGATCCAGGAGGGAGAAACTGTCGATACATATGCCTTTGAAATTCCTCTGGCTCCGGATTGAGCTGAGCTGGTCTTGTCGGATCAATGGCAGATCTTGTCTCATCCCCTCCTGCATTTGGCCGAAGGTCTCCAACCGTGTCTCAAAGACATCTTGCCTTAGGGACATCTGGTCCAACTGCTGGCACATGTCATATATATTGCGGTTAATGCAAGCAAAGTCGTCCCCGTACTGTTGTTGCTACTGCCACTGTTGTTGTTGTTGTTGTTGTTGCTGCTGAAATTCCGAGGGCGTCAGGATGTCCTGCATCGCCACCAAGTCTTGGAGATCTAGGGTCATGGCGAGCGTAGGGTGAAAGGCCATCTGGGTCCCCTGCCGGATGAGCATCCCCATGCTGATGAGCATGGACCCACTGATATATTCGGGTCGGAGATCAGAGGGGATGTTCTCTCCGTCACGGCACCCCCACTTCTCGGCCTGTGGGGTGATGAGGGGACCCATGAGGATGGCTCCCACAGGACGGCTCCCGAAATCTTTGAGGGCCTTCATAAAAAAGTAGTCGGGATTGCACCGGCGCCCATGGAGCATGCAGTGCAGGGGGAAAAGGTCAGGGTGGGTGACCTTTCCCTTACTTTCCTTCTGCTCGTGGATGGTTCCCTCCAGTAGCTTGTGGCAAATGCGGAGGGCGGGCATAAGCGCGGACCCCTTCAGTAGGGTCGGTAGAACTCGTGCCCCGGTGAGATCTTCCTACATCTCACCAGCTGTGAGGGTAGATGGCCGCTCATAGATGGCCCCGCGATACTCCGGGGTCAGGACGTCCTCGAGCTGGACGAAGCCAATGGAGACGTTGAATTCGTCCAATGTCGTTGTCCAGTAGGACCCGTTCATGAAGTACGAGACCATTTTGACGGAAGGGATGCCCGGGATCATTGTGGGAAGCTCAATCATCGTAATGGAGGCGAGAAACTCCATTACGGCTTGTGTATACATGCGGGTGTGGGGAGGCTGGAGGAGGAAGTCCCACCCGATACTCTCGATGTACCCTCGCACATCGTCCTCCCATCTGAATTCAGTGAGGAGGTGAAAATCAAGCCTCAGCATGGGGTGCCAAGCATAGCCCTGGATGTGCTCGAGTCTGGCATGGTGCTGAGGTGTCAGCTGGGTTGGGCCCGGAAACCGGAGCCGTAGATGTGCTTGGGCCGGAATCCCGTCCTCTCTTCCAGGATGACTCTCCTCTATGCATTTTTGGTAAGAAGACTCGAAAATATGGAAGAAGGTGCAGAGAAAGCAAGAAAGGATGCTCCAAACCACCCCCCATGCCCTCCTATTTATAGATTTTTTGCTGCTGGTCGAGACTGCCGTCTGGGATTTCGGGACCACCGTCTGGAACTTTGAGGCGACGGTCTCGCTTTTGACCTATGGCGAGATGGCCTTCTCGCCAAGTGAGTAGGCGGTCTTGTTTCTGTTCAGTGGCGAGACGACAGTCTCAAAATTCGGAAAGGCGGTCTCGATTCAACGTGGGTCGAGACGACTATCTCAATAATCGAGATGGCGGTCTTGCTTTTTAGAGAGTTTTTTTTGTGTGCAGAAATAGGACCTTGTTCAAAAATATTTTATGCATGCAGTGTTTTCATGTTTGATGCCCTATAATGCTATTTCATTAGTTTTTTAGAAGGATTAACTAGTGTGTCTTAAAGAGACAGGGGCCCTCCGATGTTTGCTTCTTAGTTGTACTTGTTTGTGCCGTTCCGGACTTATCGTGACCGAAGAATGATTTTTGGTTTGGAGAGCACACTTTGCCATGTCGGTGCCCTTTTTCCTCGCTTTAGTGATTTCAATCCTCTTGTTGATTATACGCCTCCATATTCCTAAACTAATTGTTAGAATAATGTAGTGAGCGTCAAGAGAAAATAAATAAAGGGGATAAATTCAACGGCTTGTGTTTTAGATGGTTGATTTTATTTAGAAGGGATTTTGTAAGAATGGCTGGCTAGGTTGGCTCGAATGTTTAAGCTGTTGTTTAAACAAACATTTTTCTTTGAGGATTCACATCTTAGCCTATTTCCATTGCTTTCATGGCCGATTGATTTCCCCATACCGCGCTTCGGGTTTTCGGACTAGGAAATTGTGTTTTGGTCTTATCTTTTGTCTAGGCTCATTTTTTGGGAATCCTATCGGACCTTATTTTGTAACCCTGACTTTTGCCTAGGCTACCCTTTATTTTTTTTCGGGTGTCCTAACGGGTTGACCCTAACTTTTGCGTAGCCCCCTTTAGTGGGTTTCCTACCGGGTACTTTGCCTTTTTTTTCTTTTTTTGCCTTTGGCTTCTATGGGTTTTTTCTTTTTTGTTTTTACACAATATTAGCGAAACACGGCTTTATTTATGGTGAGGTAAAATCTTATTTTGTGCTTCTAATCAATTAGCTTGATAACTATAGCAATGGTATGTTTTGATTATTTGGACGCACTTTTATTCTTCTTCTTTTTTTGTTTGCTTAAACATGGTTATTATGAGGTTTAGACATGAAATAGCAAGAAGAGAAGCGAAGAGTAAGAAATGTATTCTTTATTAATTAGTAAGGGAATATGTGCCCAAAAGATGCCTGGGGGTCGGGCTAGCCCCGGGGGATAATCTCTAACAATCACTAGGTTTACATCCCTTAAGAAAAGAAAAAGAACTCCTAATGACTAAGGTTGCTCGTGACACTTGCATCCCTCCACTTCGGAACATCTGCTTGAGTGTGCAGAGGGGAGACTTCCCTTTTCTTCTTTCTGCTCGACCCTTCGTAGGGTCATATCCTAGGTCATACTTTAGAGGGTTATCTTTGAATTCTGGGGATTCCCTCATTCCTTGGGAATCTGCCTTCAGTCCTTGGCCAGGATGGTAACCATGCTTCATCATCATGCGGGCTACCTTCATATTATTAGGAAGTCTCTCTACGCTGGCAATTTCAAGCGCTTGAAAAGGTATTTCAAGGGCCTCTTCAGCCGCATCCACATAAGGTTGGGTAGACGGTCCACTAATCAAGATATCGTCATCTGCTTGGATCGTGACCAGTTTGTCATCCACTATAAACTTGACTTTTTGGTAGAGCGTTGAAGGCACTGCCTTAGCGTCATGAATCCAAGGTCTGCTGAGGAGACAACTATATGCCGGAGTAATGTCCATTACGTGAAAATCAATGTTGAAGATGGTGGGTCCGACTTGGATTGGCAGATTAATTTCTCCCACTACTTCTCTTTTGGATCCGTCAAAGGCTCGAACGATAGTGCTACTTGGGCGCAAACGGGTTCCTTGAATAGTCAGCTTGTTAAGTGTGCACTTGGGCATCACGTTTAAGGATGACCCGTTATCCACAAGAACTTTAGCGATGAGATACTATTTGCACTTGATAGAAATGTGCAAGGGCTTGTTGTGGCTCGACCCCTCTAGGGGAAGTTCTTCATCTGTGAAGGTGAGGTGATCGCTGGTCGTAATGTGACTGATGATCCTCTCACCTTTTTCTTGGGATATATTATGAGGTACATGCGCCTCGCTCAAAACCTTCATCAAGGCGTTTCTATGCAGTTTCGAACTCATCATTAGAGATAACATAGTTATCTTTGCAGGTGTATGATTGAGCTGGTCGATAATGGAATACTCACTTTGCCTTATGAACTGGAGTAATTCGTCAGTCTCCTCCTTAGATTCTTTATTTTCTCTTTCTTTGGTCTGTTTATTTTTCCCTTTATTCTTGGGAGCATCTGCTTGTAATTCCTTGGGGGAGTATATCCTTCCACTTCTGGTCATGCCCCCAATACCGGCTATATTGGAGATATCCTCCTCTATTGGTGAAGATTTCCCATATCTCCACGGTACAACTTTATTTGATTCATAGGGGAAAAATGACGAGGCATAAATAGTCGCACAGGCGTCCTTGCCCCCTCTTCTTTATTGACTTTGAGAATCAACGGTCGAGGCTTATTATCATCTTGTGTGAATCGACCGTTGGGGAGAGCTTGATTATAAGCGGTTTTTTCTCCATTCTTCTGTTTGCAAGACGTGTCAGTTAATTCTTCCTTTTTATTATCTTTTTTATTGAAAGTGAAGGAGGGGAAATTAAATATGCAAATGAATGAAATGCATGCAAGTAGACAACTATTGAATAAAGAAATTTTATTTATTCGTAGAAAGTGTACATTCCCCTACTCCACGCTACGAAGTAACTTTTGACAGAAACGGAAAAGCCTAAAGAAACCCACAGGCGGGTCTTGATATCTATGTAATTCTCTTTCGGCTTCCCGGACGTGACGAGCGAGTACTTCGGTTTGCTTTTGGACCGCCTGACTCATATCTTCATTGTATTTTTTAGCCTCTTTGATCTTCACCTCCTGATAGATGACCAAGACTTGTAGCTCGTCGAGTTTTGCAAGGGCTCGGTCTCTTTCTCATAGTACTTGACCATACTGAGCTAATCCATCTCTTTCTTTGCAGCGTAGCTCAGTAAGGCTTCTGTTGAGCCTCTAGTTAGCCTCCCGTTCTTGGTGTATTTCAGACCGAGTCCTTGTGAGGTCTTGCAGCAACTCCTTGATTGTTTGAGCCTGTTTTGCACATTCGACCTCAAGGCGTGCTAAATTGGCGGTTATTTATTGAAGTTGGTTATCCGAGCTGATTCTGGCAATTTTGGATGCTCGGATAACTTGCTCATTAGAATCATCACATTGATCCTTGAGGCGCTCTATCTCGTGATCCTTCTTCTTGCATTGCCTCTGTAAGCCATCTATGGTGAGGATAAATTCTTGCTCTCTTTCTTCAAGGGCCCTCATCTGGGCTCCCATGATTTCTATCCTTTGGGTCAAGGCATCGACTTGAGTTTGTAGCTCTTCACTGTTTGAAAGCGCAACAGGTGAGGCGGATAGTTGTGACATCCCTCTATTTCTTCTCCACTCCTCATAGTCACTGGGGACAACTACTCGAGCTTTTCCTAGCTCTCTATCTCCCATGAAGACTGGTTTCTCCCATGCTCTTTGTACAACAAGTGAATTAGCAACAGTGCATGGGTCTCCGAAGAAACACAGTCTTCCGAGCTCTTCCTGGGATATTGCAGTTTGGGTCCTCATGAGTTGTCTCATAGCCACCCTTGGCAAATAGGTTATGCAACCCCTAAGTCCTATTAATGGTATGCTCGGATAATCCCCACATCTGATGAGGACTGGGTCAGGTCGGAACCAATGGCATACCCAAGATAAACGGCTAACGTCCCATTGTTCTAACTTGACCTTCCACTCCATGGTCGTGCGTCGATGGAGAGGGATTTTGGAGAAGCTTCTCAAAGGGTCGGGGAACATCCCCATGTGACTAGAGGCATAGAAATGTGTGATTCCCCACACATAAAGCAGTGAAGAGTAGCATCTAAGTGTTTTTCCTTGCTTCTGGTGACAGAATTCCACCGAAAGCAAGGTGTCGACAAGAAGTGCAGGTAAGGGACTCTTCGAGTTCACGTCCCAGGCGAAGAAGGCGTCCATGACGGCTTGGTCTACTGTGTCGATATGGAAAGGAAACAAAATTGTTCCAAATATGATTAATGCCAGAGTTTTGTTAAAGACAGTCCATTCTGCCCTTTTAGCCAAGGAGGACAGATGGTCTTCTAACATCGAGACTTTCCAACCCTAGGCATTCCCTTTTGCTATCAGGGTAGTCTGTCGAGATGGTAATCGAATGATGGTAGCGACTTGTGCTGCAGGAGTATATGTCCCATGGCGGATATGAACCCCGACTGATTTGGACCAATTTAACATAATCTCATACTCCTTCAAAGTAGGCACCATATCGAACTGCGGGAATTCGAAGCAGTGTAGACTAGAGTTCCAAAAATGAACTAGAATCCTGATAAAAAGAGGATCGACACAGATCTTCAGCAGGTCGAGAATTTGTCCGTAGGATTTTTTGAAGTCGAAGCGGGCCTCTGGTGGCATCAATGCGCAAAGTCGTTCCAATTTCTCAGCATGGTAATGGGGAATGTCCACTTTCTTCAATTTTCTACTAGTCCCCTCCATTTTCTAAAAACCAAAATGCATGCTATGAACATGATGCTTATTGTGGGTATGCATGTGAGTGTTTGTTTTTTCGAATATTATCATGTTTTATTCCTACATGATGCATGATAGTATTTGTGTACGTTTTTTTTTCAAAAATAAACTACCTATATGGATGTTTTATGAATTTAATGTTTATGAATAAGGTCCCATTTTTATTTGATTTTTTATGGTTTTATTTTATAGCATTTTATTTCTTCTGTCGGATTGCGTGACTACTTAGCTTACAAAGAACCTGAAACTAGGCTAGCTAAAAGGAAGACTGTTCGAGATAAAATGGTTTATTGCAAAAGAATAATTTTAGCGCCCCTTATCTCTTCTGTCGGACTGCGTGACTACTTAGCTTACAAAGAACCTGAAACCAGGCTAGCTAAAAGGCAGACTGTCCGAGATAAGAGTGTTTATTGTGAAAATATTTTTGTGGTTTTTCTATTTTTATCTGTTGTTTGGTTATGCTATGCAATCAAATGCAACAAACAAATGCACACACAATTCACTCGTCCGTGAACACGTAGGATGCCGTTTAAATTACGAGGTAGGGTTTTCCTACAGAAAAGTGCATTGACAAAGGTAGGTTCTAACTGTTCTCACCATGGCTTAGGCCCCCAAGGTCCCATTATAGGTTCCCCACTCTCCAGCTTTCCGACCATGCTTAGCACTAAGGCCATAGTCAGTCTTTGTGCCAAAAGAGGAAGATTATCACCTTGAGTGGTGGTTTTCGATCATACCGGTGGGCTCATGACCCTCACTACGGAAAATTGTACCTGCCACCCACTCCCTATGGATTTCTCACTTGCCCCCGGATATAGAGGGAACTGTTGTGTGCAAAGGTTTGTGTACAGTTTGTATTTCAAACAATTGCGTAAAATAAGCAAACAACAGTTATTAAAGTCAAACAAATACACATGTTATAAGACAAGGTAGGGTAAAAGCGAAATTTCTAAGTTTATTTATTAAACTAGCCCATCACTAAATGGGATCAATTCTCTAGGCTTCCCTAGTGACGTCGCCATTTGTCGCCACTGTCAAAAGAGGCGGTCGGAGCGACGCGATGGTATTCCGACTTCCGTTTTCGTGTTTAAAAACATGTGACGTTACAACGCCTCTAGGTTGTCCGATAACCGAGCTGGACCGAAGAGCGAGATTTTCGAAAGGAAGCTTTTAGGTTGTCCGATAACCGGGCTGGACCTAAAAGCAAAGTTTTTAAGAAGAGTTCTTATGGAGTCGCCACCGATGTTTTTACCGAAAACATCGGAAAAGGAAAAAAGAAGGCGTTGGTTTTTAAGAAAACCAACTTTGGCCATTATAACCAGAGTTGGGTAAGGGAGTTAGTTACGCATGGGGAAGATATTAACACCCCTCACAACGCCCCTTTCGGGTTCCCTATGATAGGCCAGTTATTTCATAAATAAACTTTAAAATGACGCTTTTACCCTTTTATTTACAAAATTAAGAAAATAATGACTACATGGCCCTCGTAGCTAATGTACAGATAAATATAAATAAAAAAAGGCTATAAAAGAGAGGGAGAAAGTGAAGAAACCTCCGGAGCAAGCTTTCTTGATGAATTCTCTTAAAATATGACGCTTTTTGGTAGTCCTTTGCTCTACAACGTCGGTCACTCTTTCTCGCAACATTAAAAATACTCTCTAAGAACACTCAGAAAACTCCAAAAATGCTTCAGAGGGACACTAGGAGAAGAATTTGAAGAAATGATAGAAGGAAAGGTTGAAGAACTGTGTGAAAAGAAGGGGAGAATGCCCTCCTTTTATAGGGATTCACACCTATTAGGTCGAGACCGCCGTCTCACCTGGCAAGGTCGAGACCGTCATCTAGCCAAACGAGACGGCGGTCTCGCCTTTGGCAAATGGCGAGACGGCCGTCTCGCCAATCGGGACGACGATATCAATTTGTCAAATGGCGAGAAGATCGTCTCGCCAAACGGAAAGGCGGTCTCGTCATGGCAAGTGGCGAGACAACCGTTTCGCCAAACGAGACGACGGTCTCGCCCTTTGCCGATGGCGAGATGGCGGTCTCGACCCTTCAGGTGGAAATCTTTATTTTTTTCGTACAAAAAATCTTCCTACTCTAATATGGGGCCTATTAGTCTATCCTAGGGACCTTTTAGGCCTTGCCCATCTTCGAATTGGAGGTATTTCGCTCTTTATTTTGCGACCGGACAAGATTTGGGGTCTACAGGACATAAATGAATTTTTTGAAAATGTTCAAGGGTAAAATAGTCATTTTCAGGATATGGAAGGAATTTTTGAAAATTTCCAAGGTAAAATAGTCATTTAGGGACATACATGGAATTTTCGAGAAAATATTAAGGGCAAAATAGTAATTTAATGATTTCAACAAAAAAAAGATTTCGAAAAGGAAAAAAGAAAGAAAGAAGAATATATATATATATATATATATATATTTAAAATATAGAATGAAGGTAGCAGTTCTAAAGATTCCGTAGTGTGTTGTGACGTGTGTGAGTCGAGCTGAGTCTAAGGGTTGATGCCCATAATCATTCATGAGATGTTATGTATTGACTAGACTGAGCTGGAGGGTTGGTGCCCAAAATCAATCAAGTACTATTATTTATTTACTTGAATAAGCCATGAGGACAGGTGGTCCAGAATCCGGTAAATGTGAATGATTTTTGTTGTGTTTGAATGGTACCCGGAGTGGTACAGAGTACTTTAGTGTAATAACTATGTCGGAGGATTCTGAATGAGGTCCCAGACTTCACTGATTGGTCGAGTCAGGTAGACTACGAGATCAGGTGGTGAAAAGTCGATGGGGGATGACTGGTGACGTGCTCGGAGGGGTACTCCAGTATGAGTGATGAAGGGCGCCAGTAATCCTACTCTGCGTGGAGGGTGGTCAGAATAGTACTGCGGGTGCCGATCACAATGTGCTCACAGATGATAGCCTCTAAGTTTGGCATAGTTAGGGTATACTTCCGGATGGTGTCTCAATGTGTTGATGATTTCGTAATTGATCATAATATATAATTATTACTTCTATATTTGTTTTATTATATCGAATGATTTAATACTTACCCCTATTTTTCCATGTGGATGGGACTGAGATGATCACTTTTATGTGGGAGTAGATCGGGAGTTGAGAGATGGAGATGTGACTACTTGGACAACAAGATAGTTCGGGAGGATAATTTCGTGGGAGTTACTTTTACATGTATAATATATAAATAAATTATGTTACTATATTTTGAGGTTCCGTTAGTGAACTGAAATTTCAATCTATGTTATAATTACAGTAATATAATGTAAGATAAATGTCGTTATTTCCTAGTTTACTATTTTGCGAAGGTATCATTATAATATCGATTTCTAGGGTCATTATAATTATTATTAATAAATTTATTATATTATATAAATATTATTTTATTAAATTTGATTATAAAACTTTAAACTTTTAACTCGTATTAGTGATCATTTTAAAAATATTAGTGATAAGTATATAAAAGTCGTCATTCCTAATCTTATTCCAAAAAGATGTGAGTTCTTTAAATATGATCCATATTTTTCACCTTAGTGGCATGACTATAAAAGGTGATGGGATTCAATATTATCAATGACCAAACGACCTTTTTCTTTAATGAAGCGATAGACTTGACAAAAGAGCGAAAACTATATGAATGATTTATTTATTTTAAAAGACAGTTATAAATTTAGTTTTTTATTTTTATCAATTTTTTATAATTTAATATTTTAAAATAATTTATCTTAATTATTAAATTAAAAAATAAATTATAAAAATAAAAATAAATTAATAAATTTTATTATTAGTGTAAGTGAGTTTTTTTTCTCTATTTATTATTGGATCGTTGATATGAGGTACATTCTTGTTTAATTTTCTTATATGTGGTGAGTTAAGCATGCGTAATTTAGAGTACATGTGAGAGTTTACATTATCTTACTTCATGAACATTAAAACATCTTTCAAAATTCAAAAAATCTATTCTTAAAACATATTAATCAATGATTGTAAAACAAAATCGATTTGTTAAGTTAATACAATTTTATGATTTGACCATACATAATCAATTATTTGAGTTAAAAGACATAGTTTTGTAATAATTAATTATTTTAATTTATTTTTAAACTTGTTCTTAAAAAAAATTACAACAATTAATAAGTTCGGAAAAGTAGATTTACATAACTATCTCTTTGGAATATATTGGGTTGAACTCTGCTTAATATTGGAAAAGAGAGAGATCCCTTATAAAAAAAACATTTTAATGCTTAAGTCAATAATAAAAAAAGTAATAATAATAAAAAAAATATCTAAATAAGAATCAAATTATTTTTAAATAATAGAATGGTCATTTTATGAGGTATCTTACATAAATTATATATGTTTAATGATTATTATAATTGAGAAATAAGGTAGATTAATGGTACATTATTTTCATAGTATGCATTAATATAAAGAATATTTTTGTTATGTAATAAATGTCATGAATTTGAGAACTTAGATAGGTACATAAGCCCCAAACTCAAATGTGTTGACTAAGTAAGTCTTATGTAGAATTTTATAAGACTTTTCTAAGTGAGTTAATTATTTATATCTATTGTAGGTGTGACCAAGTAACAACTAAAGTTTTTCTTGACAATTGTGTAATTCATACTGACCATTTATAAAATATCATTAAAGTCGATGTGAGTTTAATTTAGAATAATGACTGATGTGTGCTTGATTCCATAGGCAAGTGTGCCCGATTAAGAATTATGTTCGAAATATGTTTAATTTAAAGTTATTATCAAATTGTTTGAAATAGAACATATTTTTGAAGTATACAAGCTTAATGACATGCTCGAATGACATTCTCCAATAATTGTTATGATATAATGACATATGCTAAAATCTCGAATAATTGTAAAATTTCCATGGATATATATATCTTGGATAAAATCTAACCCGTTATAATTTGAATATATAATTAGGATGAATATTACTCAGATAAAACTTAGTTCAGTTTTAATGTATATTAACATGTTGTGATAGTTATGTCCAATAATGAAGTAGTGTAATAACTATGTTCAGTGATGATGTCCCACGATAGTTATGTCTAACATGTTAAAATAATATTTGACGAATTTTTTTTACCTCCATTTTGTTTAGCTTGTGGTTAAAATAAAATTTAGCGAGTTTCATTACCTCCACTATATTTAGCTCGAGGCTAAATTTTTATAATTGATGAGTTTCATTACCTTTATCATGTTTAGTTTGAGGTTAAAGTAATATTTGACAAGTTTAATTACCTTATCATGTTTAGATCGGGCTAAAATAATATTTGACGAGTTTTATTACCTCTATCATGTTTAGCTTGAGACTAAATTTATAATTAGCAAGTTCTACTACTTCTGCCATGTCTAGCTCAAGGATAAAATAATATTTGACGAGTTTCATTACCTCTATCATGTTTAGCTTGAGACTAAATATAATAATAAATGTTT
Organism: Sphenostylis stenocarpa; assembly: GCA_963425845.1. Taxonomy (NCBI): domain Eukaryota; kingdom Viridiplantae; phylum Streptophyta; class Magnoliopsida; order Fabales; family Fabaceae; genus Sphenostylis; species Sphenostylis stenocarpa. The sequence goes on from OY731401.1 coordinate 45,562,426, forward strand.
TGGTGAGCTACCTTTTCACATTAACTTTGTGCTAGAAATATTTTACTGACGATGTATGAATTTACCATGACAATAAATTTGAGATATAAATATTAATATGCCATGACAATAAATTGAGAATAGTTTTTGATACCTAATATTTTGACATATAATATTGTTATAAAATTTAATAATACAATCATTGATAATTTTGTATATCATAAAAAATAAATATTTTTTTCATATGAAATAAAATTAATGATATGTATGAATCATGCAATCACAACATGGCTAATGAAATAATAATAATAATAATAATAATAATAATAATAATAATAATAATAATAATAATAATAATAATAATAATAATAATAATAAAAGAATAAATGACATTACTCTTTTGGTGTGGCTACTGACACCCTTCTATGTTTAAAGATCATTATTTTGAATAAGTCATGTAGTTTATATGCCCTGTTATGTAATAAGTAAATTGAATGAATCATGTACGAATTTACCTTATTGATGTGATTATTGACATCCTTAAGCTAATTTCTACTTAGTGGATTGCTTGTTTGGAGAGAGTAAAATATTTTGTATTGCATGAAATATTTTTCCATAATATTTATAAGATATCATATCAAAGAAATATTGAACAAATATTTATATTATATTTGATCTTATAAGGTAATAGTGAAATTATGTCAATATTAAAATCATAAGGTTTAATCTATTATGATTTCTTTAAACCACAACATCAATATCCCTTAATTTTAGCAAAAAATGATATATACAATAATACAAATGTATTTGAATTTTTAATATTAATATGCCATCACAATAAATTGAGAATAGTTTTTGATACCTAATATATTTGACATATAATATTGTTATAAAATTTAATAATACAATCATTGATAATTTTGTATAACATAAAAAATAAATATTTTTTTCTTAATAAATATTTTTTTCATATGAAATAAAATTAATGATATGTATGAATCATGCATGCAATCACAACATGGCTAATGAAAATAATAATAATAATAATAATAATAATAATAATAATAATAATAATAATAATAATAATAATAAAGAATAAATAACATTAATATATTATTATATATTCATTTAACTCACATTGTTATTTAAATTTACATCTTGTGTGTCACTATAATAATGGAGAGTAAAAAATATGTACCTTAAAAAATTGAAAGTAAAAAAAATATCTTATATTTATGCATATGATGCATAATAATAACATTATTACTTTAGTATTTAAAAAATTTATCTTAACTTATTGATCATACATCTTATTTTTAAATCACACAAAATTTATATGAGAAATTGAATAAAAAAGGAAAACTTCTTCCTTTAATATAGTAAAAAATTTACGAACATGTCTTTGAGAACTTTTATGAAAATAAAGTTTTATAATTTTTTAATTTTACAGGTGCAAACAGGTCTTTGAGGACATTTATTAAAATAAAGTTTTATAACTTTTTAAGTTCATGGGTATCACAAATATCATGTTTTCTCAATTGTTACATTTGAACTAACATGAGGTGAAGTGACCAATAAGCCATACTTATTTGAGATAAGTATGACTTTAATATCTTCATTTGAAATATGTAAACACAAAGAAGAACATGATACCATAACAAAAGTTTGAATTATAGTAAAATAATAGTAAACAAAACATATCAAAGTATTACATAAGTATACTAAAATAATAGTAAACAAAACATATCAAAGTATTACATTTTAAAGTATATCAGGTTACAAATGTGTAATCTTGTTTATCATTATGATTTTAAAGGATTTTAATTTATTATCATTATGATAAAGGAAACTATACATTCTGATTTGGGCCAATATATACACTACTGTGCAGATATCATATAAATAAACTAATATATATATATATATATATATATATATATATATATATATATATTAAATACTCAAATGAGATATGATACCAAAAACCAACTTTTTATTCTCCTTTTTTTAATTTATTCACATTTAAATTTGGTGCAACCCACAAATTATCTTGTATAATATAAGTTTTCTATCATAGCATCTAATCAATTGTTTTATATATATGTCTTTAAAAAGATAATAGTTTTGAAAAAAAAAATTACCACACAAGATGAAATATTTTTATTTGGTAAATAAATAAAATATTTAAATTTAAATAAAAAACCACTAAAACATAATCAAATAGATAAAATTCAAATTATTGGAAAAGATTCAAATATTCTTTTTTTCAATAATTTGGATTTTGTTAGAAACACATCTTTGTGTAGATAATTTAATTTATATGAACTTTTTAGGATAAAATATCATATTATTTATTGTTACAATATGAACAATCTACCTACACTCATTTTATATATATTATTAATCTTATCAAGATTATTCAGTAATTGTAACTAGCACACTTACCTTTTCACTTTATTTGATAGTAAAAACTTGCTTTTTAAATTTTGACATTTGTATCTTATTTATGTCATCGTAACATATTTGAAAAGATTATTAAAATATAAATAATTATCATCAATCTAGGATTAACTTAGAAATATAAATTGGAATATTATTCATTTTATGAATATGCTTTGATAAGTTGATCTAGATGACTACTCCTTTGGGATTTATTAAGCCGAACTTTGCTTGAATGTTGGAAAAGAGAGAGTTTCATCCGTAACGACACTCGATGCTTAAGTCGAGTACAAGAAAAAAGAAAATAATAATAGAAAAATCTTTAAATGAAAGTTAGATGATTTGTAAATAATAGAGTGATCATATTTATAGGCATTTTATGTATCTCAAATTATAAATTATATCTGTTTAATGTAGATTATAACTAAGTAATAAGATAAACTAATTGGACATTATTATAATAATATGCATTGCTATAAAGAATAAATAATAAATATCATGAATTTGGGAATTCGGACAAGTACAAACCTTATTCATACATAATGGATTAAATTGTTCACAATGTATTTCTAGAACCACTTAAAAACAATAACATTGATTATAACTTACCATAATTAATTAGATTAATGAAAAATGATTTTATGAATAATTAGTTACTCATCCTCAAAAATACAGGAGGGATAACACATTCAAGTGCTTTTTAAAGACCTTAGAATCATTTCAAGAATTCTCTTAGATCATCATGTTTGTATTGGTTTTTACAATTCTTGGTGGTTTATCAAGGATTCAAGTAATTTCCTATAAACTTGATAGGTTATGTGTGATTGATTTACTTAATTGGAAATTCTATCACATACAAATGATTAAACATTTAACACTCAAAATTTTTGTTATAAATATTTTATGTTTAATAATGACAAAATTTGATTCAATGATGATACAATAGTAGGATATGCATCATTTAGGAAAATATATAGAGTTTAATGAGAAAAATTTGATGAAAATTTATACCACAATGTAAACCCTTTTGAGTAAAATTGTTAGATGAAAATGATGCAAGTGTTCATAGAATCAAGAAGTCGTCGTATTTACAATTTAAGAAACTTAGCATTAATATACCACCACCTTCTACAAGTAATATTTTCAAAGAATGAAAAATTCTAAGAATTTACAAAATTATATTTAAATTATTAGCAACATGACTAGAAAAAGTGTTTTAATTTAGTTATTTATTAGAAGACAAATACTAATAAAAAATAATCTAAAAATCAAAATATTTTGTGGACATTATAATTTTCTTGTATTTATAAGCTTTATTTTTTTGTGATTTAAAGTACTTACCTATTCTTACTTTTTAGGTTATCAATTGTAAAATATTTTATTAAAGACATAAAAACCTTATTTAATGAGAAAAGAATATTTGAGTTACAATCTTTAGATTGAAATTCTTCTTAAAAACACATAACCAAAAGAATTATTAACTTAAATTGGTAAGTAGATATAATTGTTATAAAAGGGATTGGATGTAAGCTTAATTGGTTGAATTAGTCATGGTAAAAAGTATTGATGTGTGTTTTTCTTTTGCTTATCCTTTACAAAAAGGTTTTCTTCTATATCATATATATTGAAAAAAAAAATTGGAAATTTTTTTCATATACATACTCCACCCATATTTTATGTTTATTTATTCCCTTAATTTGACTACTAGAACTACCTTTTATGGTGGAAAATTATATGCAATTGTTGAAGGGGACAAGTATTAGATGAATATTCATGTTCCTATCACAAGAATGGTTCTTTTAAGTTTTTTTTTTTCAAGAAATTTTGAAATGGAAAAGGTATTTTTATTTCATCAATGAAGGAAAGTGTTGAAAGTCCCACATCGCCTACCTCATATTATTTGGTATGGTTTAAATACATGTTAGGCTACTCCACATATCGCCAATTGGTTTTATGTTGGAACCTTAACATGGTATCAGAGCCAAAGCCTAACATCTTTCCGGTTATTGTCATGGGCCAAAAGTTGCCCTTTAGTTGGGTCAAAAGTACCCTTTGCCTGGTCCGGCGGGCTTCGTTGGAGGGGGTGTGTTGAAAGTCCCACATCGCCTACCTCATATCATTTGGTATGGTTTAAATACATGTTAGGCTACTCCACATATTGCCAATTGGTTTTATGTTGGAACCTTAACAGAAAGTTTTTAAAACATAGGTTTTCAAGGTTTTGTGAGAATAATAGAACTTTACCTTAATAAGATGGTATGGTGGGAAGACAAAATGAGTTTTTCAAGAAATGACCAAAACAATGTTTAACGATAACTTAACTTTCTTAAACATTTATAGGATGAAGTTGTATAAATTATGTTATTTAAAAATGTTAGAAAAATGTGAATGTCTAAACACACCCAAGAGGGGAGATGAATTGGGTTTTCAAATCCTTTTCAAATCTAATCAATTATTTAAAATATTTTTCTTTGATCACATTAAAAAAAAACAGTATTAAGATCATAATAATATCAAAATAAAGGAAAAAAAAGAACACGAGAGTTTATATTGGTTTGATTCTTTTGAATCTACATCCAGAGTAACCAATAAACCTTAACTTGGATTTTTCATTAAAACTTGTTTAGTAACATATTACAACCTAATATGCAAATCTTGATTACAATAACCTTTAATCAAGATCTAAAAATAAATCACAACATTTGGAAATGTTTATCCTCACAATTTTTAAGCTAATCTGATGTAGTTCATCTCACACACATCAAAATACAATAAAGAGAAAGACAAGAATGATTTCACCTTAGACTTTTGAAACACTGCATCCTATAGCCAAGTAATCTCTTCTTTAAGTTTGATTTTCTACAAAACGTTTTACAAAATCATAAGTGTTTTATGCCCACAATGTTCTTTTGAATGATTTAATAGTTTCTAAAAGATATATTTAATTGAAGAAAGTTTACATCCAGAGTAAAAATTGTTGGCAAAATTTGGGTCATGTATATATATGATACATAATTTAAATGTGTTAGAGCCATTATTTATTAAGCCAAATAATAAAGTGATCTGACTAAATTAAAGTTTTGGCTAAAGGCATATGTCATGAAAATAAAATTGTGTAGAGACCATAGAGCAATTTCTAATTTGATGAGGGGCCAAATTGGAAATACTAAAACTTAAGTAATTAACCTAATTCTAGTTATCTAAAGGGTCATGGTCCCCTTCTGGGAGCACACACACAGAATCAGTCCCGTTCCTTTCTTTCTATCCCCATCAAGAGAGAAAATCAAGAGGGAAATACAGGTGCTCTTCAGGTGGAAGACCATAAGATCAATATAGTGTTCTACAAAGACATCATCGTTATGGCTAATTCAGGTACGCTTTCGCATTCAGTTTACAACATGTTTATCAGTATGGGATTATGTTTATGTTTGATCGTTAGAATCAAAATCAGGATTATTATTATTATTATTATTATTATTGTTTTTCCAACAATTGGTATCAGAGCCGCCCATATTTGATTCATGTCTGTTTAATTTATAGAACCCTAATTATGAAAATTAGGATTAATTTTGTTTTAAACAATTCAAATTACCCAATTTTATGAACCCTAAGTGGAGAATAATCTCTAATTTTCGTAAACCCTAAAATTTAAATTTGGGAGTAATATCCCCAATCTGATTCTGCTTGCTGATGGAATCGTGGAGGAAGCTATGGATTCTTCTTCTTCTTCTTCGGTTTTCCCTTTTATTTTGGTTTAAGTTTCAAGTTTTACTGAGAAAGAAACAATGTTTCAAATTTCAATCTTTCTTGTATTGGGTTCTTTGTTCTTTTTTGAATCTTTTGTTTTTATTTAATTTTATGGGTTTGGAATTGGGGGTGGTGTTTGTGGAGTTCCCAACACAGAGAATATTAGGTAAATGGTGAATGTTTCCACAGGTGTGACTTGTTCTTATTTTTAGGAAAATTTGATGTTAAATTAGGGTTTGAGTGATTCTTGTTTAATCCCCTTTTAGGGTTTAGAGCAGTATGCCAAAGAGACTCAGAACTATCTTTGTTTCATCCCTAGTGTGATTTTAGGGAGATGTTCATCCTTTATGTATTGGTGGAAAATGAGGCCTTTTTTCATCCTTTGATTTATTCAAATGAGGTGTTCATCGCTAATGAGATTTTAGGGAGGTGTTCATCCTTAGTAGAATTCTAATGAGATTATTCTCTTTTGAATTAGTTTGCAAATATTAAATATTTGGTTTTGTTATATAAATAAAATATTCAATTTTTGGTAGTTTAATATTTTTTGTGAGCAAATTGAGTCAAGAAGTCACCAAAGTAACTTCTCTTGAATTGGGCAGTTCATAAAAAATATTGAATGTTAGTGTTTGTGTATATTCATGCGAGTATTAGTCGGCCCAAAGGAAGATTAATATTTGGCCGAATTGCATATACACTTGTAATGATAAACATGTAATAATTATAAGGATTTGCTTTGTCGATGATAAATCAATCCAAAGACTGGTTTGTTGTTGGACGTGCTTTATTGTCAATGTTTGATTATTACAACAAGATACCTCTAGCAGTTAATATTACTTGTCCAAAGACTTGATATTGATGGTGCATTGGGTGTCTTGAGATGGGTTAAACCACTATTTGAATATATATTATTTATTTTTTATATAATGTGAGCATAATTAGTTTATTTCTCGTGTTCTAAATTCAGCTACAATTGTTTACGTATCCGCCAATTTAAATTATGTTCGGTCCTCAATGGAACAAATTTTAAGGATCTGGAAAGAGAACATTGATATTGTTCTTGGTTGCATGGATATGGATCTTGCGTTAAGGACTGAGCAACCCCCTACTCCTACGGATTCAAGTACCTCTGAACAGAAAAGAGATTATGAGAAGTGGGATCGCTCAAATCGCATGAGTCTAATGATCATTAAGCGTGGCATCCCGGAGGTGTTTAGGGGCACTGTTTCTGAAAACATCACAAGTGCCAAAGAATTCCGTGCTGAAATTGAGCAGCGCTTTGCAAAAAGTGATAAGGTGGAGGCAAGCACTCTTCTTCAGAACTTGATCTCCATGAAATATCAAGGCAAAGGAAATATCAGGGAGTACATTATGAGCATGTCTAATATTGTTTTTAAACTCAAGGCACTAAAGCTTGAACTCTCAGAAGACTTGCTCATTCATTTGGTGTTGATTTCTCTTCCTGCAACGTTTAATCAATTTAAGGTATCTTACAACTGTCAAAAGGATAAATGGTCTCTTAATGAGCTCATTTCACATTGCGTACAAGAAGAGGAAAGACTAAAGCAAGACAAGACAGAAAGTGCTCATTTTGCAAGCACCTCCAAGGCTAAGGGCAAAAGAAAGAGATCAGAGGATCTCGAGAAAGAAGGTGCTAAGGGTCCAGAACAAAAGAAACAAACTCAAGAAAACAAATGTTTCTTTTGCAATAAGACTGGACACGTAAAGAAGAAATGTGCTAAATATCATGTTTGGCGTGAAAAGAAAGGGTTGCCTAAACTACCGAAAGCCAATTGATTCTGAAAGATGGATTTATGTTGGAGATGACAAATCGGTAGAGGTGGAAGCTATAGGGCATTTTAAATTGTTATTTAGTACTAATTTTTTATTTGGATTTGAAAGACACTTTTGTTATGCCGTCATTTAGACGGAATTTGGTTTCGGTTTCTTATTTGGACAAATTAGGTTATTTGTGTTCATTTGGAAACAATAAGTTCAATTTGTCTTTTAATTAAGATATTGTTGGAACTGGTTCACTTTTGATTTATGATAATCATTATTTACTTGATATTGTGGCCACCTATAATGAAACCCTTAATACATAATCATGTGGTACTAAACGTAAAATTGAAAATACTCACTCAAGTGTATTATGGCACAAGTGCTCAGGTAACATCAAATTGTGACGTTTGGGCTTGTGTTACACTCTTAAAGATATGGTAGAGAGTATGATTTGTCATTCCACCTTACTAGAATCACTTTGGGGAGAGACACTAAATATGACGACTTATATTCTAAACGAGTACCAACTAAAGCAGCTACCAAAACATCTTATGAGTTTTGGATCGGGCGACGACCTAGTCTGAAGTATTTCCATGCTGTGGGATTGTCCAGCTGAGGCAAGGCCTTATAAGCCAAATGAAAAGAAATTGGACTCTCGAACGGTAAGTAGTTATTTTATTGGTTATGCTTGAAAGATCCAGGGGATATAAATTTTATGATCCCACATTAAAGACAATTTTTGAGACGAGGAACTGCTACGTTCTTTGAGGATATTGAGTTTGGGCGGAAGAATAAAATCAGGAACTTTGTCTTGGAGGAAGAATCGGTAACAATTCCGGAACCGATTCAAATAGTTACTTTTGATAAAGTAAGTTCGGAACCTCCACAAGGCATTGTTGATGAACCCCTCACTCAAGATGATTTGGTTGTTCATGAAGAACAAACTCAAGATCCTCAAGAACACTGTGCATCATGAGCTAATAACTTTGCGAGAGATCCACTAGAGAAAGAAGAAGTGCTATTTCGGATGATTACATGGTATTTCTTCAGGAACATGAGGAAAATAATGATATAATGGAAGATGACACAACTAACTTCCGTCAAGCTATACAAGGTTCTAACTCTCAAAAGTGGATTGAAGCAATGAATGAGAAGTATAAGTCCATGCAAGACAATAAGGTTATTGGGAACTTGTCCCATTACCAGAAGGTATGAAACTCATTTGACTTCAAGATGAATATTTTTGATGATTGTGTGTATCACAAGTTTAAAGGGAGACAAGTTTAGTCTCAATCAGTGCCCAAAGGGGAATTTGGAAATTGAGGAAATGCAAAAGATTCCCTATGCATCAGCTGTAGGGAGTTTGATGTATGCCCAAGTATGTACGCGTCTAGACATAGCATACATAGTTGGGGTTCTAGGCGAGATATTTAAGCAATCCAGGAATAGACCATTGAAAAGCAGCAAAAAGGGTCATAAGATATTTAAAGAGAACAAAAGATTATATGCTCACATATAGGAGGTCAGACCAGTTGGAGATCGCTGGGTTTTCTGACTCAGATTTTGTAGGATGTCAAGAATTTGTAACATGCTATGAGGCATCAAATCATGGAATATGGCTGAGAAATTTTGTCACAGGGCTGCCAATTGTGAAAGACATTGAAAGACCACTTAAGTTATATTGTGACAATAAACCAGCTGTATTGTTAAGGAAAGAGTACAAAGTGGACAGATTTTCATAGAACACTTAAGGACAAACTCCATGATACCAGATCCTCTGACTAAAGGACTTCCGCCCAAGGTCTTTCATGAGCATTTTGCTCACATGGGTGTTTTACAGTTTGAGGAATTTGTGGTTTAGTGGGAGTTAGTCACTTTCATATATTTTATGTTCTATGTTTAATTTCATATATGTATACATTGTCTTTTGGACATATTTGGTTATCTATAGATATGCGGTTTTTTCGTTCATTCATTACACTTTGTACATTAAGGATATTATATCGATCTCAATAAGTTAAAGTTTGGACCAGTTAAAAATAGACGTGTACAGATCACTTTCACGTAATTTTTCATGCTACACATTTCATGATGAATCCATGTCATTTGGTTATGTTAGGATGAGTAATCATTGTTGGTTTTAGTTGCGATGATGCAATGAAAAGCTGGTTTAGTTCTATATCTTGATATGATTAATGGATAGGACTTTTGGAGTATGCTAAAGGAATATAATGGCAATTTTGAGCTCATAAAGTCTAACACATTTGTAAGGTTGTAAGGACATATATATTTGTGACCAGTGGGAGATTGTTGGCAAAATTTGGGTCATGTATATATATGATACATAATTTAAATGTGTTAGGGCCATTATTTATTAAGCCAAATAATAAAGTGATCTGACTAAATTAAAGTTTTGGCTAAAGGCATATGTCATGAAAATAAAATTGTGTAGAGACCATAGAGCAATTTCTAATTTGATGAGGGGCCAAATTGGAAATACTAAAACTTAAGTAATTAACCTAATTCTAGTTATCTAAAGGGTCATGGTCCCCTTCTGGGAGCACACACACAGAATCAGTCCCGTTCCTTTCTTTTTATCCCCATCAAGAGAGAAAATCAAGAGGGAAATACAGGTGCTCTTCAGGTGGAAGACCATAAGATCAATATAGTGTTCTACAAAGACATCATCGTTATGGCTAATTCGGGTACGCTTTCGCATTCGAGTACGCTTTCACATTCGGTTTACAGCATGTTTATCGGTATGGGATTATGTTTATGTTTGATCGTTAGAATCAAAATTAGGATTATTATTATTATTATTGTTTTTCCAACAAAAATTTGTTGCAACTGAGTCAGATAACTGATTAGCAGAACATGTAATCGATTATTTGCGTGCAATAACATATTGAAAATAACCCATATAATCAATTAGGTACCAACATAATCGTTTATTATGTCAAAATAGAGATTTAGTTACATAATCAATTAAGTGACCTCATAATCGATTATTAACGTGTATTATGAAAACATGAATTTAAGTCATATAATTGATTAAGTACTTATCTAATCGATTAATACATATTTAGTTTTAACATAATTGATTAGTTTTTACTTTTTACCTTCTTTATTTTAACAAAGGTTAGATAATTTGACTTTACACAAACTAGTTACATAACTACCTAACTATCTTATAAGGATATCATCAAAAAGTGATTTTTCAATCAATCTTCTTTCTTCATTAACAAAAAATATTATATAAATTGAATCTATCTTGAAAAAAAAAAGAGAAATAATTCTTTTGAGTTGTGCAAGAAACAAAGACCCAATATATATTTCATACTATTGTTTTTCTGAATGTTAATAATCATTCATAAAACTCTTTATTATATGTTCAATGATTGGAGAATATGTCTCATTAATTACTAATAAAAATTGTGAGGGATAAAAATTTAATGAAGGAAAAAAAGCACATTACTCTTATATCAAACTTATTCATTTCTTCCCCTTATATAAATAGTCATCATTGAGATGACAAACCTAATTTTATGAACCAATTATTCAAATACTTGGTAAATATTTTGTAAATAAATATGGTAAATTATCACATGGATGAACCTTCTGAATTTACATATCCTCATTCTTTTGAAAATTATGAGTAAAGAAGAATTTTGAAAATATATGCTTTGTTTGTTTCCTTTGATGTATCATTCTTTCAATTGAACAATGTATGCATTATTATCTTCATATGTAATCATTGGTGTCATTTTTCTCGAAGATAGACTATAAGTTGTTGGCAAATTTTGGGTCATGTATATATATGATACATAATTTAAATATGTTAGGGTCATTATTTATTAAGGCAAATAATAAAGTGATCTGACTAAATTAAAAATTTTGGCTAAAGGCATATGTCATGAAAATAAAATTGTGTAGAGACCATAGAGCAATTTCTAATTTGATGAGAGGCCAAATTGGAAATATTAAAACTTAAGTAATTAACCTAATTCTGATTATTTAAAGGGTCATGGTCCCCTTCTGGGAGCACACACACAGAACGTAAGTCTCAGTTCCCATTCCTTTCTTTCTATCCCCATCAAGAGAGAAAATCCAGAGGAAAAATAAAGGTGTTCTTCAGGTGGAAGACCATAAGATCAATAGTGCTCTACAAGGATATCATCATTATGGATAATTTAGGTATGTTTTTGCATTTAGTCTACAACATGTTTATGAGTATGGGATAATGTTTATGTTTGATCGTTAGAATCAAAATTAGGATTATAATTATTATTAGTTTTCCAACAAATGGTATCAGAGCCGTCCATACTTGATTCATGTCTGTCTTAGGAAATTTTTAAAAATTTAGATTCTATTTAATTTATAAAATCCCAATTTTTGTGAACCCTAAAAGTTAAATTTGGGGGTAACATCCCCAATCTGCTTCTGCTCGCTGATGGAACCGTGGAGGAAGCTATGGATTCTTCTTCTTCTTTGTTTTTCCCTTTTATTTCGGTTTAAGTTTTAAGTTTTACTGAGAAAGAAATAGTGTTCAAGTTTCAATCTTTCTTGTATTGGGTTCTCTATTCTCTTTGAATCTTTTGTTTTGTTTTCACTTTCTTTTCATGGTGGATATGGATGGGTTTGGAATTGGGGGTGATGTTGGAGGAGTTCCCAACATAGAGGATCTTAGGCAATTGGTGAATGTTTTCACAGGTGTGATTGTTCTTATTTTATTGTCTTTATCCTCTGGGGGTTTAAAGGAAGTTGATGTTAAATTCCCTGTTTAGGATTTGAGTGATTACTATTTAATCCCCTTTTAGGGTTTAGAGCAGTGTGTTAAAGAGGCTTTAAATTATCTATGTTTCATCCCTAGTGTGATTCTAGGGAGGTGTTTATCCTTTGTGTGTTGGTTATAAACAGGGTGCTTTTCATCCTTTGATTTGTTCAAAAGAGGTGTTCATCCCTAGTGGGATTCTAGGGAAGTGTTCATCCTTTGTGTGTTAGTGGAAAAGGATGCGTTTTTCATCTTTTTATTTGTTCAAAGGAGGTGTTCATCCCTAGTGAGATTCTAAAGAGGTGTTTATCCTTAGTAGGATTCTAATTAGGTGATTGTCTTTTGAATTAGTTTGATATTAAATATTTAGTTTTGTTATACAAATAAAATATTCAATTTTAGGTAGTTTAATATTTTTGTGAGAAAATTGAGTTAAGAAGTCACCAAAGTAACCTCTCTTGAACTGGGTAGTTCATGAAAAATATTGAATGTTAATGTTTGTGTATATTCATGCGAGTATTAGTCGGCCCAAAGGAAGATTAATATTTGGCCGAATTACATACATACTTGTAATGATAAATATGCAATAATTATAAGGATTTGCTTTGTCGATGATAAATCAATTCAAAGACTGGTTTGTTGTTGGACGTGCTTTATTGTCAATATTTGACCATTACAACAAGATACCCCTAGCAGTTAATGTTACTATCCAAAGACTTGATATTGATGGTGCATTGGGTGTCTTGAGATGGATTAAACCATTATTTGAATATTTATAATTATGTTTTTTATAATGTGAGAATAATTAGTTTGTTTCTTTTGTTCTTAATTTAGCTACAATTGCTTCTATATCTGCCAATATAAATTTTGTTATGATCCTCAAAAGTATGTTTCCTACTTTGGTTTGTTCTGAAGTCAATTTAGCGTCAGTACCTAGTAACACTTGGTGGTTAGACTCAGGTGCAACTACTAACATCAGTGTTTCTATGAAGGGTTGTCTAAGCTACCGGAAGTCAATTGATTCTGAAAGATGGATACATGTTGGAGATGACAAATCGGTAGAGGTGGAAGCTATAAGGCATTTTAAATTGTTATTGAATACTAGTTTTTATTTGGATTTGAAAGACACTTTTGTTGTGTCGTCATTTAAATGGAATTTGGTTTCAATTTCTTATTTGGACAAATGAGCTTATTTGTGTTCATTTGAAAACAATAAGTTCAGTTTGTCTTTTAATTCAAATATTGTTGGAACTGGTTCACTTTTGACTTATGATAATTTGTATTTACTTGATATTGTGGTCATCTATAATGAAACCCTTAATACAAAATCACGGGGTACTAAACATAAAATTGACAATACTCACTTAGGTTCATTATGGCACAGGCGCTTAGGTCACAATCTAATCGTGACGCTTGGGTTTGTATTACACTCTTAAAGATATGGTCAGGAGTATGATTTGTCATTCCATCTTACCAGAGTCACTCTGGGGAGATGCACTAAAGACGACAACTTATATACTAAATAGAGTACCAACTAAAGCAGCTACCAAAACACCTTATGAGTTTTGGACTGGGCGATAGCCTAGTCTGAAGCATTTCCATGTGTGGGGTTGTCCAGCTGAGGCAAGGCCTTATAAGCCAAATGAAAAGAAATTGGACTCCCAAACAGTAAGTAGTTATTTTATTGGTTGCTGAAAGATCCAGGGGATATAAATTTTATGATCCCACATTAAAGATAATTTTTGAGACAGGAACTGCTACGTTCTTTGAGGATATTAAGTTTGGGGGGAAGAATAAGATTAAGAACTTTATCTTGGAGGAAGAATCGATAACAATTCCAGAACTAATTCAAACAGTTATTTTTGATAAAGTAAGTTCGGAACCTCCACAAGACATTGTTGATGAACCCCTTACTCAAGATGATTTGGTTGTTCATGAAGAACAAACTCAAGATCCTCAAGAACTTGTGCATCATGAGCTAATAACTTTGCAGAGATCCACTAGAGAAAAAAAAAGTGCTATTTCGGATGATTACATGGTATTTCTTCAAGAATATGAGGAAAACAATGATATGATGGAAGACGACCCAGTTAACTTCTGTCAAGCTATGCAAGGTTCTAACTCTAAAAAGTGGATTGAAACAATGAAGGAGGAGTATAAGTCCATGCAAGATAACAAGGTTTGGAAACTTGTCACATTACCAGAAGGTATGAAACCCATTAGTTGCAAGTGGATATTTAAGACCAAACGAGATTCTAAAGGTAATGTGGAAAGGTATAAGGCTCGTCTGGTAGCTAAGGGCTATACCCAAAAGGAAGGGATTGGCTTTAAAGAGACTTTCTCTCCAGTTTCATTGAAAGACTCTTTTAGGACAATCATGACTCTTGTAGCACATTATGATTTGGAGCTTCATCAAATTAATATCAAGACGGTGTTTCTCAATGACAACATTGATGAGACAATTTATATGGTACAACCAGAAAATTTTGTGCAGGGAGATCCAAAGAATATGGTTTGCAAACTGACAAAATTCATTTATGGACTAAAACAAGCATCTCATCAATGATACTACAAATTTCATCAAGTAATTCTCTCATTTGGCTTCGAGATGAATATTGTTGATGATTGTGTGTATCACAAGTTTAAGGGGAGCAAGTATATTTTCCTGATCTTGTATGTTGATGACATTATACTTGCCACTAATGATATAGGTATATTGTACGAAACCAAGAAATTTTTACAAAGAATTTTGAAATAAAAGATCTTGGTAATGCGTCTTTTGTATTAGGAATTCAGATACACCGATATCGATGTCAAGGTATTTTAGGATCACAAAGGAGCTATATCGAAAAAAAATTCTTAAAAGGTTTGACATGCATGAATGTAAATTCGGGGATACTCCAGTTGCTAAGGGAGACAAGTTTAGTCTCAATCAGTGCCCAAAGGGAAATTTGGAAACTGAGGAAATGCAGAACATTCCCTATGCATCAACTATAGGGAGTTTGATGTATTCCCAAGTATGTACGCGTCCATACATAGCATACATAGTTGAGATTCTAGGCAGATATTTAAGCAATCCAGGAATAGACCATTGGAAAGTAGCAAAAAGGGTCTTGAGATATTTAAATAAAACAAAAGATTATATACTCACATATAGGAGGTCAGAGCAGTTTGAGATCGCTGAGTTTTCTGACTTGGACTTTGTAGGATGTCAAGATAGTTTGAAATCCACTTCAGGTTACATTTTCATGTTGCCAGGTGGTGCGGTTTCTTGGCGCAGTGTCAAGCAAACCCTTACAACTTCATCCACTATGGCATCAAAAATTGTAGCATGCTATGAGGCATCAAATCATGGAATATGACTGAGAAATTTTGTCACAGGGCTGCAAATTGTGAAAGGCATTGAAAGGCCACTTAAGTTATATTGTGACAACAAATCAACTGTATTATTAAGGAAAAAGTACAGAGTGGACAGATTTCCATAGAACAATTAGGGACAACCTCCATGATAACAGATCCTCTAACTAAAGGACTTCCACCCAAGGTCTTTCATGAACATGTTGCTCACATGAGTGTTTTATAGTTTGAGAAATTTGTAGTTTAGTG
The DNA here is from genome assembly GCA_963425845.1 of Sphenostylis stenocarpa. Lineage (NCBI taxonomy): Eukaryota > Viridiplantae > Streptophyta > Magnoliopsida > Fabales > Fabaceae > Sphenostylis > Sphenostylis stenocarpa. The sequence goes on from OY731401.1 coordinate 45,578,750, forward strand.
GGAGTTAGTCATTTTCATATATTTTATGTTCTATGTTTAATTTCATATATGTATACATTGATTTTTTGGACATATTTAGTTATCTATAGATATGCGATTTTTCGTTCATTCATTACACTTTGTATATTAAGGTTATTATATCATCTCGACAAGTTAAAATTTGGACCAGTTGAAAATAGACGTGTACGGATCACTTTCACGTAATTTTTCATGCTATACATTTCATGATGAATCCATATCATTTGGTTATGTCAGGATTAGTAATCATTGTTGGTTTTAGTTGCGATGATGCAATGAAAAACTAGTTTGGTTTTATATCCTGATATGATTAATGGATAGGACTTTTGGAGTATGCTAAAAGAATATAATGACAATTTTGAGCTCATAAAGTCTAACACATTTGTAAGGTTGTAAGGACATATATATTTGTGACCAGTGGGAGATTGTTGGAAAATTTTGGGTCATGTATATATATGATACATAATTTAAATGTGTTAAGGTCATTATTTATTAAGCCAAATAATAAAGTGATCTGACTAAATTAAAATTTTTGGCTAAAGGCATATGTCTTGAAAATAAAATTGTGTAGAGACAATACAGCAATTTCTAATTTGATGAGGGGTCTTTAAGTGGAAGACCATAAGATCAATAGTGCACTACAATGATATCATCATTATGGATAATTCAGGTACACTTTTGCATTCAGTCTACAACATGTTTATGAGTACGGGATAATGTTTATGTTTGATCGTTAGAATTAAAATCAGAATTATAATTATTATTAGTTTTCCAACATAAGTTTCTTTCACATATTCAATTATTGATCTCAATAAAGTGATTACCCTCATGTAATTATAAACTTTTTGTATGATTTGATGATGTCACTATTCACATATCACCATGAAACCATAATGTTACTACTTGTGAACAATGGTGGATCTTGACCGAGTCAGGCTGAGGGCCAATTATAAAAAAAATATTATATAATAATAAATAAAAAATAAGATATTTATTTAAAATTGTGTCCTTCGTTCTTTTAAATGTTTGAACTTATCAATAATAGAATCAGAACTAAAGTTTTCAACTATTTCTTTTTCAATATAAATGATCATATTATCTGCAAGAATTTCATCTTTCATTCTATTTCACAGTCTTATTTTGATAATCTTTATTACGGAAAACGATCTCTCGGTTGTAGTTGTAGAAACATGAAGAGTTAAAATAAGAGGAAAAAAAGATGAAGAAAATAACAAATGTTCCTCAACAAAAATCAAAATAAAAAATAATAATAGAATAAGCGAGTATGAAAAGATGAAGAAAAGTATCGTTGTTAATCAATCTAATTTCAAGGATGAAATCGAGGAGGGAGGAAGAGAGACCAACAATGAATTTGAAAATACAAACTATAGAAACAATTTAATATTAATCAATGAGAGAATATAAAAAGGTGAGAGAAGATGAAGAACTAATTTTAATCTTTCTTAATTAATATATTCCATAGAAATTAGAGAAGTAATTAAATACTAATAAAATGTTACTTGTGAGAGTATGAAAAAGTAAGAGAAGATAGAAAAGTTAGATAATAAAATTATTTTTAATCTTTCTTTTTTAATTTATTCCTTCGATTTTTTTCCTTTATGATATATTTAATATTGGGGGATCATAAATATACAAGTAAGTTACAAAACTTTGGGCGACCATAATCCCCTTTAACTACTATAAAGATCTGTCACTTGCTTGTGAACAAATATTCTATTTATGGTCAACCATTACAAGGATCTGACAAATAATCAACCTCTCCATAATCGTTTAGATTAATTTGATTTTGAAACATTTGAATAAAATAAACACAAATGTATACTACTACCCTTATGGTAACGAAATATATGTTTTACTCTAACTTACTTTCTTCTTGTAGGTGAAAAATTATATATTACTAATAAATTTAAAGAAAATGTTATATCAGATTGAGTATAGTTAGGCACCTAAGATATGATACTTCATGACTAAGAAATTTTTTTTTCTTTTTCATGAGGTCCAAAAGGATGTTTATCTACTTCTAAAGACCTTTCAATAATGGGAGTACATAATGGATATGTTTTATCCATATAGAACTTGTTAAAGTACCTTCATTATGTAAGTTGCCTAATATAAAGAGATATATTTATTTAAATACTCATTTTAAAATCTTAAATAAAAAAATTACCTTCCAAGGTCTTTCATCTCAAGTTCTTCTTTAAATAATCAATTACCTTGTAAATTCTTTAGGAGTTTTAATGATGTTTATGTCATATACATAAACAACAATTATGAAAAATTTAGTATATGATCTTTTCATAGAAATACAAGGACAAATAAGATCATTTTATACCTTCTTTTAACAAATACTTAGACAATTATATCACATGAGTCTAGATTTATTTAATCCATAAAGAGACTTATTCAAATTGATTGAATATTCCTCTCTAGAGAATTTGTATAATTTTAGTGAAACAATTATATGATTTTGCAAGTCTATTTTGTATATAAACATAAGTTATAAAATGTTCAACATCAATTTCAAGTAACACATGATACTCATTAAAAAATTCCTTGATTCGAAAATAAGCTCTTACTAAATTAATTAAGATAAAAATTCATAAAGGTGAATAAATAAAACAAACATGTGACTATGATGTAATTAAATCATAAAATATATAAATGTTCTAGCGTTCACAAATATCACCTTATATCAATTCCAAAAGTATAATAAATTTATTTCTTTTTTTTTTTTCTCATGGTGATTATCTTATCATAAACTTCCTTTGTGAATATGCAATGCATGAAAAATTCATTTTGATTTGTAAATTACTGATTCATGATTACACGTATTTCAATTATACTAATATGTAATACAAACCATAAAAGTCTAATAACTTCAATATATTTCATATTTGTTTTGATAGGTATGAATTGATCTCAAAACATATTTTCTTTAAATATAATATAAACATATACAAGTAATAATACCCATTTAGATAAAACTTTATACATTTTTATTAGGCTTAGAAAACATGGTGACTGTAGTTTAGTGGTGAGAATTTCTCGTTGTGGCCGTGGAGACCTGGGCTCGAATCCGAGCAGTCACATTCTTCTAATTTTGTTCTTTTTGGTTGGGAAGGAAATGTAAAATTATCGATAGATTTTCTATCAGTAATCTTTTAATCCATAGGTAAGTGTTTGTACTGCATACCGATAAGATTTACTTGATAAAAGATAACTCACGAAGAATAAGAAGTTTGTTCTCACATAATAAAGAATAAGAAGTTTGTTCTCACATAATAAATATGATATGATATTAGTTAAATATAAAAACATGAATCATATGGGTTTGTATTATTATTGGAGTGGGAAACATATTCCATAACGAGTTCCAGGCTCAATTAATTTTATAAGTTATACTCTTATTCATATTTTGAGTATAAGGCATTGTTGATTAGTGATCCTTCTTCATAGTTTGTTGTACAATCAAAACTCAAGATGAACATTAGCCTTATATTAATTAGGTTGTTCCAGAATAAGAACTATAGAACAACTTATTGGTTCTTTCTTCCTAAAGGTACATTTTTTAGTTTTAAATTTATAAAAAACTTTTGACATTTTGTTTAGTTAGATCACATTTATTGAGTTGATGTGATATAAGTATAAGAGAACTCTTTTCATATAATTCTATCTAATGCTCAAATGGACTAACTTTTGGTTGAGGTAAAGTTTTTGGCTTGAATGAGAAATGTTAATGTCCTAAGGTCAATTAGATTACCCAAGATAATAAGATGATCATGTTGGCAAATTTTGGGTCATGTATATATATGATACATATTTAAATGTGTTAGGGTCATTATTTATTAAGCAAAATAATAAAGTGATCTGAATAAATTAAAGTTTTGGCTAAAGACATATGTCATGAAAATATGATTGTGTAGAGAACATAGAGTAATTTCTAATTTGATGAGGGGCCAAATTGAAAATACTAAAACTTAAGTAATTAACCTAATTTTGGTTATTTAAAGGGTCATGGTCCCCTTCTGAGAGCACGTAGACAGAATATAGTTACAGTCCCGTTCTTTTCTTTCTATCCCCATCAAGAAAGAAAAAAATCAAGAGGGAAATACAGGTGTTCTTCAGGTGGAAGATCATAAGATCAATAGTGCTCTAAAAGGGACATCATCATTATGGCTAATTCAGGTACGCTTTCGCATTTAGTTTATAACATGTTTACAGTATGGGATTACTTTATATTTGATCGTTAGATTAAAGATCATATTTAATTATTAGTTTACCTAACAATTGGTATCAGAGCAACTCATACTTGATTCATGTTTGTCTTTGGAAATTACATTTATCAAAGATTCTATTCAATTCAGAACTCTAAGTGGAGAATAATCTTCAATTTTTGTAAACCCTAAATTTAAATTTGGGGGTAAATTCCCAAATTTTAAACCTAGCTTGGAATTTGGGGTAAATTCCCAAATTCCCAATTCGAGCGAGAGGAGCGAAACGTTTCAGGCAGCATTGATGGGGAAGCTTCTGGATATATTGAAGGTGGAGATCCGCGCCGTACAGATCCTCGTCGCTGGCTTGTAGGTTTTGGAGTTCCCCGTTCAGGACCAAGAAACGGAGTTTCCAAACACGGAACCCGCCTCCGAGGAACCCCAAACGGAACCCAAGCTGGGGTTTATCGCAACAAAAAAAAATTGCTTCTCTGGCCCAACCAGAAAAGGTTGAGGAATTATTATCTGACGAGAAGGGAGTTCCAACGGTGTCTCCCATTGCTTCACGCCCTGCTGTGCTCACTAGGTGCAAATCGGAACCGGCGAGAACCGGACACAGAATTGACCCTCTGTCTCTCTTTTTTTTTTTTTTGGTATATAATTGAATGTTTTGACACCTGGAGTAACACGCGTTCATCGGGGGACTGTTTTGTCTTTGGTAACATAAAAGGATATGGTTGTGTAGTGGTAAATAGAAAGAAGAAAGAGGAGAAGGTGACTTTGAGGGTGTTAATGCCATGGGACCCGCTGCCTTAAACAACAACATTACAGGAATTGCAAGGAGTTCTTTGCTAACCTAGAGGAATATATATTTGATTTTATTACATAAATAAAATATTAATTTGTTTGGTAGTTTAATATTTTTGTGAGCAAATTGAGTCAAGAAGTTACCAAAGTAACATCTCTTGAATTGGGTAGTTCGTGAAAAATATTAAATGTTAGTGTTTGTGTATATTCATGCGAGTATTAGTCGGCCCAAAGGAAGATTAATATTTGGCCGAATTTCATATACACTTGTAATGATAAACATGTGATAATTATAAAGATTTACTTTGTCGATGATAAATCAATCCAAAGACTGGTTTGTTGTTGGACGTGTTTTATTGTCAATGTTTGATTATTACAACAAGATACCTCTAGCAGTTAATATTACTCGTCCAAAGACTTGATATTGATGGTGCATTGGGTGTCTTGAGATGGGTTAAACTATTATTTGAATATATATTTTATTTATAATTATTTATTTTTTATAATGTGAGCATAATTAATTTATTTCTCTTGTTTTTAATTTAGCTACAATTGTTTCGTATATCGCCAATTTAAATTATGTTCCGATCCTCAAAAGTATGTTTCCTACTTTGGTTTGTTCGAAGTCAATTTAGCATCAGTACCTAGTAACACTTGGTGGTTAGACTCAGGTGCAACTACTAACATCAGTGTTTCTATAAAGGGTTGTCTAAGCTACCGGAAGTCAATTGATTCTGAAAGATGGATATATGTTGGAGATGGAAAATCGGTAGAGGTGGAAGCTATAGGGCATTTTAATTTGTTATTGAGTACTGGTTTTTATTTCGATTTGAAAGACACTTTTGTTGTGCTGTCATTTAGACGAAATTTGGTTTCAGTTTCTTATCTGGACAAATTAGGTTATTTGTGTTCATTTGGAAACAATAAGTTCAGTTTGTCTTTTAATTCAGATATTGTTGGAACTGGTTCACTTTTGCCTTATGATAATCTGTATTTACTTGATACTGTGACCACCTATAATGAAACCCTTAATACAGAATCACGGGGTACTAAACGTAAAATTGATGATACTCACTCAGGAGCATTATGACACAGGCGCTTAGGTCACATCTCTAAAAATAGAGTTGAACGACTTGTGTTAAATGGAATCTTAGAGTCCATTGACTTCACAAACTTTGATGTTTGTGTTGAATGCATTAAGGGCAAACAGACCAAAGCGAAGAGATTAGGTGCATATAGAGCTACAGACGTCTTAGAGTTGATACACACGGACATTTGTGGGTCATTTCCTACACCTTCGTGGAATGGTCAATAATACTTTATATCATTCATAGACGACTACTCACGATATGCATACTTATTCCTTATACATGAAAAGTCACAATCTCTAGACGTGTTCAAAACATTTAAAGTTGAAGTTGAAAATCAACTCAAATAAAAGAATTAAGTCTGTCAGATCTGATCGTGGTGGTGAGTACTATGACAGATTTGACGGGTTAGGTGAACAGCGTCCAAGACCTTTTGCCAGGTACCTAGAGGAGTGTGGAATTGTCCCATAGTATACCATACCGGGATCACCTAGCATGAATGGTGTAGCTGAAAGACGAAATCGAACTCTTAAAGATAAAGTCAGGAGTATGATTTGTCATTCCACCTTACCAGAGTCACTCTGGGGAGAGGCACTAAAGACGGCAGCTTATATTTTGAACAGAGTACCAACTAAAGCAGCGACCAAAACACCTTATGAGCTTTGGACTGGGCGACAACCTAGTTTGAAGCATTTCCATGTGTGGGGTTGTCCAGCTGAGGCAAGGCCTTATAAGCCAAATGAAAAGAAATTGGACTCCCGAACAGTAAGTAGTTATTTTATTGGTTATGCTGAAAGATCCAGGGGATATAAATTTTATGATCCCACAATAAAGACAATTTTTGAGACGGGAACTGCTACGTTCTTTGAGGATATTGAGTTTGGGGGGAAGAATAAAATCAGGAACTTTGTCTTGGAGGAAGAATCGGTAACAATTCCAGAACCGATTCAAACAGTTACTTTTGATAAAGTAAGTTCGGAACCTCCACAGGGCATTGTTAATGAACCCCTTACTCAAGATGATTTGGTTGTTCATGAAGAACAAACTCAAGATCCTCAAGAACCTGTGCATCATGAGCCAATAACTTTGCGGAGATCCACTAGAGAAAGAAGAAGTGCTATTTCGGATGATTACATGGTATTTCTTCAGGAACATGAGGAAAACAATGGTATGATGGAAGATGACCCAGTTAACTTCCGTCAAGTCATGCAAGGTTCTAACTCTGAAAAGTGGATTGAAGCAATGAAGGAGGAGTATAAGTCCATGCAAGACAACAAGGTTTGGGAACTTGTCCCATTACCAGAAGGTATGAGACCCATTGGTTGCAAGTGGATATTTAAGACCAAACGGGATTCTAAAGGTAATGTGGAAAGGTATAAGGCTCGTCTGGTAGCTAAGGGCTATACCCAAAAGGAAGGGATTGACTTTAAAGAGACTTTCTCTCCAATTTCATCGAAAGACTCTTTTAGGACAATCATGGCTCTTGTAGCACATTATGATTTGGAGCTTCATCAAATGGATGTCAAGACGGCGTTTCTTAATGGCAACATTGATGAGACGATTTATATGGTGCAACCAGAAAATTTTGTGCAGGGAGATTCAAAGAGTATGGTTTGCAAACTGACAAAATCCGTTTATAGACTAAAACAAGCATCTCGTCAATGGTACTATAAATTTTATCAAGTAATTCTCTCATTTGGCTTCGAGATGAATATTGTTGATGATTGTGTATATCACAAGTTTAAGGGGAGTAAGTATATTTTCCTGATTTTGTATGTTGATGACATTCTACTTGCCACTAATGATATAGGCATATTGCACGAAACCAAGAAATTTTTATCAAAGAATTTCGAAATGAAAGATCTTGGTGATGCGTCTTTTGTATTAGGAATTCAGATATACCGAGATCGATGTCGGGGTATTTTAGGATTATCACAAAGGAGCTATATCGAAATTTTTTTTAAAAGGTTTGGCATGCATGAATGTAAATCCGGGGATACTCCAGTTGCTAAGGGAGACAAGTTTAGTCTCAATCAGTGCCCAAAGGGAAATTTGGAAATTGAGGAAATGCAAAAGATTCCCTATGCATCAGCTGTAGGGAGTTTGATGTATGCCCAAGTATGTACGCGTCCAGACATAGCATACATAGTTGAGGTTCTAGGCAGATATTTAAGCAATTCAGGAATAGACCATTGGAAAGCAGCAAAAAGGGTCATAAGATATTTAAAGAGAACAAAAGATTATATGCTCACATACAGGAGGTCAGACCAGTTGGAGATCGCTGGGTTTTCTGACTCAAATTTTGCAGGATGTCAATAATTTGTAGCATGCTATGAGGCATCAAATCATGGAATATGGCTGAGAAATTTTGTCATAGGGCTGCAAATTGTGAAAGGCATTGAAAGACCACTTAAGTTATATTGTGACAATAAATCAGCTGTATTGTCAAGGAAAGAGTACAAAGTGGACAGATTTCCATAGAACACTTAAGGACAAACTCCATGATAGCATATCATCTAACTAAAGGACTTCCGCCCAAGGTCTTTCATGAGCATGTTGCTCACATGGGTGTTTTACAGTTTGAGGAATTTGTGGTTTAGTGGGAGTTAGTCATTTTCATATATTTTATGTTCTATGTTTAATTTAATATATGTATACATTGTTTTTGGACATATTTGGTTATCTATAGATATGCGGTTTTTTTTTTCATTCATCACACTTTGTACATTAAGGTTACTATATTGATCTTGATAAGTTAAAGTTTGGACCAGTTGAAAATAGACGTGTATAGATCACATTCACGTAATGTTTCATGCTACACATTTCATGATGAATCCATGTCATTTGGTTATGTCACGATGAGTAATCATTGTTGGTTTTAGTTGCGATGATGCAATGAAAAGCTGGTTTGGTTCTATATCCTGATATGATTAATGGACAGGACTTTTGGAATATGCTAAAGGAATATAATGACAATTTTGAGCTCATAAAGTCTAACACATTTGTAAGGTTGTAAAGACATATATATTTGTGACCAGTGGGAGATTGTTGGCAAATTTTGGGTCATGTATATATATGATACATATTTAAATGTGTTAGGGTCATTATTTATTAAGCCAAATAATAAAGTGATCTGAATAAATTAAAGTTTTGGCTAAAGACATATGTCATGAAAATATGATTGTGTAGAGACCATAGATTAATTTCTAATTTGATGAGGGGTCAAATTGAAAATACTAAAACTTAAGTAATTAACCTAATTTTGGTTATTTAAAGGGTCATGGTCCCCTTCTGAGAGCACGTAGACAAAACGTAGTTACAGTCCCGTTCTTTTCTTTTTGTCCCCATCAAGAAAAAAAAAATCAAGAGGGAAATACAGGTGCTCTTCAGGTGGAAGATCATAAGATCAATAGTGCTCTAAAAGGGACATCATCATTATGGCTAATTCAGGTATGCTTTCGCATTTAGTTTATAACATGTTTACAGTATGGGATTACTTTATATTTGATCGTTAGATTAAAGATCATATTTAATTATTAGTTTACCTAACAGATCATTATAAGTTGAGCTTATTACTTTAAGTTATTTTAGGGTTTAATTAGTGTCTTTTATTGGTTGTGTTTGTTTGTCTATGTCATAATACCTCGTGCCTTAGACAGGAACAGTTCTAGGTGAATATTTTATGTATTGTGAATGTTACACTTTAATCATTTATGATGATCTCTCTAAGCAAGCAGAGACTTATCGTCAAATATATCTTCTATTACGAAGACTACCAGGTCACGAAGCTTATCCAGAGGATGTTTTTTATTTACATTTGCATCTTTTGGAAAGAACCACTAAATTAAGTTTTCAGTTAGGCGAAATAAGTATGACCGCTTTACCAATAGTTGAAACTCAATCAGGAGATGTTTCAACTTATATTCCTACTAATGTAATTTCCATTACAAATGGTCAAATATTCTTATCTGTCGATCTACTCAATGCTAGAATAAGACTTGCTATTAATGTCAATATTTCAGTTTCTAGAGTTGGATCAGCGGCTCAAATTAAAGCCATGAAACAAGTAGCTGGTAAATTAAAATTGGAATTAGCACAATTCGCAGAATTAGAAGCTTTTGCACAATTCGCTTCTGATCTAGATAAAGCTACTCAAAATCAATTAGCAAGAGGTCAACGATTGCGCGAGTTGCTTAAACAATCCCAATCAGCTCCTCTTACTGTGGAAGAACAGATAGTAACTATTTATACCGGAACGAATGGTTATCTTGATTCATTAGAAATTGGACAGGTAAGGAAATTTCTTGTTGAGTTACGTGCTTACTTAAAGACGAATAAACCTCAATTCAAAGAAATCATATATTTTACCAAAACATTCACTGGGGAAGCAGAAGCCCTTTCAAAGGATGTTATTAAGGAATAGAATGAACTTTTTTTACTCCAAGAACAAATAGAAATAAATTGATTCACCATTAAATAATTTTGTAATTTCATTTTCCAATTTTTATAAATAGTATCTTTTAAAATCTTTTTATTTCATTTGAATTATTATATAATGAATTTGAATAAAAATGGAATGAATAAATAAAAAGATAAGGTATAAATTGCATGTAGATATGCAATCAACTTGTGTTCAATAGTATTTGAACCTATACCTAGGAGGTTTAGAAGACCTCCATCCTATCCATTAGATAATGGATGCTTTTATATTTCTATTTGATTCTTTAACCTTTTTAACTAAACTTTATTAACTAAAAAGATTAAAGAATCAAATAAATATATATATATATATATATATAGAAAAATTCAAATATTTAGAATAAAATAATAAAAAAGAAAAATCAATTAAATATATATATATATATATATATATATAACTAAAACTTAATTTAGAAATGAAAATGAATAATTGATAAATTCATTAATAATTATACTAGAAGAAAAAAGATAGATTTAAATAGAGAATATAAGAGGGTAGTGACATTGTTAAGGTGAAACTTTTGTTTCATTAAGCTCTTTTATGGAAAAAATGAAGAGATGTAAAAAAAAAAAAATTGACCCATAACATATACATCGAGTCTTTTTGTTTTGTATGTTTAAAATCTCTTGTTTTAAGATGATTCCTCTAGAAGATCAGTATTCTAATAATCTATGTTTTTTCCAAGTTACTTCGTTTTCTATTTCTATCTCATAAAATCTTTAAGAAAATAATAAAATTTTCGTCGAGCTAAAAAAACGTCGATATTTTTAGTAAATTAAAAAAATCGTTTAATAGCTATTTTGCTTTAATCTTTATTATATAAATGGAAGATTTAGTTTCGATTAGAAATAAACTTTGTATATTTCTCTTCATAGATTTTTTAGTAATACTCAAAAAATTCATATTATAGATCCAATTCCAAAAACTTATGTTTCCTAATTTTAGAATTCAATTTGTCAAATTAGATTGGATTCTATTTTGTTTACTACTAGGTGTTCTTTCGTTACCTTTTTTAGGGTGACTGCTAGTTAACTTGTATTTGTGAGTTTCACTGAGTTACCTTCTATGTCTGTCATTAGTGACATTATTGTTTATGCTCATTTTTTAATAATTTGGATTAGTTTTGAATTGTTATAAAAGCTATGGTATTATATTTTGGTTGAATTGAGTTAGATTTTCTTAAACTTTGATTGCATTGGATACAGTATTATCCATGTTTGTATATGAAATAGAGATGTTAGGTAGGTTGTATATGATTGTGGAAAGATAGACCAATATTATCGATGAATATATTTATTGATAATTACTTATTGATATATCTGTTATAATATAAAAATATAGTCTAATAATAATATCTAAAGAGATAGTTTGTATCACCTAATTGAATTAAAATAAAATATTGACATTCATAAGAATTATTATTCTTAGAAATGAAGATGATAAAGACAACTCACACTAATAATATAAAAGTTGAGAAGAAATAAAATAGCAAATTGCACAAGAAAAACTTATTTTACAATAAATAACATTTAAATGTATTAATCTATATAATTAAAGTAAAATAGAGAGAAAAATAAAAGTAATTAAAAAATGATTACTATATTTTAAAATATTTGATTACAACATTTAAATTTGATTACTCATATTTAATATATTTTGAACTCAAATCATTTTAAACAAATAATGTAATAATATTAAAGTATTAATATTATTGTATTTTATTTTTTCGTCATTTATAATTGTTATTGAAACTTACGATGATCATGACAAAATTGTTTATTATTTTTCTTTTTTATATAAAAAACTTTTTGTTATTAATAAACCTATTATATAATTATTATATTATAAAATATTATTTTATTAAATTCGATTGAACTTAAATTTAATATCAGTTGAAATATTAAATCTTAAACTCATATTTTCACTCGTTCCAAATTAAAATATTGATGATCAGTTATTCTATATGATTGAGCAAAATATTAATACCAGTAATATTCATATTACCATAATTATAATCACTATCCTTATAAACAAAAATATTTTTCTACTTCATTCTTGAATGATCCCATATATACTTCAACAAAGTGTTTTGGTGTATAATAAGTAAAAGACAAATAGTATATATTTATTTGTTACTCTCGTTTCATCTTATGAACGCCTTGTTATTTTACTCATCATATTCAAGTAATACAAAAATTATATAATTATGATTATCATATAAAGTTAGAATATTAAATTAACAATAGTCAAATTACTTCTGCTAAAAAGATAAAATAAATAATATTAAAAAATAGAGAAATAGTTCTTAACATAATATGTTAAAATCTTTTAGAAGGTTATGAAATAAGACTCTCATATAGGTATATAGTACTATAAAGTAAGATCTCAAGAAATATAAAAGGAAGAAATAAGGAATATATATACATTACGGAATAAAGTTTCTTATTTATAGATATAAAATATAATAAAAATACAACTTAAATATTAAATTACATAAATAATAACATTAAAGTCTAATAAAATTTATGAAAATAAATGAATAGTCACTAATAATAATTAATAATATTATTAAATTAATAATAATAATTTGTGAAAAAAAACCTTGCGAAAGAATAAATTAAAAAAATAACAATAATAAAATTAACATGAACTAATAAAAAGAATAGTTAAAAAAATTTAACATATCAACAAATAGGATTATATTAATTAATACCATATTATAAATTTTTGTTAAATAATTTAACCCGATGAAAGAAAATATATTAACCCATTAAAAAAATAAACTAAAATGATATTATATAATAGTAAAAAATTGAAAAAAAGAGATGAGAATATAAATTTCAATTAGAAAGTAAATTAACAATATGTTAATTTTTAAAAGCAAGAACCTTCATACCAACAACATTATTATACTCATATTTTAAATTCCACCAAATTATACTTATATTTTAAATACAACTTTATTTAATATCAATTAATATTAAATTAAAATCTAATATAATATCATAAATCAATATATTATAATCATTAACAAATAATTGTTTATTTATATAATAAATATTCATTTAATTATAATAATATATAATTATTTTTTATGACATTCACGACATTTTTACCATTTTTATTACATATTAAACATCTTCTAAAAAATTCAATATTACATTTAAAACTTAAAAAAATCAATATGTTACACATGATTAGTAGCATTCGTTTTAGTGTTTTTTTTTTTCATAATTTTAGATCATACTAATTAATAATTTTTTTCATTGTTTCTTCGTCATTTATACTTTAGTCTACCACACATGACTTAAATTATTAAAAATATCTCTAATAGGAGTAACTTACATTAGTTTTGTCTTATTTTAAAAGATGTAAAACAAGAATTTACGATGTCACATCATGTTTAACTAACTCATTATTGATTTTACTCCATTAAAAGTTTTTTTAATAAATTTTAAAAAGTCATTATCTCTCTTTTCTCTGTTCTCATTTATTTTGATTCACTACTAGAAAAATGGTTAATAGTGACCGAAATTAGTAACCGAAAAATTCAGTCATCGATAGTAACTCGAATCGATGGATCGATTTTCGTTTTATATTTAGTGACCGATTTAGTGACTAAAATTTCGAGTCACGGAAATCGGTCATCGATTCGGTCACCAAATCAGTCACTGATTCGGTCACTACTAGAAAAATGGTTAATAGTGATCAAAATTAGTGACCGAAAAATTCAGTTACTAATAATAACTGAATTCGTGATCGATTTCTCTTTTTATATATAGTGATCTGATTTAGTGACTAAAGTTTCGAGTCACTAAACAAATACTATATAAATTAGTGACCATTTTTTATTTATATAAATAATTTTTAAAAAAATTTAAATAATATATTAAATATAAATCTACTTAATAATTTAAAATAATTGATAAAATTTTTAATAACATTATAAAAAATTTAAAAAATAGTTTATTAACTTATTAAATAATTTAGTAATATAATTATTTTATTTTATTTTTTAATTTAGTATGTGTGACGTATGCCTTATTTTAATATTATATTAATATTACTGTGCAAGAAAACTTCGTAACGAAATTTTGCTCATGCACAGTAAAATTTTTCTTATATATGAATACAGAAGCGGGGGAGGAGGAGAATCAAAATTTTCCTCTCATCTTTCTTCTTCTATTGTCTAAATTTCAAGCAACGAGACTCTACTCGTGCAGGATCTGGTGAAACGGGAGAGAACTTGAATTAAGTGGGAAAGCTTCGGTAGAAATACCATACCAGGTAAGGGGAAGTTTAATTCATTCAATATATGAAATTGAATTGTTGGGTACTCTGTGAATAAGGAATAGGAGTAGAGATATGAATTATTGGAATGTCTTGAAGAATGTCTGTTGCAGAATTTCTGATTTTGATGAACTGTTCATCATTTAAAAGTTTTAGAAATTCTTGAAATTAAGGATGAATTATATAATAAAAGTGTTGTTTTTAACTTAAATTGAACATGTTTATGGTTTAATTTTGATTTGGAACTAAATTGGGTGATTGGAACTGAGAAATTTGAAATCTGGAATTCGAAAATGGCGAACGGGAAAACCTGCAAAATTCGCTCAAGCGAAAATACGTCGCTTGAGCGAGGACACCTGGAAAATTTGGGATTCTCGGGTTCTTTCTCGCTCAAGCGACCGGTGTACTCGCTTGAGCGACGACAGGTTCAAACAAATGTGACCCTCGGGTCATGTCTCGCTCAAGCGACCTGTGTACTCGCTTGAGCGACGAAAGCTTCAAACACAGGGGACTCTCGGGTCATATCTCGCTCAAGCGACGGGTGTACTCGCTTGAGCGACGAAGCCTCAAACAAAGGGGACTCTCGGGTCATGTTTCGCTCAAGCGACCTGTGTACTCGCTTGAGCGACGAAGCCTTCAAACAAAGGGGACTCTCGGGTTCCATCTCGCTCAAGCGACCGGTGTACTCGCTTGAGCGAGCGAAGGAAGAAGAAAGGGATATGGTGGGGATTTTTTAAAAGATCAAGGGCAAAATAGTAATTTATTGATTTCGGAAATGATTTTAGGAAAAAAAAAAAATATATATATATATATATATAAAGAGAGAGATAATGAAAGTAAAGTGTTGTGACGTGTGTGGGTCGATCGAGCCCGAGGGCCGATGCCCGGAATCAGTCCCGAGACGTTATATATTGGCTAGACCGAGCCGTAAGGTTGGTGCCGGAATCGGCCAAATACTATTTTTATTGACTCGAATAAGCCGTGAGGACATGTGGTCCAGAATCCGCAAATGTGAATAATTTTTATTATGTTTGAATGGTACCCGGGTGGTACAGAGTACATTAGTGTAATAACTATGTCGGAGGATTCTGAATGAGGTCCCGCACTTCACCGATTGGTCGGGTCGGGTAGACTATGAGATCGGGTGGTGAGAAGTCGATGGGGGATGACCGGTGGCGCGCTCGGAGGGGTACTCCAGTATGAGTGATGAAGGGCGCCAGTAATCCTACTCGTGTGGAGGGTGGTCGAATGGTACCGCAGTACCGATCACAATGTGCCCACGGATGATAGCCTCCGAGTTCGGGCATAGTTAGGGTATACTTCCGAAGGTATCTTAGTGTGTTGATAATTTCGTAATTGATCATAATATATAATTCTATATCTGTTTTATTATATCGAATGATTTAATACTTACCCCTATTTTTCCATGTGGATGGGACTGCGATGATCACTTTTATGTGGGAGCAGATCAGGAGTTGAGAGATGGTGATGTGACTACTGGACAACAGGGATAGTTCAGTGGGATAGCTTCGAGGGATCTACTGTTACATGTATAATGTATAAATAAATGATGTTACTATATTTTGAAGTTCCGTTAGTGAACCTGAATTTCAATATATGTTACAATTACAGTAATATAATGTAAAATAAATGTTGTTATTTACTTGTTTACTACTTTGCGAAGACATCATTATAGTAGCGATTTCTAGGGTCGTTACAATATGTGAATAAAAAAATTAAAATTAATTATTAAATTAGTCACCCATTAAAGTAATTATTAATTTAATCTCTTATATATATATATATATATATATATATATATATATATAACTTTTATGTTAATAAAAATGTATTTCAATGTATTTATACAAAAATTAAAATTATTTTAATTATTGAATTGATATTTCAAATTTATATTAATATTTCAAATAATTTAGTAATTGGATAAATATTTAAAGTTTATATTAGTATTTTTATAAAAGTGTAAAGATTAAGTGAACTTATTTTAAAATTTAATTAAACATAATAATATAATATACTATTAACCATAAATATGTGAAGATGTAGTTAGAAATTAATTTTAAGTTTTATCGTTTTTATTTAAAAAAATTGTTAAAAAAATCAAAATAATTAATTAAAATAAAGAATTTTAATTTAATAAATGTGTTAATATTATTAGTTATTGGAGAATTAAATTTATAATAATAATTATATTAAATTATAGAATTAATAAAATTTAAATTATTGGTATTCTTTTAATCATGAAGCTAAAATTTGATAATATTAATAAATTAAAATAAAAAAAATTATATATATATATATATATATATCACTTTAATTATTTTAATTAAAAATAATTTCATAAAAAAACTAATATTTGAAAATAAAAATACAAAAGTATATAGTTTTTCTTTTATTTAATTTTATTTTTTTTTTTTACTTTTTGGGTTTTAGTCGATAACAACAATTTAGTTGCTCTAATTTCCACAAAAATATATAATTTCTCTTATTAACAATTTTTTTTAATCAGATTAAGAAAATTATTACTAATAAGATTCAAAACCAGTATCTTAGAGTTAGATACTAATACTCCAACCACTAAACTGTTAGAATTTTTTAATAAAAAATTAAAAATAAATTATATTTATATACAAATAAATGTATATCCGTGTAAATATATAAATACAAATATATTTATATATTTTGATATATTTATATGTTCGATGTGAGGATCACGCTAGAGGGTGAAAGTGTGTGTCGAGTGAGTTTTCAAAATTTGATGTCAAATTTGTGAGTGAGTCTCTTTATATGAATTTGTAATTTAATGAAAGAATATAATCTTTATAATTTATTTATATAATGATATAAAACAATTGTTTTCTTTATTTATTTTTATTTTATTTTAATTTATTCTTTTTATATTTTTTTTCTTCTATTATTTAATTAAAATTCTTATATTAAAATAATTTTTTCATTATTAAAAATAATTAAATATTAATTTTTAAAATTATTTAATTTAACAAATTATTATGAATTAATCTATGGCTGGAAAAAATAATTATTAAAAGATGATTTTGATTAATTTATAATAATATATGTTGGGAAAAAATTGTTCTATTAATAATCATAATTAGATTAATTTATAATAATTTGTTAAATTAAATAATTTAAAAAATAAATATTTAATTATTTTTAATATTGAAAAAATTATTTTAATATAAGAATTTTAATTAAATAATAGAAGAAAAAATATAAGAAGAATAAATTAAAATAAAAAAAATAAAGAAAAAAATTATTTTATATCATTATATAAATAAATTATAAAGATTATATTGTGTCATTAAATTATAAACTCATATAAAGAGACTCGCTCATAAATTTGACATCAAATTTTAAAATTTCACTCGACACACTTTCAACCTCGAGCGCACCCTCACATCCAACATATATATATATATATATATATATATATATATATATATATATATATATATATATATATACATATATATATATATATATATATTTGTATTTGTATTTATATATTTTATATTTATATATTTACACTGGATATATATTTTTATTTGTATATAAATATAATTTATTTATAAGCTTTTATTAAAAATTCCTAAGTAGCTTAGTGGTTGGAGTATCAGTCTCTAACTCTAAGGTACTGGGTTCGAATCCTATTAGTGACAATTCTTTCCATCTAATAATAATTCAAATTTCTAAAAAATATATTATACAAGAATATAAAAGTTATAAAATAGAAAGGGGTTATATAAAATATTTTTAATTTTTTAATGTTTTTGTTAGTGATCGATATAGTGACCGACTCGAATCGATGATACGATCCATCGAATAGTGACCGATTTAGGTTGATTACTATTTCGGTCACTATTTGATGTTTTTGTTGTAGTAATTTGCTTATTTTTGTAACTTGCTTAATGAAGCAACTCTAAAAAAAATTAACACTTATCTTGTCACATAAGATTCCTCCTATAAAAAATTACTTCAAACAATTAATATTTTATTTAAATATATTAATAAGCAACTCTTATTAAAAATGTTCTAAAGAATATTGAATATCTCATAAAATTATACTAATAAAAACATAGAAGTTTTATATCTTTTACCATAAGACTATTTTACGTATTATTAATTGGTTTTATGTTCAAACTTTAATAAAATATCTCTCTCCTTCCCATCTTATATGTCACTCTCACCCACGTACCATCAAATACATTTATAGATTATTGCCTTACTCAGTGACATATTCATATATTCATTTAGTTTTAAGTTTTAAGTTTTTTTTTTCTCTTTTTACATATTCTCTTGGTCACATTTTTGTGACGTTTTCTTACTTTGAACTCTTGTCATATTAATACAACATAATAAGTTATCTCATTTTATATAATAACTTTTTTTCAAATGATATAATACTATATGTATGCTTGTACGTGTAGGTGTGTGGAAACAAAATCTTTCAAAAGGAAACGGTTCTACGAGAAAGGCTTACATAAAAGTTAAATAAATAAATAAATAATGAATTAGACCGACTTTTTAAAGTGACTTTTATGCTTAAACCCAATGAAGTTGCCTTAAACTTTAATCAAAGGATTCAATAGAGAGAGTAATTATTTGTCCCGTGACTCAAAATTAACTTAAAGGAAATTATTGAGGTTAATACCATCAATCGATAATAATAAACCTCATTAATCAATAATATATAATATAAAAGAATATCATTATGTATTTAATTATTTAGAAATAATTTTTAAAATAATATTATTTATTTTTAAAGAAGACGATAAAAAAAATTATAAATAAGATAATCTTTTTAAAGCAAAAATGAAAATTTTGTTTTAATGAAGAATGTTATTGTAAATGAATGTTTTGTGCATATGATATTAAATTTGATTTGTTTATAAAAGAGACTTGTGAAAACAATGAGGGGGAGATTGATGGAAATGTTCCTGCATTTCCAAGAGATGATTTTGATGATGATTCAAGTAAACTACATTCAAGTCAACACCATTCAAGATAAATTTAAGGACAAGTTGAATTTATGACGTAGATGATAAAGATGATGATTCAAGCAAGTCCAAGATGATTCCTCGAAGACTAGATAGAGTCTTAGAATACTGGATATGGAGGTACAAGTTGATGAAGTAATATTATGCATAAGTCTCCAAAGCACAAGTGTGATAAAATTCATAACATGATATTTTTCACTGTCATAATTAATTATGATGCACCAGAAATGGAAAAATTATTTTCTTTATCATAATTAATTATACTGGTAATATAATCAATTATGACAATTCAAATTTGAAAAATATATCCATTTTAAAGAATAAATGTTTTTGAATACATCCTGATTTTCTCTATGATATTATTAATGTCCAACGACCATTTTCTCGATGTTATTTTTCTATTTAATTAAGTTTTGATGAAAAATAAAAAATACACAATTACAGAATTCGAAAATACAATTTACATTCAATCAGTTTTGAGAAAATAATTTTGAACAAGGCAACAGATATATTTTACACCTTTTGAGAAAATCATCTTCTCTACTGTCTTCTGTGCTTTCATTGTTAATCACACTTGTTCTTGGAGATTGACATTATACAGACTTCTACAATTTGTTGTCTCCATTACCCAGGTGTGTCTGTTCTTATTTTTATTACCTTCATCCTTTTTGCATTGGTAGAAAAGGAGGTGTTTTTCATCCCTAGTGTGATTCTAGGGAGGGGTTCATCCTTAGTGGGATTCTAAGGAGGTATTTTTCATCCTTTGATTTGTTCAGAGGAGGTGTTCATCCCTAGTGGGATTCTAGGGAGGTGTTCATCCTTAGTGGGCTTCTAAGGAGGTGATTGTCTTTTTAATTAGTTTACTTTTTACTGGTTCTTCTACTGAGTTGATTGTAATTTGTAAACTGAATTTGAAAGATAGTGAATGGGGAGTCACTCTTGTGTTAAGAGTTGATTGGGAACTAGATGTAGGGTTGGCTATACCCGAACCAGTATAAATCTCTGTGTGCTCTTCTCTTTCTCTTATCTCTTTCTCTTTTCCTGATTATATTATTGTTTTCGCTTTAACAAATTATTGACTCACAAATAAATTTTAAATTTGACATCTATTTTAATTTGTGCATCTATTCACCCCCCTCTAGATGTCATTTGTCTAACAACTTGGTCAAATTTTGGGTAGAAATTCATGTCTTATAATTAATTATTCATTTGTAAGTACGGTTAAAAATAGGAAAATAATCACTTTTGTAAATAAGTGACATATACCTATATAATTCAATTGAGTTTCTATGAAATAGATTAGATAAATGCAAGTTGAGTATCTAATGATTACAAAAATGACCTTGAACTGTATTTGGAATTCGTTAAACAAAGTGGACCTAATATGAATGAAAAATTTTATTACCCTTGTATTAATTGTATAAATGAGCGAGTACAATAATTAAATACAGTACAAGAGCATCTTGTCTATGATGAGTTTTTGAAGAATTATACATCATAGATATGACACGGTGAAATGAACAATATTTATACAATATCTCGCATCGAGGAGGAGGATGCTAATATGGAAGATAAAATAAAAGGCATGCTCTATAATGTTAGTCAAGAGAGTTTTCCACCAGGCGCATGCACCAGTGTATGATAAATTAAAGAGTGATTCATAAACACCTTTGTACCTTGGGTGTACAAGTTTCATATTGTTAGATATTGTTTAGATATTATTTAATATTGTTAAGATATTGTTAGATATTAACCATAATATCAAACAATATCTTCTGTTTATTTTGTTACTTTCAGTTACTCTTTTAGTTGTATCTCTCTACTATAAATAGACTACCCTATGTGTGATTTATACACAAGGGAGATTAATCTCAAACTCTATTTCTTCTATATTCAACATGGTATCAGAGCTTAAGGTTATTTTGATTTTTTTTCGCCTTTGACCACTATTGAAGCCGCCACCACCGCCGCTATCGATGTCGGTTATTTGGTAGTGTGAAAGTGCATGTCTAGGAAAGTTCTGACAAAGAAAGACTTGGTATTTAAGCGTGTCCATTAGTGACCCACCTCTCTTTCCTGGGAACTTACCTGGTGTACTGGTTCACGCTGCTGTCACTATCGCCTCCGCCCTTTATGAGTTATTCCGCTCCTTTTAGTCCTTTCAGTTCTGTCAGTACTGCGTCTGATCCTTCCATCTACACTAACTATGTTAATGTGCATTTATCCATTGACAAGTTAACTGGCCCTAATTATGCCACATGGTCATCAGACGTCAGATTATGGCTTAAGAGTCAGAAGTATCTTGATCATCTTGCCCCGAAAGCACCTACTCTCACTCCTGGTGAGGAAGACCGTTGGGACACCATTGATGCTCAATTATGCGTGGTTCTCAAGGGTACTCTTGATCCTTCGTTAAAACAAATTTTTTGTTCCTACGAAACATGTGCCAAAATCTGGGAACATGCCAAGTTATTATACACCAATGATACTCAACGTCTCTATGATGTCTGTTCTAAATTTGTAGATGTTATTGCCTCTAAACATCAAGATTCTATGACTGATTATATGGGCAAAATTCATGCTCTTTTTCATGAGTTCAATGAGTTATTGCCTCCTTCCCCCGACCCTGCCACCGAGATAGGACAACGATCAAAGTTCTTCATGCTAGGGGCATTACACGGACTTGCTGAGCAATATTCACATATTCGTGATCAGATTTTGGGTTCTCCGGTTGTCCCCACCTTGACATCGACCTGCTCCACTCTTTTGTGTATACCAGCAAAACCCAACCCTGACACACCTGCTTCTGTTAATGATTCTTCTGCATTGGTATCTCACCGTGATGATCGAACTCGCCCTCGTAAACAGGGAAAAGGGCATCCTAAGTGTGAACATTGTGCCAAGCTAGGTCACAAGATTGACCAGTGTTATGCATTACATGAGTGTGAACATTGTGGCAAACTAGGTCACAAGATTGACAAGTGTTATGCATTACATGGTCGTCCTACTCGATCTACTGTAGTTGCTCAGATTGATCTTTCCCCACCTTTATCTGCTAAGGATCCTCCTTCTTCTATTTCATCAGACACACCTGCTATGTTCAACAAATTTCTCAAATGGTACAAGGATCAACAGTCTTCTAGTTCCACTGTGTCTGTCGCACACACAGGTACATCTTTTGCTGGTCTGACCCAATCTTCTTCTGGTCCTTGGGTTTTTTATTCAGGAGCCACTGATCATATTACTGGTAACAAATCTTTGTTCTCTTCTTTATCCTCTCCTGATCCTTTACCTTTTGTTACACTAGCTGATGGCTCTAGAGTATCATCTCATGGTGTTGGAACTGTTAAACTTTTCCCTTATTTAACCATTGATAATGTTCTTTATGTCCCTGGATCTCCTTTTAACCTGTTATCCATCAGTCGTCTAACTCGTTCTCTTGATTGTGTTATTTCTTTTACCAACAATTTTGTGTATTTACAGGACCGGAGTTCGAAACAGGTGATTGGCACAGGATGTAGGTCTCATGGTCTTTATCATCTTCGTCCCTTTACACATGTTGGTGCAGTTATAGAGTCTCCCTCTCTTCTCCATGCTTAGTTAGGTCATCCAAGTCTTGCCAAGTTACAGCAACTTGTCCCTGCCTTATCTAAATTGTCTAGTTTGGCATGTGAGTCGTGTCAATTAGGCAAACATAGTCGTACTTCCTTTTCTCGTAGTGTCACACATGGTGCTTCGTTCCCTTTTGCCGTGGTTCACTCTGACATTTGGGGACCTAGCCGCGTTAAGTCTACTTTAGGTTTTCAATACTTTGTTACAACACCTATTGCACCTATACCATATGAGGAGATAGATATGGGATCTAATCTGTTTTAGTTGGCTTTCATTTACATTTGCATGTGCATTTGCATAACATAAATTCTCCACATTGAGGACAATGTTGATTTCAAAAAGTGGGGAGTATTTGCATTTCATGTATGAGGTTTCATTCATATTTTTGTTTTAATTGTTGTGTAATGTTGTAGATTGATGGGAGGCTACTTTGGAAAAGATGACCGACTTGATCAAGAGGAAGAGTTCAAAGTTTGAAAGGTTTGATTCACATAGGAAATCATGGTCGGGTTACAATAACATTGGTTTGGATTAATTTCAGGGTGAACAAATCACCCAGGTGAGTTTTGAGCCTTATTCCTTTTTGTGTGCACTACTCATGACATGAGAACCTTCCAAAACTTGATTGATTTCTCTATGATACCAGACGAGCATATACGCTAGTAGATATGATTTAGGCCTTCTTTGTCTTAGCTACTTAGTCAAATAGTCTACCCTTACCTTAAATTATCCTTTGAACCCACCTTCGAGCCTTAGCCTTTTTTTGGATTTAAACCTGAGAAATAAAGTCTTTCCAACCCAAAAACTACCCATACCCAGACTTAAAGGGAAGTAAGGAGCATGGAATCATCACAAAAATCCAGTTCTACTCACCGTCAACAAGTTAAAAAACAGAAAGATGCAATTGGAACAAAGTTTCACGGTACATTGATCCATGTTTTCATTTTTCCTAAAGTCTTAGCCCAGTTTCCTAAAATAACCTACCCTGAACCCTAGCCCCATTACAAGCCAAGTAAAAGTCCTATTGATCTACGAAGGTATGTATTCTAATGGTAAAAATTTAGAGATCTTTCAAGCCTATGGTAAAGGATGATGTCATGATGAGTGAAATTTTCAGCATAAACACTTAAGATATTAGAGTAAACACTTTACCACGAGAGGATGTTCCCTTGAAATGAGTCCTAGAATCCTTATAGAGCACTTGGCCATGATAATACTTTGTGAGTTATGATCTTGATCTTTTTTATTCTCTCACTTTTTGTTAATGAAGTTTCCCTTGACTATTGTAGTTTTCAGGATGTCACTAACGTTTGCAATAGTATTCATCTTTGCATTGCATGCATTCTTTTTTTTTCTTTCTTTTATCTTTTGCTTGGAAGTGCAAAAGAGCAAAAGTGGGGAGTATTTGATGTATGTCATTTTACTCTTTATTTCTTGATCTAAGAGCATTTTCTAAGTTAGTTATTTTATTCATAAACCATGCATTTAACATGTTTTCATTAAAAGCATAGCATAATTCAATTTTTCTTAATTTGTTGCATTTTACATAATTTTAGCATAATAAACAGTATACATGCATACATCCACATTGCATATTTATTTTTCTTCTTTTGTAGGAGATAATTTGAGATGGGCCAAATTGATTCCGTCAAGCTTCACTCTTCTTGAAAGCCCAAGTTTGTTTGTGCAATCCACTTGCAAAATGTTACAAATGAAAATTTTGAATCAAGCAAACTAATTAGTGCGGGAATCCAATTTAGTTGAATTAAAGGCCAACAGGAATCAAGAATTAAATGCAAATTAGTGTTGGATCACTCAAAATAGGAAAAAAGCTGACTATTTTCTCCAAATCAGTCCCAGAAATTTCTTTTCATAGCAATCCAATTTTGCACTTATTTATTTGAGAAATATTTGATTTTATTGTATTAATTTTAGGCTTAATTTCTCTTTCTCAAACTCCTATAAATAAAAGTCTTACGATAACCCACAATCACAATCTCCTTGCCTGGGGTGAGAATTGTTGTTTTGTCTTGTTCCCATTTTCTTTTCCTATTATCAGTTCTTAGTTTAGTTTTTAGTTAGCTGATTTCATCTACTGCTACTGCACTTCTAGTTTATTCTCTTTTATTGAATTTTCAAATGTTGTTATCAGCTGCCATGACCTGTCAAGACATTTTAACACTTTGATATTTAATTTGTCTTTATCAAAAGTCTTACCAAGACCCATCAAGTGATTAATGATGTGAGTAAAACGCTTTTGCACGTCTGCAATGCTTTCTCTAGATTTCATCTTGAACAACTCATATTCTCTTATGAGGGTGTGCTTTCTAGCTCTCTTTACATCAGTAGTTCCTTCATGGGTCACCTCAATAACTTTCCATATTTCTTTAGCAGATTTACATTAAGATACCCTGAAAAATTCATCCATGTTAAGAGCAAATGTTATGATATTTTTTGCAATGTAGTCATACTGAGTTTTCTTCTTTTCATCATCATTTAATGCAGACCATTCTTTATCAGTAATTAATGGACCAAATTCAATTACATTCCAAATATTCATATTAATGGATTCAATAAAGATCTTCATTCTAATCTTCCAAAATTGATAATCAGTACAACAAAATAGTGGAGGTCTATTGATAGAAGCTCCTTAAGAAAAAGGTAATTTTTTTTCCAGCCATTTTAAAAAAAATTCTAGGACCGAAAATCTTGAGTATCTTTCAAGACCCTGCTTCGATACCAATTGTTAGAATTATAGGCTGAGATTAAGAGGGGAGGTGAATTGATCTTTACAAACTTTTTCATAATTTATAGATACAGATTAACAATTTCAAAGATTAAGAAATCTGATCAAGTATTAAATCAAGAAAACCAAATTGAATTGAATAAAGTTCAAGCTGAATTAAAGAAAGTAATGGAAGAGGAAAAGAAACACCAAGAATTATATTGGTTCACCCAAACCACTGGACTACAACCAGTTATAAACCAAATTCCAATTGAGTTCGACTAGATTAAATAGTTTGATTTACATAATCAAATTACAGACAATCTAACCTACACCAAGAACCGAATTTGAGAAGAAAGAGCAACACCATAAAGAAAAAAAGGGTAACATGATTAAAGAGAAGAAGTTGAGTCGTTTCGTATTCTAAATAAAATAATATAAAAAATTCAATGATTACAAATTTTTCCTAATTAATGCAGTTTCAAACTCAGAAAAGGCAACACATTGAGAACATGATGAACTCATTAGCTCTATTAATATTACACCAACATATATCACAAACTTTGAGCTCGGGGGACTTGTGTACCTAGGCGACCCTAAAATAGTTTAATATTATAACTACTGCAATACTTAGAGAAAGTATCTCAGCAGTATCAAAATATCTTAACAACGTTCAAGACATTTAAATACCAACTCGCTTTAGGATACACAGAAACCATCCCGAAAAAATCAAAGATATGCCTAATAAATAGGGATAAAATATCTCATAGATCTCGGACAATAAATAGTATCACGCTTCTATATAAATAGGTTTGTTATCTCTTCTATTTTATTCTATCATATATTCTCTTATTCATTTTCACCTACTTACTTAAGTATAGGAGAGTTTTTTACCTATTATCTCTCATTCATTCTCCATATGCTCAATTTAAGGAAACTCGATCACCTTCTTAATATAGGTAACAAAAAATAATATTATTAAATAATAATAATAATAAGTAATGGTGAAAAAAAAAACTTGAAAAATAATAATTTATAAAGAAAATAATAATAAAATTAATATGAACTAGTACGAAGTTAAATTAACCGTGACAAGGTGAGTTAATTTATCAGAAAAAAAAGTGTATATAAAGTTAACTAATAGAAATTATAATTAACCAAAACAAAAAATAAACAATTAAATTAACCATTATAATAATAATAATAATAATAATAATAATAATAATAATATTATTATTATTATTATTATTATTATTATTAATAGAAGGTTTAATTATGTTTTTAGTTTTGAAATTTAGAATAATCATTCTAACTTTAAAAAACTTTATTCCTTTAAACTCAAATTAAATATATATTTTATTTCTTAAATATGAAATTTGAGAAATTAAAATATATTATGAAAATTTAAGATTTATTATTTATGAATAAGGTTTAAAATGTTTAAGATTCTCAAATTTAATGTTTAGAATCAAAATCATATATTTATTTTTTAATTTTGATGAGGTACTAAATTGTTAAAAAAAACTTTAAGATATTAACAAATATGATTATATTAATCAATATCGTATTATAATTTTTTGTTAAATAATTTAACCGATAAAAGAAAATATATTAACTCATTAAAAAAAACCAAATTGATATTATAAATAATAGTAAAAAAATAGAAGAGAAAAAAAATTAGAAGATAAATTTCAATTAGAAAGTAAATTAACAATATGTTAATGTTGTTAAAAACCATGATGAGAACCTTCATCACCAACACCATTATTATACTCATATTTTAAAGACCACTAACGTACATGTGATTATACTTATATTTTAAAGATCATAATTGATGTCTCCTCTTCCTACTTTTATAAATTTTCTTTAAAAAATTATTTAGAGATTTTTTTTTGTCTCCCACCAATTATTTTATTATAATAATAAGAGATCCAGTTGATCTCTTTAAACAAAGTTTCAATTCAAATTTTATAAATAAAAAAGAAAATAATTAAAAGAATCACCAAAGCTGGATCAGTAATATATTTTCCCACATAGATAAATTATCAACAAAATTAATAACTTTTTTTACTAATAAATAATGATTTGATTTTTTTAAATAAAATAATGAAGAATAAATTATATGAAATTAGGAACACCTAAATAGTCCATTTTATAAAGTTTTGAAAGGTTAGTTTAGTGATTTTTTTAACAGTATCAAAGTTGAAAATGTATATTACAAACTAATAATTTAGTAATTTGTTCATTCTTCTTGTAATTTTTCTGGATGAGTTTTGTATAGAAAGAGTGAAAGATAATAATAATTTTAACATTAAAAAGAAAAAAAAACATAAAAACCATGATCTTTTAGTAACATAATCTATATATAGAGTTATTATATGAAAGAATATAATTTATTATATTACCTAGTTCTTTTAATTTTTAAACTATCAAATTGATTATAAATATATGCATCGATTATTTATTATAGTAATTTGTGTTTTTAAAAATATAAAATAACAATATTACTCAACAATAAATAAAATCATTAATAAGAGAAATTATTTCAGAAGTTATTTCCATTTTTTTATAATTAATTTTTATTTACATTTTTTTTTATCTTAATTTTTTTTTGTCATAATTAGTCTATTTCTTTTTCTCTACCAAGCACTACCTTAGGTGTGCAACTTTTCATAAATATTTAAATAATCCTTAGGCTACCCACGTTTTGATAATTTTTACCAAGTTGATTTTCTTAATTTATGATTAGTTTTTGTTGTTTGTATTATTTCAGATAGTTTTATAGATAAACTGCATTATTTGATCTGATTTTCATCACATGCACTTACTGCACATGGGGACATGACTATCCTTCCACTAACTGAAAAAAAAGAGACTAAAATCAGATTGATTATTATTTTTTTAAAGAGGTTGAATTATTGAACTAGTAAAGCTGATTCAAAATTTATTGATTTCCAATAAATATAATTTTAGGGGTAAAATATATTTTTTATTTGATAATCATAATAAATATTTGTGTGTTAGTATAATTAATTTTTTTACTTTTATATACTATTAATTGTTTTATTAAATTTTTAATAATTATCATTAAAGAATTTGTTACTTTTATCTCACATGAATTATTATTCAGTGATGTGATACTTTTACGTACATATTTATGTGTCATCAACCAATTGATATGAGTTTAACTAATATAAGATATTAATATCAGTTTTGGATATTTTTTTATTATTATATATTATTTAATTTTCTCATTTTTCTTTTTAATACGAAATTTAGACTATACAATCTAATGGTATTAAACACACATATTTATATTGTATGAAAAACATATTTTATCCTAATTTTACTTTGTACACTACTACAAAATATGCTTTCAACGTCGCCATTTAACGTCGGTTCAAGCTGAGCCGACGTTAAATACACTTTCAACGTCGGTTGGTTAAAAAACGACGTTGAAAGTTGAATGTTGGTCACATTCTACGTCGGTTCTTAGTCAAACGACGTAGAAAGTACTTTCTACGTCGGTTCCCATATGAACCGACGTTGAAAGTCTTTTTTTATTTTATTTTTTACTTATTGATAGCGGTTATAAGGGAACCACTATCTAAAGTGTATATTAGATAGCGGTTCCCTTATAACCGCTATCTAATATACACTTTAGATAGCGGTTATAAGGGAACTGCTATTATATCCTCTCAATTATGATCAGTCATTTCAAGTTATGATCGATCAGAATCTAATTTCGCTCGAGCGAGGGTAGTGTCGCTCAAGCGAAATACAACCCGAGAATGCTAATTTTGTGCAGGGGGGGTTTCGCTCGAGCGAGAAGGGTGTCGCTCAAGCGAGATACATTTTAGATAGCGGTTAACCTGGAACCGCTATTATATTGTTTCAATTATGATCGATCAGAATGCAGTTATGACCGATCAGAACTATTTTAATCGATTAAATCTCGTTTCAATCGATTAAAACAATTTCTGCACAGCGTTTTAATCGATTAAAACTTATTTTTATCAGTTAAAATTACTTGAAAAGTGTCACGCGAAAGTTTTGCAGTATTTCAATCGATTGAATCGCGAAACAATCGATTAAATCAACTTAGAAGATTTTTTGTAAAGTGTTTTAATTGATATAAACGTTGTCGTATCGGTTAAAACAAATCTGTTAAAGAATCAAGAACGTATTAATGGATTAAAAGAAGTTTTAACAGATTAAAACCGCACTTTTAACAGATTAAAAGAATCTTTTAACAGATTAATTAAACCAGACAGCTTTGAAAATCTTCTATAAAAACAGTTTGGCTTGAACTTTTTTAACATACATTGAATATATCATCTTTTACACATCCTTGAGCAATCAATCAATCGCTAATTGCGACCGAATTAAAGTGGGGGTTGGCTCGAGGTTAGAGTTCGACGTCACTAGGGTATGCGTTAGGGTTCGAGCTCCGCTGGGTTTGCGTTGGGTTTCACGAGCATGACAATTGGGTTTGGCTTGACATTGGGGTTCGATGTCGCTAGAGTTGGGGTTCGGCCTCGAGTTCGTCGAGGTTGAGGCTGGGGTTGAGATTCGAAGTTACTATTTGACATTTTTCTAGTAGTGATAATTACACGGATATATATATTTATTTGTATATAAATATAATTTATTTGTAAGTTATTATCAAAAAATTCAAGTAGTTTAGTGGTTGGAGTATCGACCTCCAACTCTAAAGTACTGGGTTCGAATCCTGCCAATGACAATTCTCTTAAAAATTAAAAAACTTTTAAAAAATATAATTTAAAGAGATGGAGGACCTAATAAAAATATAATATGAAGAGAGGGGAGACTTCTAGATAAATAAAAGGGGGTAAAGGGGTTGTAAATAAATAAAAATTAGTAATTTAAAAAATCATACTTTCAACGCTCTGGCTCTAATAAACCGACGTTGAGAGTAGACTTATGATCTGTATATTAGATAGCGGTTCCTTTACAACCGCTATCTAAAGTCTACATTACATAGCGGTTCCCTTATAACCGCTATCTAAAGTAAAAACTTTAACATCGGTTTATTAGTAACTTTCAACGTCGCTTGATACAACGCTCGGTTATTAAATCGACGTTGAAAGCTTTATTTGTAGTAGTGGTAATAGATTAAAAGAATAAATAAATATAACAATATTTTATAACTAAAAATTAAAAAAAAAAACACATTACTTAAGTTATATGACAAACTATATAAATAACATTTTTTATGAGTTTTAAATTTAACGAGGAATAACAATTTGTTTACTTAAATGTTTAAAAGTTTTGAATAAAAAAATTTAACAGCTTAATTTTTCCTTTCTTAAAATCTATTATCTCCAAAATGATTTTTCCTCTAAATTTTCTTCTATTTTTTCTCCAAAAATTTAAGGAAGTCATCTTCTTCTTCTTTTTGTAAGAGAGAGTTGAGATTATGTCAAACTCACTTGAACATTATTTTTATCTCTTTCTTTCTACTAATTTACATTTGGTCTTTTGTTTGAAAAAAAAATGTTTATATTGATGTGTTTAATTTTTAGATAAGAGATTCTAAGAGGTATTAAACCAGTGATGGATCTTTTTGGGAGTTGAAGGGATCGTAGCCCTCCAAAGTTTTGTAACTCCCATGTAATTTATGATTTTCACCCCCAAACTTAATCATCATTTAATATATTTACAATTTTATCCTCAATTTTGTAACTCTCATATAATTTATAATTTTGTCTCCCTCAAACTTAATGATCATTTAATATATTTAAGTATATATCTACAATTTAATCCTTTCACCCTTTTTTCTTTTTTTTTTATATTTTTTATTATTTATTAATAATATATTATTTGACCTTCAAATATCAATGATTAAGATCCGTCATCGAACATCTCAATTTGAAAAGATAAAGTGAAACTAATCTTGAAATATATTATACCTTATGATAGAAAATTTATTTAGTGATAATTTAGTGAAAAAATGAATTTACAATTATTGTATCAT
The DNA here is from genome assembly GCA_963425845.1 of Sphenostylis stenocarpa. Lineage (NCBI taxonomy): Eukaryota > Viridiplantae > Streptophyta > Magnoliopsida > Fabales > Fabaceae > Sphenostylis > Sphenostylis stenocarpa. The sequence goes on from OY731401.1 coordinate 45,611,036, forward strand.
ACTACCTCGTGTTAACCTCACCCCCACATACCATCAAACACATTAATAGATTAGTGCCTCGTCATTTGGTCTATTTTAATAATGGAGAATATAAACCTTATTCATGTGACATATATATTCATTCAGTTTTAAGTTTTTTCTTTGTTTTTTTCTCTTTTTTTACATATTCTCTTGGGTCACATCTTCTCATGTTTTCTTCTTTTGGACTCTATTTGTCAGATTAGTACAACATAATAAGTTATATCATTTTATACGATAAAACTTTTTCTCACATGACATGGTACTGCAGGGTTTGTATGAGTAGCGTGGAAATGGAATCTTTCAAAAAGAAACGAAGGGATCTATGAAAAAGACTTACATATAAGTTAAATGGAAGTGATTCTAATGACAAAAAAGAAAATGAAGAAGACAAACTTTTTAAAGTGACTTTCATGTTTAAATCCTCTCTAGTACCTAAAACTTTCACCAAAGGATTCGATAGAAAGGGTAACTATTTGTACGTCACTCAACATTAAGTTAAAAGGAAATTATTGAGACTAATAATTTATATATTGTCCACTATAATAATAATAAACCTTATTATACGATAATTAATAATATATATATATAAAAGAATTATTTGTAATGATATTATTATAAATGAATTATGAATCAATTATAAAATTATTTTTAATCCAAAAATTTTAAACATTAGATTATAAATTTTTCTTCTTTATTTAAATTTTCTGTTTCTACTCAATGTTAACTTCAACTTCACACTAATTCTCAACCATTTATTAGAGTTTATTTAGATAACTTGGATATCATGCAACCCTTGTAAAAAGATCTTAATCTAAAGATTCTAAACACGTAAAAACTATCAACTCTCCATTAGATAGCTTAGATCTCAAAAAAGATAAATAAGTTCTTAAAATTTTAGACAAAAAAAATAATATTATATAAAATATAGTGTTTTTCGTAAAACAAAAAGTTTACACTAAAAATTATAATCACTAAAAATTAACTCTTTATTAAGTCTTGAAGATAAGCTTGGATTTTAAAATTGATAAATAAAAGTCTCGAATTTTCAAAGAAAAATAATATATTTTATAATTTTAGAAACATAAGATTTTTTTTATAAAACAAAAAGAAAAAAAGAACCTATTCTAAAATTTATAATTAGTAAAAACGATTAACACTTAAGGTGAATTTGGATCTTAAAAATATAATCAAAGTATTCGAGTTTCTAAAAAAAATAATAGATTTTATAACTTTATAAAGATAATATTTTTTTTTATAAAACAAAAAGAGAACACAGAACTTACTCTAAAAATTCTATCTCAATATAAATATCAATCAATTCTATGTTAAATCCTCATAATAAGTTTCACCTTGAAATGATAAACAAAATTCTCAAACTTTTAAAGAGAAATAATAGATTTTATAAGTTTAAAGATATAATAATTTTATCATACAAAAATTGAATAACTAATTTTTATATTCATATTTTTTTTAATTTATAAAAGTTTAATTCTTCATTTAATTAAATTAAAAATTAGGTACTTAAAAAAAAATCTCATATGCATGGTATTAGCACGTGTACAATGATATGCTAGAAAGTGTGTTATTTATATATTATATTAGAGGTGATAAAACGGGTTAATCCATCCCGTTTTGATCTATCCGCCTTTGACTCGTTAAAAGCAGAGCAGGTGGGTTAGCCCGTTATAGTCATGATGGACTACAGATCTTGGTCTCGCCTCGTCAAAGGGCGAGTTAGCTGGCTGATCCGCTATATATTTATTTAAAAAAAATTATTTTTTTAAATCAAATTTTTTAATAAATTCAATAATAAAATTATCTTTTGGTTGTCAACAATTCAATATATATATATATATATATATATATATATATATTTCAAATTAATAATATAAATTGATATATTATTTTAATAAATTATATTTTAGAATAATCAAATTAAGATAAAATTTATATAACAATAAATAATAATAAAATCATATACATAACATTCATTATTTTTTCTTACTCAAAGATTTCAACAAAAGTACAAACAGAAAAACATAATAATAAGTGAGTCGTGAAAGAGAAAAATATTAAGAAAAAAAATGAAACCTTAAAAGTAACAAATATAGAGGAGAGAAAAAAAATATGAGGTATATATGATTTTTACATTGCAGGAAGATGAAAAAAATGAGCAAAAAGGAGATGAATAAGAAGAGAGAAGAGAATAGGTTTATACTTAAAGAAAAGAAAATGTTTGCAGAAATATATAAGTGAAATGAGACTTTTTGAATTCTATGAAAAAATGAGACTTTTTAAATTATCTTAGTGACATAATTAGACCTTTAGAGTTTTCTTTCTAATAATCTGACTTTAAATAAACCAGAACAAAACTAAAAAATTGGGAGAAAATCAAAAAAATTATAGGAGTTTTTGGTTGAATTGATTTTCGAAAAAAAAATTTAAGATCAAAGCTTTTAATATAATATTTTTATAAAAGCTATAATATTTTTTTTATTAATTATATCAATTTTAAATAATAATTATTTTATTATATTTTTAGCTTATTTTTAATAATTATTTATTTTATATTTTTTTAATATATTTTTTATTTATAATTTTCTTTATAACATAATAATAATAATAATAATTATTATTATTTTAATTATTAGTACTAACAAATTTATTATATATTTATCATATTATAAAAATATTATTTTATTAAATATAATTGGATGGCAACTGAATTCCGAACCTTTAAACTCTGAATATATATTTTACTGATTTAGTGGACCGAACTGATTTTAGAAAGATCGGTAGAGATGATGCTAAAATTAGAGATTAAAGAGACTCTTGGTAATCGGTTAAAAAAAAAATCAACAACAAAAAAAAAAATCAAACATGCGTTGTTATTATTATTATTATTATTATTAGTTAAATTTATTTTTTTTATAACCATATATTTTGGTACTTTTAATTTTTATAATTTGTGAATTTTGTCTTTCTTTATAGAAATTTAAACAAATTAAACTTCATAAATACGACTAAAACTCTTCTATACGTATGACAAACGATAATATATTTTTAATGATGTAATTGTAATTTTAATTATTATATTTATAAAATATACCATTTTGATTCTTAATTTTCTCCATTGTTGTATATTTTTAATTATTCATAATTTTAGTTCTGGGTTTTTTTATATGATTTTGGTCCTTATATTTTATTCAAATTTAATTTTAAAAATTATATTGAATCACCTTCAAATTATATATTTAACAACAAGTTAACGTAGTTAATGCTTTCTTCAATGCTATAAAAATATCATCATATCAAACTATAAATATAATTAAAAAATTTATTATATATAATTAAAACTTAAGAGATCAAAATTGTAAAAAAGTTCAAAGACTATAATAATGAATAGTTATAAATTAAAAGAATGTATATATATACTACAAATTTTGTAAATTTTAAAGACTAAAAATACAATTTAAAATTTTTAATTAAACATGTCTTGTTATTAACTAAAGAATTGTAATATTCAAAAGGTAATCAATCAATGGACAAAACAAAAATCAACACATCATGTTCAATAAAGGGGAACCACTTGGTGAGGGAATTCCAAAAACAGAAACCTTGAGATGTCGAATTTCCATTAATAAACCAAACAAGGGGAAGACAATTGTTACCGTTGAACATGTGAACGCAATCAAGTGAAAGGTAGGGTTCGTAATGAAGGGTTACAAAATATTTTTTCCATTTAGTTAATTTACTATTAAAAATCGGATTTCTTAACTACAAACTTATTAAGAAAAAGTTGATATAATTAACAAATGAATAAATAAGGATTGACAAAAATTAAATAGAATTTGAGGATGTAAATGTAAAATGCTTGATATAATGTGGGTGTTAATAAGAGAGTATATTGAGAGAGATCTTTGCTTTTGCAAAAAGTAACTAATTATGTTTAATATATGCAAAATTAATAAATAATAAAATATATGATTATATTCTTTAATTTAAAGGTTAAAACTTTCATATGTAATTTGATCCCTGTTAAATCACCTTCATATTAACATGAACATAGGGGAAAAAAATGGAAAACTTTAACATTATTAGATCCTTCTTGGGAGTTTTAAAGCAGTTCAATCTTTACATGTAAACTTCATTATATTAGCTTTCAAGTTAAAGAAAAGAAAACTTTACATTAAAAAAAAAAGGAGGAATTTTTTTTTTGGAGTTTAAAATTATTTATAATATGTTTCAAGCTAAAGAGACAACATGAAATCACTATTGCTTGAAGTAACTGCCAAATCACGAACAATAATTATTATCATTATTTCCCACATTAGTTTGTCTTTCATGAGAAACAAACACAAGAGCAACATACACAATTTAGGGCACAACACTAACATATCAAAACAATTTATGATGTATAGTCATGTCGTTTTTAATCAAAATTTAATGTAAATTGGTCTCTAATTAAAAATATTTTTTTTAATTCATCAAATTTAAAATATACATTTAAAGTTTCTAATAAAATGTGAAAGTGGATGCATGCCAAATATTATTATTATTACTATACAATGTTATCTAATTTCTGAAACTAAAAATATGTTAAAATTTGAGGAACTATAAAACATTTTTTTTGTTTATAAAATCAAATTGACTTCAAATTCCAAACACTATATAAATAAACCCAAATTAACAATACAAAATAATAAGAATGAACCATTTTGTTTATTTATATATCCCTATCGACGAGCATGTTAACAATGGAAAGTGATATAGCTGAAAGCTGAAAGGTATCCTTGTTTCTTTTTGTGAGTGGAGAAACAGCATCATTGTTCTTCTGCTTGAATCCATCTTCACATGTGGTGGAGGCATCAATGACTGAGCTTAGCTTCACATTGCAATTTGCATAGCGTTTGGCCCTGTAATCTCTAATGGCTTCTCTGAAAGTGGGAATGGTGTCAGAATAGACTTCAAGACAATCATCTAAGCATTCTTTGATAAATGGGTCTAAGCTCTTGTTTTTCTCCAAAAGATCATTGATGCGAGCTTTGGTATCTGTCACGTTGTGCCTTGTTATCTGGATGGAGATTAGACCTAGTTCTTGGAGGCTTTTGGCATGTTGGCTCCTACGGTTGGATTTGAAAGATTCTACACAGAATTTGTAGCTTATGTTGGGGTCGGTTTTTGAGCAATTCTTGCATGTTTGTTGGGTGAGAAGGTTGGTAAAACCTAGAGAGTTGAGAGAACAAAAGAGGATTGTGAGAGTGAACAAAAGGGAAGAAGAGGGAAGCTTCATGTTCTTTGTGTTTGAGATTCTTTTTTATGGACTTCTTTTTAGGGTTACAATGTTGCATGCATGGTGATTTATAGATGGGAATCTTGAATGTGTAGTGGTTGAGAAAATGTTCTTTCTTGATTTGTATACATGGTGGAGAAAGAATGCTTACATGGGAATAATTTTTTTTTATCTTCTAAACAAGAAAAGATTAGAAGCTAAGTTAATTTCGTATGATTAAAGGTTGAGTAATTATGGCAAAAAAAAAAAAAAGACTTTTTCTTTGTTTACGTGTTGATTTTGGGTGGATTAATCCTAGGTCAAAATATTGATGTGGAAATAGCTACTCAAAGTTTTCTCAATTATCTTGCCTTAATGTGGTAACAAAAAATATATTATAAATATTAATTATTATTATTATTATTATTATTATTATTATATATTGTTTTAAATTTTTGTTGTTTGTATAATTTTAATTAATTTTATAATTGTAATTATTATAATAATAATAATAAAACTTTGTTATTCTCAATATTTTTTCGTTAGTTTGAGAATGACAGAAAATGAATTATAACACTTTATTTCATTCAATTTTTATGTACGCTATTAAAAAAATTAATAATTTCCATTTAAACTCTTAAAATGTTTATAATTTATATGAAATTTAGAAAGAAAAAAAGAGAGTTAATAATAGAACAAGCAGAGTTTAATATTGCTTACTCTAAATTGGGTCAAACTTATAATACAAATTAGGCCCGGAAATTACAGCATTGGGCTTGGTACCTTCTCTTTTATTTTTGCTTTTAGGACCACCATATTTTCCTTCTGCTCCTCCATTGTAATAATAGTTATTGACCTTCTAAAATAATTACACTTCTCACAACAAAATACTATTCAGAATTTCATTAAAAAAAATTCCAAATTGAAAAACATATATTTTAGAATATATTCTGAAATGTAAGATCTGTAATTTAATTTAATTATCCTATGATTTTGAAATACTTTATAGTAAATGTAAAATCTATAACTAACTTTAATTATCCTAATATACTTTATAAGATTATGCCACAAAATTATTATTCAGAAATATGTAATTTTCTAGAATATTTTTAAACAAAGACGTTCAATATATTTCGGGACAGTATTTTCCATAAAATATGAAAAAAAAATGTCATTACACATGAAAAATGTAGAAAAAAACTAGGGTGGTGCAAAAAGCAGAAACTTCTGCATTTTCGTTATTGTGAACTTTTTTCTTTATCAATCCAACAAAAGGTTTTTTACACTTTCTTCTATTTATTTATGAAGTTTAATTTGGTCAAGCTCAAATAATTATAATTATATATATATATATATATATATATATATATTTTACATTTTAAAAAGTAAAAAAAAATACAAATAATTAAAATTTAAGAGACGTGAAAAAGGGAATTCGGATCATATAGATTTTGTAAAATGTAGGAACTAAAATTAAAATTAAATTTGAAGAAATATGTGAAAATTATAAAAGAAATTTAAATAATTATACTTTCTCCATAAATATGTCACTACTTTTATTTATTATAAATATTTTTTATATATATAATTTCATTGAAAACTAAAAACAAAGCAAAATGATTTTATAAAACCTAACAACAAAATACAACTTTTTTATATATTCAGGAATTAAATCAATTTTTTATTTTATTTCACTGACTAAATTGAGAACACTTCAGACATTCAAAAATTAAGTTGATGATTTTCTCGAAATTAAAACTGCGAGTATTTGAGATTTTTTGTGTGGTAATAACACTGATGAGTAAAACTTAAAAGAAAAGAAAATTAAAATAAAACTATAGAATTTGAACTTCTTTTTGAATAAGAAAAGATGAAAGGAAATGGATAAGTAGAACGACACCAAAGTTAAACCCCGAGACAAAAACCCTTCTTCTTCACAACAACCTAAGCACTCCCTCAAAATCGTCAATGGCGAGGCTTAGAACGGCCATTGATTCGGCGTTCTGGGACCTCAACGTGGCCTCGCCTCAGTGCCATGACGGCTGGGCCAAGTTCGTTCCCGGCGACCCTTTCCCGGTGGAAGCCTCCATCGCCAGCAAAGTGCTCCGCCCCCAGCAATTCTCCTTCCTCCGAGACGGTTTCCCTCTTCCCATCGTCGCTCCCTCGCTGTCTCCCACTTCCCCCAAGGATTTGGGTTCCCTCGCTCTTCAGACCCTCCTCCTCAAACTCTCTTCCTCTCGCTGGTACCAAACCTTTCACTCACTCACTCACACACTACTTGCTTTCGCTACCCTTTTGTTTTCTCTTGTGATTGTGACTGTTTTTGTGATTTGGTTGATGTTGATGGTAAATGGGGTCTCCAGCATTTGAGAATTGGGAGTTCCGATATTTATTTTGTTTTAAAGAAAATAACTTTTTTTTTTTCAATTTTAAGAACATACTAGCAACCACCCTTTTAACTAGCATTTCTTTTTTAATATACTTTTTACTATAGAGAGAAATTATATGTTTCGATGAACATCTCTTTCAAATACCTAAAACAAAAGCAAAATTATAAAATAAACTAGTTTGTAGTAACTATTTTTATAAAATTTCCAAACTTTTATTTTTAATTAATTCATAAGTTAATTTTCCTGTTCATTTTAATTTCTAGTCATCTTTTAACAAATGCCCCTCCTCGTTTGATGCGATTTGTAGTTTTTAATAAATTTAAATGGATAGCAGAGTGTGTTAGTGAGTCTGATATTAATACTTTTCTTTCTGTAAAGAATTTATGTTTAGATTAGAATACATTTTTTTCTTGTATGAGGCGAAAGAGTATTCGCCGGTATACTCCATTGGAAGTAATCCTACGTGAATCAGATAGGACTTTTGTCAGTTACAAAGCTTTGTCTGAGTATTTAAGCTGTGGAATAATCCTGGATCAATTCAATTTTTTTGAACAGTTTTTTTTTTTGAAGGAAATATTCTGTATAATTCCAGGTGTTTTATTGTGTTGTTTTAGAGGAGTTTTTTGTTTAATATTATTATTATTATTATTATTATTATTAGAAGAACACATGTTTGAAAATTTAGGAAAATAATGTCACTGACACTCCAACACTACTCACATCCTTGAGGAATAAAAAATGGGAAATGCCCTCTTAATGAATGATGTAAAGAAAGGACTAAGATTGACGCTATTCTAATTCGTAGACAAAGAGATTTATGATGAAAATGATCTATAATATTTTTTAATAATGTCCAAGAAGCATGTTCTTATTTTGGATTTATAGCATTGTAATTATAGATTCCACCTAATATTCAAGGGAGTGCTTTGAGTCATTATCTACATTCCAAAGTGTGAAACCTGACTTAGTATTTGACTTTTATGCCTACCCTTGTGTTTCAAAGAATAATGAGTGTTATGAGAACCAATGACAATAAAAACCTTAGCCATAGTTCTTTGTTAGTAGAAATATGTTCAGAGGCACAAATGACAGCCAAAACTTTTACATTATGAACTGATTACATTTTTATATGCAACATTTAAAATTTTCAACTTTTCAATCTACTTATATACCTCAATTATGACCAATACAGGTGGCTTACAATGACCGGACAGTTTCGTCCCAGGAAGCTGATTGCTAATGTGAAAAATGAGATCTCTAATGCTGAAGAGTTTGATCTCTCCACGGTCAAGGATGTTGTAAAGCATTTCATTGACAAGTCACCTTTCTCATTTGGGTTAATGTCACAGTTTGCTTTTCCTCCTTCAACATCCGTGTTGCTTGGCATAGAGGGCCATGGTGAGAAACAAAGATTGCGCCCCAAAGTGATGGTTTATCACAAGGCATGGATTTATCTGCTTGTTATAATTTTATTTTATTTTTCTGGTGGGAAAACATTTTCCTGCTTGAATCAAGATTGAGATTACAGCTTTTGCTCACAATTTTTGTTTTTATTGTCAGTTTGTTTTCAATTGTTTCCTGTTTTCAAATATTTTAAGAGGAAATGAAGTTATTTTCATCATTTCTTGTACAAATATTTGAAAACACAAAACAAAATATAACCAAAGTAGCATTTTTATAACTATCAATAAAAACAAAACGAGAACAGAAAACATTCTATCAAAACCAACATTTTTATTTGGGAAAATGATTCATGAACACCTCAAATGTTGGGTGGCACCCATATGAAACCTAGTAAGAGAAGAAAAATATAGATATTATAGATGATATGATGTGATAGATAGAGAGATAGAAAGAAATTGTATATGTTGTTTAGGTGTTTAAAAATAAAGGTTGTCCATGAATCATCACCCTTTTATTTGACCTCCTTCATTTACATATATATATATATATATATGCATTTTCCTCATCTCAATGTTGCTTTGTTGGCGCGTGCCATGCTTTTCGTTTGTCTATGATGAAACATCTGAAAGACAATATTCCTTGCAGCTTCCTGATCATGATCTTACATTGGAAGCAGCATGGCCTCAATTGTTTGTAGACCACAAAGGAAAATATTGGGATGTCCCTCAGTCTTTATCTGTTGATATGTCATCCCTTTTGTCTCCATTTGGATTGCGATACCGCATTGGGATACATAAAAACGGTGGTAATCCCCAGCAAGTGAATGCAACTGATGCTAACCCGCCATTGTCACTGCTACCAGGGTTATGTGTGAAGGCTGCCATTAGTTATGAGAAGATCAAATACTTCTGGCGAGATAAGGTTGCTGTGGAAGAAGGGAATGAAGAGATGACTCCATATGATGTGCGTCTTGGGGAGCCTCACTCAGCAGTGTTTGGAACAATTGGTAATCTCTCTAGACTGTTTGAGATTAGAATAATTATGTTTTATGTTAGACACTCTTTTTCATTTTTCTGGTATGCTTTTTACAAGTTTCTTCATAATTGCTTAATGCATAAAACATCTTTATTTTTCATTTTGTTGAAATGTTATGATGTGATGCAAAAGTTACTCCTCTGAGTTCATTTTATTATACGAGCAAAATTCAAAGATGTTGGGAACAAGTGCTTTGCTTGCTCAAGTTACAAATTTCTGTTCAAATAGACAGTTTTCATATATGGATGTGAATCAATTCGAGGAATTCTTGCTGGATTATATAAATTTCCCTCGGTTAATTGATTTCCTTAAGAAAAATTTTCATCAATTGATGGATGAGGATGATAGTGTAACAACCATAAGGCTAAGAGGGGAACCATCCCTCAAAAGCTAGCTCAAGAGGTTGGAAAACCTCTTACCTTATAAGGTCTCCCTGGTAAAGAGACCTCCCCAATGTCGGACTTGTTACAATACCACCCCGTTCGAAAGCCAGCATCCTCGATGGTTGCACTCCACGACACTTCACTCACTGGCACTTTACTCGGCCTTCTTACCGGTCAGAACCCTCTAGTGATCAGAACCCTCCGTGGGTAGCCCTTCTCGAGTTGGCTGGCTCTCAATGAAAGCACCAAATACAACAATCAAGCCTCAATAGACAAATTCAATCAAACAGTAACCTCAAACCAAGAGCCCCAAATATTAAAACTGAATAATGGATAACTCTGCATTTTATTTCTGCATTCAATATCTCAGGAATCAACAGTTCAAATTAGAATCAACCATACAAGAAACTCAAATCTCTAGGCATCCGTAAATATTAGAATCTGCTCCTCTTCAATGTCATACCCGCAATGGAGCATATGAGTTTGGTGACTAAGAGGATACAGTAAAACAGAGACAAAAATGAGATTGTCCAGAGAATGTTCAGAGAGAGTATTATCAGAGGGAAGGATTTTCATACCGCATAAAAATTATCCTCCTTTACACGTAGTCCTTCCATTTAATATTTTCTTTCCTGGTTCTACCACTTTTGTGCACGTCCTTCACCTTTTCATCTGTTGACGTGTGGTCATTACTAATAACAACTTCACTCACCTCATTGTTTGTTACAGATAGCTGTATAGAAAATTTTTGGCAATGATATTATACTTGAATTGTTTTGTTATTGCTTCATAATATGCATTGTAGGTAGCACCTTTGCTTCCTGGATCTGGAATGGAAGGAGCTTTTCTAGGACTAATTCAACAGAAGATTCAGAGGTGTCAACAAGCAAGAGATCTCGACATAATGCTGATTTGTTTGGCTCAGTTTGCTACACCTTTCAGCATGGAAAATTCACGAAAAAATATGGGGACTTAACCAGGGTAGATGCTCGTCTGGATATTTCTTCAGCTTCAGCATTAGCAAAGAAGTTTCTGAATGGTTCCAGGAGTTCAACTACTGATGTTAGCGAACAATCATCAGCTTCACCCAGGCTAAACTTAATCTTTCAACAGCAGGTGAATTTTTTCATTCTTGATAGTTTCAACTGCAAAGCATGTTAATTTAGGATATGTTTAGACAAAGTTTTCCATAAATACTTGTAGGAGAGAAAAAAAAAACTTGAAATTAATTTCGGCGGAAACTAAAATTCATTTATGTATAAACTAATTTATAAAAGCTCTCTCGTATAATTTATCTAAATTTTTCTTTTGACCTTGTGCATAATCTAATTTTAGTTTAGGGCAAAACTCGTTTTATTTTCCTCTTATTTTTCTGTCTTATTAGTGTTTATGGAAAAGTTTGACAAAAACAGACTCTTAATAGGAAGAGTACTATAATAACTCAACTCTGTATATTAATATCATTTTCAATAACTATCAATTTTGTTATTGTTATTTCATTAAAAATCTATATTAAATTATAAAGAAGTTGGAAAATGAAAACTAGTGTTCTAGGTTGCTAGATCAATTGTACTTCATGTTATTGAAAGTCTAACATAAGATTGTAGTGTTTTTTTCAAAGTCTTGTTGTATATGTATGTTGCATAACTTATCATACATTTGTTTTAAGTTCTATGCTTTCATTTATTTTTCCATTTATTTATGGTAAGAAATTTTCTTCAATGTGAGGGAGTATAGGGAGTATGATGAAATCTATATTGATTTGAGATATAATAATATTGTAGTATATAAGTGAGGACAATTATGATCTTACTGAGCTGATTTTATAAGATTGAGTTAAATATTTCATAATTTTTAAGAATTTATGTTAAATAAGAATTAAAGTCCAACATCTAGCCTTTTCTGAAAATTTTCAAATTTAATTGATTTTTATTCACCGGCTTTGATTGGAGAACTTTGCTGGCCACTTTTAGTAGGGTTGCCCTTCACAACCTCATGACTCAAGTAGAGATCTTGCTTAAGAGAACTGAGTTCAATATTATTCAGACCACTGATTTTTGGTACATCTTGGCAATACAATTCTATTATGCAACCATTATGTTTTGGATCACCCCCATGACTGTGGTAAAGATGTATGAATAAAAATAAAATAAAATTTGTTTAATTGTCCACTTGTAGGTTGCAGGGCCAGTTGTTTTTCGAGCAGATTCCCGAATTTCACTGGAGTCTTTCGCCAGGGAAAAGGGTTTGCCGGTGGAGGATTTCATTTGCAGCCTGAGTTACTCATTGAAGTCTTTTCAGTCTGGAAAGGTGGTTGCATGGTATTCTCCAAAAAGGAAAGAGGGAATGGTTGAGTTGAGAATGTATGAGTTTTAGCAGAGTGCAACCCTCACCTTTGGGTAGCACTCATTCATGCATAGATAGATAACCCTTTTAATGCAAGAAGCCCAACATGGTTGCTTTGAAAGGTGTATTTATATAATAACATTTGATCTTTGATTACATGTTGCATGCGTCATATGATCTACTGAAACTCGGCATCATGGATTTTGCAATGACAAAAGGGTTAGATAGTTGCTTTGTTTCCTTATTCATTTTTGGCATTAGTTGTAGCAAAACAAGGTACATTTGACATTCAAATTCAAATGAGAATCAAAATAGCCCTCTTGGGACATGGTGGATTTCAGTGAATTGTACAATGGCTCGCACATTGTTGAGAAAAATCATGTTCTTGAAAATTGGACTAAACTAGTATTGATTATTTAATTGAGAATGTCTGTAATTGGTTTTAACTCTAAAAAATCAGACTGTCACATAATAGGTAAAAATCAATGTAAAACAAAGAACTGGTTTGAACTTATATTTTTCAATTTGTTAAAAAATAATTTAAATTTAGTTCAAAATATTTTTGAAACGAATGAAACACATTTAACAAAGTTTATGAATTAGAATAGATTATGTTATCAAATATAATTAATAAAATATAAAGTTTTAATAAAGAAAATATAAATAGAACATTGAATTAAAATAAAGGAAAACTAATAAATACTATAGAAGACAGTAATTTTAAGATTACATAACATACAAATAATAAAATTATTGAATTACACAATATAAGCTTATATAATTGTAACAAAATTGTATGACTTTAGATTGATTCTGATTCAACATGCTAAAATCTGGTATCCTATTTGAACTCATCATATTTATAATGGTAAAATTTGAAGATGAACCGATGCAAACTAAATTATGGTAAAGTGATTATTTATTGCTTGTACTTAAAAACTTCATTTTACGGATTATCCGTTTGAGAGAAAAAACACTTGTGAAAAAATAAAATAAAAAGTATACTTAACCGTTTGAAAAAAATATGAATTTTTTAAAATAAATAAATAACTATATTAAAATTAAACATTTTATTGAAAAATTATTAAACGAAAATAACTTTGTAAATTAGTATATATTTATTTAAATAAAGATAATTTTATAAAATAATACATTTTTTTCTCGTTTATAAATAAAATAAAAACATATACATTAGCGAAAAAAATTACCAAATAAAAAAAATACTTAATTTTCATTTATTTTCCAGTATTAATCACTTTTTACTTTCAACTTTGCCTGTAAACAAATAGAACCTAAAAGAGTTGGCTAAAGTTTCTAATATTCTTCCCAAGAACTTTCAGTCTTTTGAAGATGGATTATTTTGTTGAGTGAAGGAAAGTTAAGACAAAGACAATCGTGGGAAGAAAAGCATGGTTTTGTATAGGACAACATTAATAAGAATTTCTTTTTTTCTAAAACTTACAAAAAAGTTATTATCGTCCTAATTTGATTTGAGATATTATCTCCGACAATTTGAAAGCATACCCTCTTAATTGAGCATGCATTCTGAAGTTTCCAGGATTGTAAAATTCTTTCTAAATTCATTTAATTTCATGATAATTATGACCTTTTCATTCACACGTACATTCAGTTCTATAACTTCCAAGTGAGTTTACTCAAAACAAGTTTCATGTATTTGAATAGGTAACAATTAATTCAAACTCACTGTGTAACAATTTCTCAATAGTTTATTAGCGATATTGGATTAAACTAGAACTTTAAAAAGAAAAAAACTAGAACGAAGTTAAGAAAAAGAAAAAATAAGCGAGAGCATAAATTTATGAGTAGTGTTTTGATTCAGAAACTACCTAGGAAAAGCATCAAGTTATTATAACATAAAAGGGATATAAAATTTTAACAACAATGAATGAAAATGGTTTATTCTAATAAAAATACATTTATCTAAGAGATAGTGCAACCTTTTTGCTCCGCACAGAGACCAAACCCTACTCAACCACAGCCAACAAGTCACTTGCTTTACAGAAGCAGTGCTTTGCATCAGTCCCCAAATCCACCTGATAAATTATGATGACAAAAGCATTTGATTAGTAATAATATTTAAATGCTTAATGCTTTGCACCACAATTTTGCTTCTTCTCTAGTGACCAAAAACATATTCACATGGTCAATCATGCAGTATTTAAACAAGATATAATTCATCAATGCAATCACTACTATGACAAGAAACACCAATTTGTAACTGGAAACAACAGTATAAGGGGTCAACAACAAAATAGCATTTGTGCAATTCTCGGCCACCCCATATTTAAAGCATGCAGGACACTAAAAACAACTTTTTTACAGTTAATATTACAGATTAGAATACTATTAGATACATTACACTACTATATATAATTATAGAGCAAAAAATTCAAAGTCCCTTACCTCATAAGCACTCATGTCAGTGAATAGTACCTGCAAAAGAAAAAATAGAGTTTACATTTGGAACAAAACTTGGACTTGAACTTTAATTCTGTATGAGGAGATGATATTCATAATTTCATCGAAAATATACCCTACTTTGGATAGTAAATATATGATAATTTATCATTTTCACTTGAAATCTGGTCTCATCTGTCCTTAGGTCATTTAGCTAGGATTTGATTCCTTTTATGTTTCTTCCTTTTTGATAATGTACTGTAGAGTATGTGTATAAATTCAGCTGCTGTTGTTCTCAGTCAGATAATTCATAAATCGGTCTGCGCATTAAAAAGTTGATAGCAAAGCCTAAATATGATCAAGTGACTTTAGTTTGGTCCTTGACAAACCACAAAGTGAAGCCTATAGAGCATGCTAGATATTAAAAGATTCACCTAAAAACTACAGCTGAGATTTTCTTAAATTTTCCTACCTTTTTTTCACTATTACAATGACCTCATAAGTCTCAAAAATGTATTTAAAAAAAAAAAAAAAAAAAAACTCAGGTATGCCAATATAATTTACTCTATTTTTTATTATCCTTTTGTTTTTTGCCCATTTCTTCGGGTAATTAAACCCATACCTTTGTTCCAGCCTTTAGTTCACCAGCGTCAGCACCAACATTTAGGATCTGAAACAGATATAAAAGAAAAAAAACCATATTATATCCAAAACAAATAAAATTATCCATGAGAACATTTACAGAACCAAAATATCAAAGGCATCTATATCTGCTTACTTCTCCCACAAGATATCGCTCAAACTTCACAGCTGATTTGGGCAGCAAAACTCCCCCTGCTGTTCTCTACACCCAAAAAACATATTCAGAAATCAGTTATGCATCATGGTAAAAGTACTGTGTACCATACTTTCTTAATTGTCAGCTTCAGAACAACTTATTCTAATCTAACCATATAACAAACTTTTACAAACCAGTATCCTGAAGTACATCAAATTAATTCATAATACGACAGACAAAGCAACCAACTAGTTATAATATGATAGGTAATTATCAACTAGCAAATAGATTATGATCAAATATATAAAAATGTATTTATATAATTTGAATATAGAAGACAAAACATGTATTCTAGCAAAGGAATCACCGGAACCCACCCACAGCCTATTCCCCTAATTTTCCCCTTTCTTCCTCACGTACTTCTCAATAAGTACCTTCTCCCTCCCTCACACTCTACCAACGAGGCCAAGTTAGTTAAAAAATATTCCCTCCTTTCCCTCTCTCCTCAAGGCCTACCCCCAATTTAGACCTTCCAGAATATACTTTGGCAAATTTGTTGGGCCCCTTCACGACATTCTCACTCATATTTGCATCATAATCATACATCAGGTATTATTTTGCCCATCACCATATCAGTCATGCTACCCATTTGATGAAACTACATCAGTTTCTGAAAATATACAGTCAACAGATAACTAGAATTTCGTCAATGGCATCAGATATAGGGGGGCTGCAGAAGAGTTCACAGTCTCACCATCAGCAAAACATTCTTACAAAACTTAAAGCATAGTTAAGAGACAAAATATAATGTCAATGATGAGTGTGACAGCATATTAGAGAAAGCATCCTTTCATACCAACTAATGGTTGAAGAACACAGTCAACATTATAGTGGACAACCAGAAACTCAATCGATATAAGCGAACTTTAAAAAGAACTCTTGGTTATCTAGTGAACCTTAAATACCTTAAAATTTAAGGTATATTCAAAAACACTTGGAAAAAATCTACTAAACAATAAATTTCGTGCTCAGAACTAATACTTAGCAGCATGGTAGTCTGTCATTTTACAATGACACGTATGGAGTATCCATCATCAAATTACGTCACCTACATGGCATCGAAACACCACATTACCGTATCTTAAATACATTTAGAGCACATTCTATACCTTCTACCAACATTCAAATAAGGACCATTATAACTAGAAACATGCTAGCAATGCCAAATCTCCAAGATTTAAGGCACCAAATGGGAGAATAACCAATAGTTGGAATCTAATACAAAAATTAAGAATAAACAGCACAACACCCCACGTAAAAAGAGTTGGTTTTTGGATAAGTGCATTGCATACATCTGATGGATCCTCCAAACGAATAAGAACTCTATCAGCCTGAGGCACAACCTGCATCCCAAAACCGTAACTTAGAAAAATAAGAATTGAACTTTTACAAATTAAAATTCGAGACTGAAAAGGGAACAGTGGGGTGGTGTACACTACATAAACAAAACCACTTCCAAAAACCCTCTTCAGAAAATGAAAATAACCTTTGTAGGTTCCCATTTTTTAGCAATCGCATTGACCTTCAGTGAGCCCCTCTGCAAAACTGCATGAGACACAGATGAGAAAAGGTTAAGAGTTTCAGTAAGATGTTGAATTTGGTGGACAAAATTGAAGAGACATACATGAGGGTCTCTTGTTAGAGAAAGAGATGGCATTGGTTTTGTGTAGGAAGGGTGTTGGTACGGTGAGAAATGTTGATGCCATGGATAAGAGTGAAGGGACCAAACACCAGTTCGAAGCGGCAAAGAATGGATTAAGGAAAAAAGATTAAACCCTCTTAGGTTTATCTGTATGGTTGCTAGAGACCAATGAAACGACAAAGTGGGTGCCCCAAATATGTGTAGAATGTTTGAGAAAGTACTAGAATTTGTTACAAGGCAACTTTCATATAACAATTCAGATTTTGGTGGAATTAAAATTTAAAAGAAATAATTTGCATATTTTAGGTTGAGATTGGTGCAGAGAAAAATACAATTAGAAAGAATAAAATAATTTAGATAAGTAAAGTGAGAAAATAAAATAAAATTTGAAATTGACTGAAATCAGAAAAATATGAAATAAAGTTATTAACAGAAAAATAATTATTTGTTTATTTAGTTGAAAAGAAAATATTTTTTTCTTCAATAAACAATTATGTATATGAGATACCGACCAAAATACAATTAGTCACGTGTCTCATTTGAAAAATGATAAGTGATAATTATTTAATTTTGAAAACTTTAAAGTAGTTATTTTAAGTAGTTACTCGATTATTTTTTTATTAAATAATTCATTATTTTATTTGATGAAAGATAACATAATCATAAATAAAGTAAATGATGGTTTAATTACTTTTATATGATAGAGAACTAAATATTTTATAAAAAATAATAAAAAGGATTATGAAAAAGATAATTTAGTTTAATAGAAAAAATATTAATACTATTCTTGAATTTTAATTTATTTTTCATATATTTTTAAAATAATTTTTATAACTATATAAAATATCACTTTATTAATAAAATAACAATATTATATATATATATATATATATATTACATATTTTTAATTTTTAATTTTTATACATTTAAAATATACAACGTTTTGATTTGATTTTGGAGTAAATTACATTAAAAAAAAGTAAAAAATTATACATAATATCTTAAAAGTTATTTTACATTTGCAACCACAACCTCTAACATATCTACACATTCTTTTAATATATTTAAAATAATGAAGTGAGATTAATATTTCATTTAATTTAAAATCAAATCTTTAAAAATATCATTTAATTCTTATTAATAACCTTCTCCAGTATCCCTCTCAATTTCTATTTTCATTTCTATACGATTGAAAATTTTGCAGTTTTTATTAAGAAAATCATGTTACATCAAAATCTATTATCAAAATTCTAATGTTTTTAAGATAGAATTTGAGGGAGTGAAAACATTTTTAATTATTTTATTATAATTTTTTAATAAATTTATTATAATATATATATATATATATATATATATATATATTATATAATCAATTATCGGTAAGTACATAATTAAATGTGTAAAAAAAAAATCAACTTTCCTCCTTTTTTTTTTTCAAAGACAAAATTTTACCTCAATTTTTTAACTTTTTTATATTAAAATATGTGAAATCGTCGTATTTTTTCGTTCTTTTAATTTTTTATAGTTGAAAACAAACGTAGCTTAAGAAATATGAAATAATGAATAATCCAGTATCCTTTCCAAAAAAAAAAATAACTAGTTCTGTTAGATTTAGTCATCTCATAATTTTATCATGGACTTGTGTGTTTATCTTTCTGTCTTTATTTTCTTGTCTTTATTTTCCATTCATGCATAAGCTTATGAGGAGATGTCTAACCGATTTTGCCAAATAAATAACCCAATATGTCTTTATGAATCATGATGTTAAACAATTTAAGATATCTTATTATTACTATTTATTTTTTTGAATCATGATTGTGTTGGAAAATCTTTGGTCATTCTCGCCCTTATTTCGTACTTTCATTTTACTCCATATATTTGGTATTTTAATTCTTAGTTTTGTCAAATGTGAAAAGTTATAAGAAAAGAATCATAATAAATAATAATCTTAAAATATTTAAGAATCATATCAATCTTAATTTTATTTAAGGGTAATACAAGAATTTTATGTTATTTGTTGTGATTAAAATATTTTTGTTGTAATTTTCATTACTTTTATCTCATTCTTCCCTATAATTTTAATGTTTATTTTAAGTTTTTTTTTTTTTTGGACTTGGGCTTGGGTCATCATCTGTAATTTTTTATGTTTAGTTATGATCCACTCTTAGTAGTAGGCATGATTCTAGGTAGAATCTTTGGGTTACCTACAGAGCTCCTACGTGTAGTGTCTAAATAATAATCAGCCTAGGAGTCGCTCGAATGATGATATCTCTTGTTTCTGATAGGTAACCTTGGGGGTTTCTTCTAGAATCACGCCTACTACTAAGAGTGAATAATAACTAAGCATAAGGAATTATGGGTAAGGTCCCAAGCCTAAGGTAGAGAAAACTATAAAGAAACATTAGGGTTGTAGGGAAGGAGTGACTAAGACAAGAGTACTAAGAATTATAAGGGAGATATGTTAACCACAACATTGACGCCGTTTATGGGAAATAGGTAAAAACCATTTTTCTCACTACCCAAAGTGTAGAAGTCATGCACAACACACGAGCAAACTCCTAGCCAATGGGGGGAAGATAACAGTCTCACAATACAAAGGATGATGTCCATGTTAGAGCAGTTGTAAAAGTAGAACGAAAAAGTCCGACTAAAGGTCGAAAAGAATGAGGAGCTTTAGTTGAGCCTCAATGTCTATTAGCAGGGAGGGGAGGGGAGAGTCAGTGGACCCTCCACCGCCGATAGAGGAGTTTCAACCATTCACCTCAATCATCATGAGTGAGCCGATTCCCGCTCATTACCTTGTGCCCAAGATCAATCCCTTTGATGGGATGAGTGACCTGGTGACCTACTTGAAAACTTTTTGGGCCTAAATGTTAATCAGTGGAGGGTCTGATGGGATACAATGTAAGATATTTGTAGGCATGCTCACTACAACGACTCTGGATTGGTTCAACAACTTGCCCAACGAGGTTATAACATTATTTGAGGAGTTATCGAATTTGTTTATGGCCCAGTTTGAGTGACCTTTTCGATATTAGGTAGCAAAGCACAAAATTGTTAAAGCAATACTTGAGGCACTTTTGTGAGGTAACCAAGAGTGCCTCAACTCGAAGAAGCAATGTTCATTTATGCTTTCGTGAAGGGATTGAGGTCAAGCCCCTTTGGCAAATCGCTGATTCAAAGACCCGCAACAATCATGTTAGAGGTCAGATCCTGAGTCACCTCTCACATCGAAGTAGAGGACATCATGAGTCAAAAAAGGGTGGAAGAAAAACAAACCTAGGAAAGACAAGACAATTGGAGGAAGATAGCATATATCAAGACACTGGCTGAAGACACAACGGTTCATACACTCGACATAAGGAAGGAAAGCGTCGCTTGCCGAAGGATATACACATTCCCTCTAACATGACGAATAGACAAATATTTAAAGATGTTAATATGACAAAGTTATTTTCCTACACTAAGAGGGTGGATCGGCCCTTAGGTCCTAATCGGGACTCATGGTGTGAGTATCACCGCACCTAGGGCTATGACACAAAGAAATGTTATGCTTTGATATAATAAATAGAAAAGATGATTAGTCAAGGATGTTTATGACCTTACACCAAACGAAACAAGGACGAAGGGTTCAAAAACCTAGAGCAAAGAGACAAAGGCAAGCACGAGAGACCCATACTCGAGGACTTTAACATCATCACTAGAGGTTTCGCAAGCAAGGGATCCATGAGCTCAGTCAAGAAATGATACACAAGAGTTGCCGTGAATTTGTGCCAGGTTTCCCATATGAGAGAACAACCACTGAATGATCGACACTCGATCACCTTTTTGGACAAAAATCTCGAAGGCATCATTCCTAGGACGACCTCGATGGTGATGATGAGTAGGAATGTTCATCGGGTGTTGATCGATCAGGGAAGCTCAAGCGACATAATGTATTGGAATACATTTGTAGGGCTTGGGATCCCAATGGACTCCTTAAAGCCTTTCGAGTGAATATTGATAGGCTTCTCAAGAGAACAAGTTGAGGTTTGGGGCTATATTAAGCTAAGGACAATGTTTTGGTCGGAGCATACTGACAAGACTATTACCGTAAAGTACTTAGTTGTCAAGACACCTTCATCCTGTAACATCCTTTCAGGAAGGCCTTCACTCAATTGGCTAGGTGAAATAGTTTCGACAATTCACTTAAAGGTAAAGTATCATATCGATAATGGCCTCGTCGGAATGATTTGCATTAATCAGCAGGTAGCTAGGCGTTAATACGAGAACAATCTGTACAACAAATGCATTTTTTAGGTTACTTATGTTGTTGAAAGTGACGAACTACCCGACATAAACCCTCGCGTATGGATGGAGGATCGGCGACCACAACTTGTGGATGCGTTAAAGAAGGTCATTTGGAAGGTAACAAAAAAATTAAAATTGGAAATGATCTAGATCTCGATTTAGAGCAAGAACTCATCACAGTACTTATGGAAAACATACGGGTATTTGCATGGGCTGCAGGTGACATTCCAGATATCAATCCCAATTTCTTGTATCATAAGCTCGTCATTGACCACAAAGTGAAGTCAATGATGTAGTAACAAGAAAATTTGGGATGGAGAAACATCAAGTAATTAAAGAGAAAATCTAAAAATTGCTAAATGTTAGTCACATCCACCAAATACAATACCTAACTTGACTGTCTAACATGGTGATGGTGAAGAAATCATCAAGAAAAATGACGAATGCACACATATTTCACAAAACTTAATAAGGTTTGTCCAAAGGATTCGTATCATCTCCCAAATATAGACAACCTCGTCGACGACGCATCTGGATATCAATTGTTAAGCTTCATGGACGCATATTCTATTTACAACCAGATATTCATGTACCCCATAGATGAGGACAAAACAACTTTGATGGTCGATTCAAATAAAATATTGTTATAAGGTGATGTCATTTGGACTTACAAATATGAGAACAACATATCAAAGACTGATAAACAAAATCCTCGATCTAATTCTAGGTAACAACATAGAGCTATATATGTGAATGATATAAAAGTGAAATCGACCATGCATTGGAACCACCAAATAACCTAAGATATTCAAAACCTCAATTATAACCTTAAACTAAACCAAAAAACAATGTATATTCGATATTATATGAGAAATTCCTAAATTAAAATATTTAAAAAGCATATCAATCTTAATTTTAATGTTTTTAATGTTGTTTTTTTATTTGTTAAAATCAAGATACAAGTACTTCGTCTTGTGTTTTAATGTTTTTTATTTATTTATTAAAATAATATTAATACTTTTCAAATTTATATATATAAAATAATTACATACCCTATAATATTATTAATAAAAAAATATTTTTTTATTTATATTTTTTATATCAGTTATATTTAAATAAAGCAATAAAGTAATCATACATTATTTATTTTATTTATTTTTATATTAAAACAATATTTCTTTAAAATATCATTTTTATATTTTTATAAAGCAAATTATAATTGAGGGATAATATATTTATAATCATTAATAAAATCATTATCCTATTTCGTTTAATTTTTTTTCAAATGATCCTATTTCTTTATTAATATAATTAATATAATTATAATTATTAATAAAGTGTTACTTACTCAATCTTGTTAAATGAAAACTTAATTATATATCAGATTGTCTCTAATTAAATTATATTTGTTTTAAAATATAAATTTTAAATTATATTTGTTTTAAAATATAAATTTTAGAAGAAATGGTCAATGTAATCCCTAATAATTATAATTTTTCCATAATTTCTTTGTAATCATGCTTTCAATTTTATGTAATGTCATTTACATTTTTTCTTATTTTTAGATTTCTTGGTGTTGTTTTTTTTCTACAATCAAATTCTCTCCGACCCAGCGATTCCATCTTACGATCTCGCGATGCTCCGCCGTGTGACCTCCTCCCTCCTCTCCAGCGCCTCCCGACGCCGCCTCTCCACTGAAGTGCCGGCGACACCAGCGGCGGACTTGAACTTCATGGAGGCGTGGAAGAAAGTGAGCCCGAATCTGGAGCCTCCGAAGACGCCGCTCTCGTTCATGAAGGCGCGGCCGCCCACTCCCTCGGCCCTCCCTTCCACTCACCGTCAACTTCGTCCTCCCCTACGCTTCCCAATTGTCCGCAAAAGAGGTCACCTCCTCCTTCTTCTTCAAATCTCTGGAGGCTTCTGCTTCGGTTTGTTTGTTACTGCATTTTGCACGTGCTGATCTGGGGATGAAGGTTTAGAGTGAACTAGGTTGGTCGTTGGGTTATTCGATGGAAATATTTATGTTTGATGGAAATGAATAGATTCTAAGCTATTTTGGTTACCTAGAGTGTGTTTGGGACAAATGTGAAAATTAGAATATTGTGTTTCCACAATAGCTTTGGGCTACCAGCCTTAGTTCGTACCAGGTCCAAGCATGCATCCATCAAACCTTTGTGGATGAAGGATTATCCCAAGGCCCATAAGCCAACCTTGACCAACTTTGTTATGTTTTTTCCTAGAAGGGACACACATCAGGCCATTTGCATGTAAAAAGTCTATTTAAATGTACTTCTCCGTTAGGTTTTATAAGAGAGAAAGATGTATAGAAAAAAATTAAATTGACTTTTTTATAAATAAAATTTTGAAGTCATGAAAGTTTATTTTAACATGGGAAGAAGTTTTCCTTTTTTTTTTTTTCAAAAGTTTTATGGAGAAGTTTGTCATAGACCCCTAGTAGTCTTTATTTGGTTGACATGAAAAGTGTGCCTGATAGCATTGGCATACGAAAAATAATCAAGTTATTGGTAGGTGAATTTAGGATTAATCCAATTCTACTCCTCATTTATATATATGCTACAATTTCACATATTTTTAAAAGTTATCCATGTTTAAAGGTGTTAGATATTGTTTAGATATTATTTGATATTGTTAAGATATTATTAGATATTGGTAATCACAATATCAAACAATATCTTCTGTTTATTCTGTTACTTTCAATTATTCTTTTAGTTGTATCTCTCTACTATAAATAGACCACTCTATGTGTGATTTATACACAATGGAAATTAATTCCAAACCTTATTTTCTCTATATTCAACATGGTATCTAGAGCTTAAGGTTATCTTGAATTTTTTTTTTCCGCTTTTTATCCACGGTTGGAGCCACCTCACCGCTGCTAGAGCCGCCCCACTGTTGCTGGTAAACTAATCCTCCACATCAGAAAAGAATTATCTTTGTTACTGAATTTTATTTGGTAGTGTGAAAGTGCATGTTTAGGAAAGTTCTGGCAAGGAAAGACTTGGTATTTAAGTGTGTCCATTAGTGACCCACCTCTCTTTCCTGAGAATTTACCTAGTGTACTAGTTCACGTTGCTGTCACTGCTGCCGGAGAATTCGTCGGAGTTTCATTTTTTTTTTTACCGGTGACATATGATTTTGCTTGTCTCGGTCAGGTGACCACCGTGCCATTGAGATCACCGCTATCGGAGTTGGTCGTCCTATTGTCTCCTGCGCCATTTAGCCTTGGCGAACTTATTTTTAGTATTCTCATTTTGGATTTGTGCTTCGTGGGTTAATTGGATTACTTTAGATTGTTTTAGGGTTTGTTCTCCCGCTTTTCATAACTTCTTCCACTATTTCCAATTTTGTTAACGATTCTTTTGTGTTGACATCTCATCGTGATGACCGGGCTCGTCCTCGTAAACAGGAAAAAGGGCGTCCTAAGTGTGAACATTATGGCAAGCTATGTCACAAGATTAACAAGTGTTATGCATTACATGGTCATCCTCCTCAATCTGCTGTAGTTGTTCACACCAATCTTTCCCCACCTTTATCTGCAGGGGATCTTTCTTCTTCTATTGCATCCGACATGCCTGTTATGTTCAACAAATTTCTCGAATGGTATAAGGATCAACAGTCTTCTAGTTCCACTATATCTGTCACACATACAAATACATATTTTGCTGGTCTGACCCAATCATTTTCTCCTGGTCCTTAGGTTTTTTATTCGGGAGCCACTGATCATATTACTGGTAACAAATCTTTGTTCTCCTCTTTATCCTCTCCTAATCATTTACCTTCTGTTACACTGGCTGATGGCTCTAGAGTATCATCTTATGGTGTTGGAACGGTTAAAATTTTTTCTTTATTAACCATTGATAATGTTCTTTATGTCCCTGGGTCTCCTTTTAACCTGTTGTCCATCAGTCGTCTAACTCGTTCTCTTGATTGTATTGTTATTTTTACCAATAATTCTGTGTGTTTACAAGATCGGAGTTCGAAACAGGTGATTGACACAGGATGTGAGTCTCATGGTCTTTATTATCTCCGTCCCTCTACACATGATAGTACAGTTATGGAGTCTCCCTCTCTTCTTCATGCTCAGTTAGGTAATCCAAGTCTTGCCAAGTTACAGAAACTTGTCACTTCCTTGTCCAACTTATCTAGTTTGGCGTGTGAGTCATGTCAATTAGGCAATCATAGTCGTACTTCCTTTCCTCTTAGTTTCACACATGGTGCTTCGTCCCCTTTTGTCGTGGTTCACTCTGACATTTGGGGACCTAGCCGCGTTAAGTCTACTTTAGGTTTTCAATACTTTGTTACTTTCATTGATGATTATTCCAGATGCACTTGGTTATTTTTGATGAAAAATCGTTCTGAATTATTTCATATCTTTCAAACTTTTTTTAATGAAATTCAAACTCAAATCGGTGTTTCTATTAGAGTTTTGCGTAGTGATAATGACCGTGAATATCTTTCTCATTCTTTTAAACAATTCATGGTTTCTCACGGTATTTTGCATCAAACTTCTTGTGCTTATACACCTCAACAAAATGGTATAGCTGAACGTAAAAATAGACATCTTATTGAAACAACTCGCACACTTTTAATTCATGGAGATGTTCCTCAACATTTTTGGGGTGATGCTCTTCTTACTGCATGTTATCTCATTAATCGCATGCCTTCTTCGGTTTTAGATAATAAAATACCTCATTCCATTTTATTCCCTCATGAACCACTTCGTCCTTTACCTCTGAAAGTTTTCGGGTCTACATGTTTTGTTCATAATTTCAGTTCTGGTCTTGACAAGCTTTCTCCTAGATCACATAAATGTGTTTTCTTAGGGTTTACAAGATCACAAAAAGGATACAAATGTTTTTCTCCTTCTCTTAACCGTTATTTTGTGTCAAAAGATGTTACCTTTGATGAGTTGTCTCTTTATTTTAAAAGTCAATTTTCACCTCTATCTCCATCCAATCTTGTTAACACTCCTAATACATTTAATGTTCATGTTGTTTGTGACCTTCTAACTGTGTCTTCTTCACCATTAGTTCCTGCTCCGCAGTCAGCTTCTTCTCCACTGCCTCTTCAGATTTATAGTTCTCGAAACCAATCACAACCACCACCATGTGACTCTACTCAAGTGCCAACTACTCTATCTCCTCCGGATCTGACCTCTATTATATTGCTTTGAGTTATCATCGACTGTCATTACCTTTTTATACATGTCTTTCCCCTATTTCTTCTGTGACCATTCCAAAAACTGTCCGTGAAGCTTTAGTCCATCCTGGTTGACGTCAGACCATGTTAGATGAACTAAGTGCTCTTCATAATAGTGGAACTTGGGAATTGGTCCCGTTACCGTCTGGGAAATCTGTTGTTGGTTGCAGGTGGGTGTTTGCTATCAAAGTTGGACCTGATGGTACTATTGATCGCCTCAAAGCTCGTCTTGTGGCCAAAGGTTATACTCAAATTTTTGGGTTGGATTATGGAGATACCTTTTCCCCTGTGGCAAAGATGGCTTTTGTTTGTTTATTTATCGCCATGGCTGCTCTTCAACAATGACCTCTTTATCAACTGGATGTTAAAAATGCTTTCCTCAATGGTGATTTGCAAGAAGAAATATATATGGAGCAACCTCCTAGGTTTATTGCTCAGGGGGAGTCTTCTGGGATGGTATGTCGTCTTCGCAAATCCCTATATGGCCTAAAACAGTCTCCTAGGGCTTGGTTTGGAAAGTTTAGCAAGGTTGTTCAACAATTTGGTATGACTCGGTGTAAATCAGATCATTCTGTCTTTTATCGACACTCGAGTGCTGGATGTGTTTACTTGATAGTATATGTTGATGACATCGTTCTTACAGGTAGTGACAACCATGACATCTCTCAGTTGAAACAACATCTCTGTCACCATTTTCAGACCAAAGATCTTGGCAAACTTAGATATTTCTTGGGTATTAAGGTGGCACAGTCCAATGATGGTATTGTTATATCTCAGAGGAAGTATGCCATAGATATTTTGGAGGAAATTGGGTTGATGAGTTCAAAGTCTGTTGATATACCCATGGATCCCAATACTAAACTTCTACCAAATCAGGGGGAGCCTATATCTGATCCTGAGCAAGTATAGAAGATTGGTTGGAAAATTGAATTATCTTACAGTTACTCGTCCCGACATTTCCTTTGCGATCGAGTGTGGTAAGTCAATTTCTTAATTCACCATATGAAGATCATTGGAATGCAGTCATTCGTATCTTGAAGTATATTAAAGGATCTCCTGGAAAAGGATTGTTATATGGTTCTAATAACCATACAAGAGTTGTTTGCTACTCAGATGTTGATTGGGCAGGATCTCCTTCGGATAGAAGATCTACATCTGGATATTGTGTCTCCATTGGTTGTAACTTGATCTCATGAAAAAGTAAGAAACAAAGTGTTGTGGTAAGATCCAGTGCGAAGCGAGAATATAGAGCTATGGCCTCAGCTTCCTGTGAACTTGTTTGGCTCAAACAATTGCTTAGAGAGTTACAATTTGGAGATGTCACTCAAATGACACTTGTGTGTGACAATCGAGTCGCTCTTCATATTAGTTCTAATCCTGTCTTTCATAAGAGGACCAAACACATTGAGATTGACTGTCATTTTATTCGAGAAAAGATTATGTCTGGAAATATCAAGACTGAGTTTGTTAACTCAAGTGATCAGTTAGCATATATTTTTACTAAATCTTTACGGGGTCCTAGAATTGATTATATTTATAACAAGCTTGACACATACGATTTATATGCTCCAGCTTGAGGGGGAGTGTTAGATATTGTTTAAATATTATTTGATATTGTTAAGATATTGTTAGATATTGGTAACCACAATATCAAACAATATCTTCTGTTTATTCTGTTACTTTCAGTTACTCTTTTAGTTGTATCTCTCTACTATAAATAGACCACCCTATGTGTGATTTATACACAAGGGAAATTAATTCCAAACCTTATTTTCTCTATATTCAACAAAAGGTTTCTCTTACTCACTTTCCACTTATAATTCCTACTATCATACCCCCTTCTGAAAAATGGTTAGGCTCTGATACCATTTCGAACAGAGACTTCCTTTTATCTAGACGATATGAACATATAGGGCATAACGACGCCATCCCTTGGCTAAAAACCCACTCAAGTTCATATTTCCTATAAGAAGAGTATTTTGCGGTAAAATGGTTTCATAGATCGGAAGCTTTCTGATACACATGATCCTCTTTTGAGGCAAGTGTAGAGCATACTTGCATCTAAATGGGGAACAATACTAAGAACTATAAGCTTTAAGCTTGAAGAGAAGAGAAGATTTAAAGAGAGAACATTTTAGGAAGAAAACTTGTATTTATTTCACTCTATTATGTTCTGAGTTAGAACATTACAAACATCTCCTATTTATAGCAAAACTAAGCAAGCGGAATCCAAAGCTTCGCTAAACTCGAATGAAATTCGGACCAAAAACTTATGTTACTAGGTGGAATCCGAAATAAGATAATAAAATTATGGCTCACACATCATAATGGCCTTACAAAGGACAAAATAACATGATTCACACTTTATTTTAGTCATACTATGGACAAAGTAGAAAAGATAAAATAAGATTCGAAAATGATGTCTTATCTCTTCATGGAAAAATAAAGTTGATCCTGACTTATCTTCCTTAACACGTTTGCGGTGATCGCAATAGACACGTGTAAAGATAAGGAAATCGTGCTTTAGTAGCATGTCATGATGACAACCATTAACTAATGCTTTCACTTTAGTCAGATCGGGTTGAACCAGAATAATTCATCTGCTGGACCTTACTTCTTGTCATGTTTCCATGTAGCGGGTCCTAGTAGGGATACATCTTCTTGTGCATCATCATTTCTTCCATCAAATCTTCATTGAGATTATCTGCTAGATCTTTAACCTTTTGGAAGGCTTCATTAGGGACGCTCATTTCTGCCCTTGATTTGAAAAATCATATTTCTTGAGATTTGTCTTCTTCTGGGATAATCTTATCCATAGGATTTGAATCAGGTGGTCTTTCGGATGAGTTGGCGATGTTGGAGTCCACTGGCTTGTGCTGATAATGGTTTATTTCACAAAGGTGATGCGCCAGTTGTGCTCAGTAACTTTTATCAAGTGGGTAAGTTTCAAAGCTGGCCCAAAGATAAGCTTCATTTCTTGACCATAGTTGTCCTGCTGGATTTAAGAAGTATGGACGGTGGATGATGAAGATTGAGGTCAAATTCTTGAGAGAGTCTTCAGTAGCTCCTTTCTGTTTTTGACAATCTAAAATCTCTTTGAGCTTTTGTCTCCACCAGGGTATTGGAGAAAACCACTTGAGTAATGTCCAAAAATGAAACTTGTCTTTTTAGGGATCTGTCAAAATGTTATAAGCCGTTTATGTTTTTAGTGCGATAGGAATGGAGTATTGAACAATATCGCACCAAATGGTCTAGAGTGTGGGTTCGCAAAGATCCCAACCGGGTTCACAAAATAGTTCAAAGATTCCCCCGAAGGGAATATCAGGGTTAAACATTGAGGCTGAGATTATCTTATATCTCATGGTCTCATGTAAAAAATAAAAATAACGGGTTCTAGCATAATGGAGAATATCAGCTGGTGTAGTTGGGTTTAACCGGGTGGATATACTTTGATGGTCTTAGCTTTGTTGGAGAGAGGTTTGACCATGAAGATAAAAGGGAGATTATGGGTGTCAACTATTAATTGGACAGTCTTTTTAGGTCTAGACAAAAAGTCAGGGATTGTGTTTAGATTTTCTTTAATATGCTTAACAATAAAAACATACCTGGAAAACCAGTCCATTAGCCAGAGAATCTGAGGATTAGGAGGCATCTTGTTTTTGAACTCTAAGATCTTCGGGAATGAAGAGTTGTCCATTTGTACTTCAAAGTGATGTCCTCTAAGATGGAAGTCAAACTTTTTTATTCTGTTCTTGACAGCTAAGGCTTCCTTGAATGTGGTGTGGTAATGTTTCTCGGCATCCTTGAATTGTTCGCTGGCATGGCCACGATAGTACCTTCTTCCATTGTCTTCTTCAATGAGTACTGCTCCCCAGTATTCATCACTGGCTTCAGTTTGCAGTATCCTTATTCCGTTGCCTGTAATCTTCAGAGCTGGAGGAGCCTGGGCTATTTTCTTCAATTCTTTAATGGCTCTGGTCTGTTCTAATCCCCATGGAGGTGGATTCTTCTTTAAGAGCTTGGATAAGGGACTTGTACACTTGGCATCATTAGGGATGAATTCTCTAATGTAATTGAATATCCCGAGAAATTGTTCAATCTGCTTGACAGTCAGATTTTCATCCGGGAAGTTGAGGAGTTCCTCAACAATGTGTGGTTGAGGTTGATAAGAGCCGTGATAGAAGTGCATTCCCAAAAAGTCGATTTCTTCTTGGGCCAAGTGAATCTTTTTCTCTGAGAGCATAATCCTATGCTGATGGGCTATTTCAAAAAATTGATCCAATAAATGTTTGTGGGAGTCCATGTCTTGTGAGAACAATAAAATATCATCAATGTATACGATTGCTCTATCTAGTATGGGCTCAAAAATTTTTGTTATGGCTTTTTGGAATAGTGATGGGGTTGTCTTAAGCCCAAAAGGCATTACTTTCCATTGATATTGGGCATTGGGTATACAGAAAGTAGTTTTGTATCTGTCGGCAGGGTCAATGCCTAATTGCTAGAATCCAGATTTGAGGTCAAACTTGGAAAAAAATATGGGCTTCTTTTATCAGAGTGGTGTAGACCCCAAATCTTGCCCTAAAAAAATATGGGCTTCTTCATAATAAAGACCAGAAGACCTCCTTTTCGAAGATGGATGAAACCTAAGAAGCCATTAGAAGAGACTATTAGGCCCCATATTAGGATAGGAGAGATTTTTGGCACCAAAATAAGGATTTTCGCCTTTTTAGGTCGAGACCGCCGTCCCAAATTCGGGACCGCCGTCTCGCCTCGCGCAGGTGGCGAGACCGCCGTCTCGTTTAGCGAGACGACCGTCTCGCCTCGCGCAGTTGGCCAGACCGCCATCTCGATTGGCGAGACGGCCGTCCCGAATTTCCAGACGGCCGTCTCGACCTTGTCAGACGAGACGACCGTCTCGACCTGACAGGCACGAATCCCTATAAATAGGGCCTCCGTTTCCCCTCATTTCACACAGCTTTCTCACTCTCTCTCTAGAAAAATCAATAGTTTCTCTCTCTAGAATCCCTCCGACGCATTTCCGGAGCTTCTGAGTGTCTTTAGAGTTCTTTTTGAGCGTTTTGAGAGATTTTCCAGCGTTATATAGAGTGAAGGGCTGCCACAAAGTACCCTATTTTTAAAGAATTAATAGAAAGCTAGCTTCGGAGGTTCTTACTCTCTCTCTCTCTCTCTATCTTTTACCGCATTATTTACATTACGCAATAGATATTAGGGTCATGTAGTCATAGTCTTTAAATTCTGCACAATAAAAGGGTAAAAGCGTATTTTTCCGGTTTATTTATCAATAGAATAGTTGGCCTATCATAGGGAACCCGAAAGGGGCGTCGTAAAGGAACTAATACTTCCTTTACGCGTAACTAACTCCCTTACCCAACTCTGGTTCTAATGACCAAAGTTGGTTTTTCGAAAACCAACGTCTTTTTACTCCTTTTCCGATGTTTCCAGTAAAAACATCGGTGGCGACTCCAGAACCCTTTCAAAACTAGCTCTTGGATTAGTCCGGTTATCGGACAATCCAAGAGCGCCTTTCGAAAACCTCGCCGCTAGGTTCAGCCCGGTTATCGGACAACCTAAAGGCGTTGTAACCACCCAAAATTAAAAAAATGCGGAAAGTCGAAACCGTCGCGTCGCTCCGACCGCCTCGTTTTGACGGTGGCGACAGATGGTGACTCCACTGGGGAAGCCTAGAGAGTTGATCCCATTTAGTGATGGGCCAGCTTAAAAATAAATAAACAAAGAAAAATTACGCTTTTACCCTGCCTTGTATTATAACATGTTTTATTGTTTGGCTTTAATAACTGTTATCTGTTTATACTTGCGCAATTGTTTGATATACAAACTGTACACAAACCCTTGCACACAACAGTTCCCTCTATACTCGGGGGCAAGTGAGAAATCCATAGGGAGTGGGTGGCAGGTACGGTTCGCTGTAGTGATGGCCTTGTGCCCACCAGTGTGATTGGAAACCACCACTCAAGGTGATAACCTTCCTCTTTTGGCACAAAGACTGACTATGGCCTTAGTGCTAAGCATGGTCGGAAGGCTGGAGAGTGGGGACCCTATAATGGGGGCACCTTAGGGGCCTTAACCTTGGTGAGAACAGTTAGAACCCACCTTTGCCAATGCACTTTTCTGCAGGAAAATCCTACCTCGTGATTAAAAACGACTTCTCACCTGTTCGCGGATGACTGAATTGTGTGTGCATACGTTTGTTGCATTTGTCTGTTGCATAGCATAAACAAACAACAGAAAATCACAAAAATATTTTTGCAATAAACACCCTTATCTCGGACAGTTTGCCTTTCAGCTAGCCTGGTTTCAGGTTCTTTGTAAGCTAAGTAGTCACGCAGTTCCGACAGAAGAGATAAGGGACGTTAAATATTCTTTCGCATAAAGCCATATTTTTATCTCGGACAGTCTGCCTTTTAGCTAGCCTGGTTTCAGGTTCTTTGTAAGCTAAGTAGCCACGCAGTTCCGACAGAAGAGATAAAAGGCTATAAAATAAAATAATAAATAAAATCAAATAAAATTCTTGTTTTAAAAAATAAATAGGACCTTGTTCAAAAATATTACATTCATATAGGCAGTTTATTTTTCAAAAAAAATATATACGCAA
Organism: Sphenostylis stenocarpa; assembly: GCA_963425845.1. Classification (NCBI taxonomy): domain Eukaryota; kingdom Viridiplantae; phylum Streptophyta; class Magnoliopsida; order Fabales; family Fabaceae; genus Sphenostylis; species Sphenostylis stenocarpa. The sequence continues at coordinate 45,644,929 of OY731401.1, forward strand.
GCATCATACAAAAACATGATAAATAAAAATAAACACTCTCATTCATTCAAATAAGCATCATTTTCATAAAACATGCATTTTGGTTTTAGAAAATGGAGGGGACTAGTAGACAATTGAAGAAGGTGGATATTCCCCGATATCATACTGAGAAGCTAGAGTGGCTTTGCGCAACAATGCCTCCAGAGGTCCGCCCCGACTTTGAAAGATCCTATGGACGGATTCTCGACCTGTTGAAGATCTGTGTCGATCAAGTGTTCCTCATGGTGTTAATTCATTTTTGGAACTCCAGTCTGCGGTGCTTCGAATTTCCGTAGTTTGATATGGTGCCAACCTTAGAGGAGTATGAGATCATGTTGAAATGACCCAAATCAGCCGGGGTCCATATCCGCCACGAGGCATATACTCCTGCAGCACAAGTAGCTGCCACCATTCAACTGCCTTTCCGACAGACTACCCTGATAGGAAAAGGGAATATCCAGGGATGGAAAGTCTCAATGTTAGAAAACCATCTGTTCGACTTGGCTGAAAGGACAGAATGGGTCGCCTTCAACAAAACCCTGGCCCAAATCATATTTGGAGCGATCTTGTTCCCCTTCCATCTCGACACAGTGGATCAAGCCGCTATGGACGCCTTCTTTGCTTGGGACATGAACTTGAAGAGTCCCTTGCCTGCAATTCTTGCCGACACCTTGCTTTCGGTGAATTTTTGCCGCCAGAAGCAAGGAAAAACACTCTGTTGTTGCTCTTCACTACTCTTTGTGTGGAGCATTACACATTTGTACGCCTCTAGTCACATGGGGATGTTCCCCGACCCTTTGAGGAGCTTCTCCAAAATCCCTCTCCAACGACGCTTAACTTCAGAATGGAGGGACGAGTTGGAACAAAAGGACACCAACAATTTATCCTGGGTCTGCCCTTGGTTTCGACCTGGCCCAGTTCTCATCCGATGCGGAGACTATCCGAACGTTCCCTTGATAGGACTCAGGGGTTGCATAGCCTACTCACCTAGAGTAGCTATGAGGCACCTCATGAGGACTCAAACTACGATTTCTCGAGAGGAACTCGGAGGGTTGTGTTTCTTCGGAGACCCATGCACAATTGCCAACTCCATAGCCGTGAGAAAAGCATGGGAGAAACCAGTCTTTATGGGGGATAGAAAGCTAGGAAAAGCTCGAGTGGCTGTCTCCAGTGACTATGAGGTGTGGAGAAGGAGAAGAGGGATGTCTCAACCATCCACCACACTCATTACAAACGCCAATAGTGAAGAGTTACAAGTTCAAGTCGACGCCTTGACCCAGAGGATAGAAATCATGGAAGCCCAGATGAGGGCCCTTGAAGAAAAAGAGCAAGAATCTATCCTCACTATAGACGGTCTGCAAAGGCAATGCAAGAAAAAGGATCATGAAATAGAGCGCCTCAAGGATCGGTGTGTTGACTCTAATGAGCAAGCCATCCAGAGCATCCAAAGCTGCGAGAACCGGCTCGGATGTCCAACTCCAAGAAATAACCGCCAAATCGGCACGCCTTGAGGCCGAATCGGCAAAGCGAGGCTCGGACGATCAAGGGGTTGTTGCAAGAACTCACCAAGACTCGGTCGGAAATACGCCAAGAGCGGGAGGCCAATCGGAGGCTCAACGAAGTCTCACCGAGCTACGGCTGCAAGGAAAAAGACGGGCTAGCTCGGTATGGCCAAGTACTACAAGAAAAGGACCGAGCCTTTGCAAAACTCGATGAAGCTGCAAGCCACGGTCGTCCATCAAGAGGCGAAGATCAAAGAGGCTCAAAAATACAGCGAAGATATGAGTCAGGCAGTCCACAAGCAAAGCGAAGCACTTGCTCGTCACGTTCGGGAAGCCGAAAGGGAATTACATAGAGATCAAGACCCGCCTATGGGTTTCTTTAGGCTTTTCCGTTTTTGTCAAAAGTTGCTTCGTAGTATGGAGTAGGGGAATGTACACCTTCAAATGGATAAATGAAATTTCTTTTATTCAACAATTGTCTACTTGCATGCATATCATTCATTTGCATATTTAATTTCCCCTCCTTCACTTCTAATAAATAAGATAATAAAAGGGAAGGATTAACTGACACGTCTTCCAAATCAGAAGAATGGAGAGAAAGCCACTCCTAATAAAGCTTTCCCCAACGGTCGACTCGCCGCAAGAGGAAAATAAACCTCGGTTGTTGGTCCTCAGAAATAAAGAAGAGGGGACAAGGACGCCAGTGCGACTATTTATGCCAAGCCCTTTCCCCTACGAATCAAATAAAGCTGTACCGTGGAGATATGGATCGTCTTCACCAATAAAAGAAGACATCACGAATATAGCCGGTCTTGGGGGCATGACTAGAAGTGGAAGAGTTTACTCCCCCAAGGACTCACAAGAAGAGGTCCTCAAAAATAAAGGAAAAAATAAAAAGACCGAAGAGAAAAAAGAAAATAAGGAATCCAAGGAGGAGGCAGAGGAATTACTCTAGTTTATAAGGCAAAGCGAGTATTCCATTATAGACCAGCTCAATCATACACCAGCAAAGATAACATTACTATCTTTAATGATGAGCTCGGAACCGCATAGAAATGCCCTGCTGAAGGTCTTGAGCGAAGCGCATGTACCTCACTCAATATCCCAAGAAAAGGTCGAGAGGATCGTTGGTCACAACCTCACCTTCACAGAGGAAGAACTCCCCCTCGAGGGATCAAACCATAACAAGCCCTTGCACATTTCAATCAAGTGCAAGGAATACCTCATCGCCAAAGTTCTTGTGGATAACGGGTCATCCTTAAACGTGATGCCCAAGTGCACACTAGACAAGTTGACTATCCAAGGAACCCGTCTGTGCCCAAGCAGTACTATCGTTAGAGCCTTCGACAGATCAAAAAGCGAGAAGTAGTGGGAGAAGTTAATTTGCCAATCCAAGTCGGACCCACTATCTTCAACGTTGATTTCCATGTAATGGATATTACTCCAGCGTACAGTTGTCTCCTCGGCAGGCCTTGGATTCATGACGCTAAGGCAGTGCCTTCGACGCTCCACCAGAAAGTCAAATTCATAGTGGGTGACAAATTGGTCACGGTCCAAGCAGAAGACGATATCCTAATCAGTGGACCGTCCACCCAACCTTATGTGGATGCGGCTGAAGAGGCCCTTGAAACGTCTTTTCAAGCGCTCGAAATTGCCAGCATAGAACAACTTCCCAGAAACACTAAGGTAGCCCGCATGATGATGAAGCATGGTTACCATCCTGGCCAAGGATTGGGGGCAGATTCCCAGGGCATGAGGGAACCCCCAGAATTCAAGGACAATCCTTTCAAGCACGGCCTAGGATATGACCCTATTCAGGGTCGAACGGAAAAGAGAAAAGGGAGGTCTCCCCTCCGCACACTCAAGCAAATTTTCCGAAGTGGAGGGGTGCAAGCGTCAAGAGCAGCCTTAGTCATTAGGAAATCTTTTTCTTCATTTAAAGGGATGTAAACCCCGTGATTGTTAGAGATTATCCCCCGGGGCTAGCCCGACCCCCGAGCATTTCAGGGCACGTATTCCCTTATTAATTAATGAAGAATACTTCTTACAATTTACTTCTCTTCTTCCTACTTTCGACTAGACCTCACAATAACCTCGTCTAAGTAAACGAAAAAGCAAACAAAAAAAAAGGGAAGAATAAAAAGCGCGTCCAAATAACCAGAATTTGCCATTGCCATTACAATCAAGACTAGTTGATTAGAAGCATCAAATAAGACTTTATCCCATCAATAGGAAAGTCATGCTTCGCCAATATTGTGAAAATAAATACACCAAAAAAAAGAAAGCCCATAGAAGCCAAAGGCCAAAAAAGAGGGCAAAATACCCGGTAGGAAACCCACTAAGGGGGCTACGCAAAAGATAGGGTCAACCTGGTAGGACACCCGAACAAAAATAAAGGGTGGCCTAGGCAAAAGTTAGGGTTACAAAATAAGGTCCGCTAGGATTCCCCAAAAATACAAAAAAGGAACCTAGATAAAAGATAGGGCCAGAACACAGTATCCTAGTTCGAAAACACAAAGGCCGATCTAGGGAGATCAACTAGTCATAAAAAGCAATGAAGCTAAGGCACAAATACAAAAAGAAAAGGGAAAACGTTTGCTTAGACAAAAAGCTTAAACACCTAAGCCTAACCCTAACCAACCATTCTTACAAAAACCACTTTCCAATAAAAAATAACATTCTAAAACACAAGCCATTGAATTTACCTCTTTACTTTTTTTCTCTTGACCCTCACATCAAAATTCTAATAATTAATTTGGGAATATGGAGGCGTATAGTCAACAAGAGGATTGAAATCCCTAGAGTGAAGAAAGAGGGACACTACATGGCCAAGAATGCTCTACGAAAAAAGGAAAGAAAAAGAGAAAGAAAGAAAAACAAGCTATCCTTCGGTCACAAGAAAACCGGCATGGTACGACCAAACACGAAGTGCGAGATCGGAAGGCTTTCAACGCTATAAGACACGTCGGTAAAAATCCTTCGAAAAACTAAGCTGAAATAGGCATTATAGGACATCAAACATGAAAACATTGCATGCATAAAAAATGTTTTTGAACTAGGTCCTATTTTCCTTTACTAAAAAAAAAAAACCTCCGAAATTCGAGACGGCCGTCTGAACTTTCCAGATCGCCGTCTCGCTCTTCCAGCATCTCGAGACCGCCGTCTCGACCATCGAGACTTGGGCGAAACCCAGACCGCCGTCTCGCTTGGCGAGACGGCCGTCTCGTTTAAACCCAAAGTCGAGATCGCCGTCTCGAAATCCCAAACGGCCAGTCTCGACCTGCAAAAATCGAGACCGTCGTCTCGAATTCCCGAACGACGGTCCCGAATTTCCTTTAAGTAGGGGTGCGATGGGGGGGCTTCCTCACAACTCTCTGCACTCTAGAACCCTCCAAACCTCAGATCTTGCGCTCTCAAACACATTTTGGCCAATATGTTCCGAGGAAGCCAATTTAGGAAGAGGAGAGGCACTGTCGGCGCTAGCAGTTCCTCGGCGCCAGCCCCTTAAGACCCTTCTCAACTGTCGTCGCAACATTTGGCCAGCCTTGAACACATCCGAGGCTATACATGGCATCCGATGCTCCGACTCGACTTCAGCATCCTCGCCGAATTTGGATGGGAAGACGACGTCCGAGCTCACCTAGACAGCATTGGGTGGGGATTCCTGCTGCAACCTCCCCCTACCCACGTATACCCGCAGGCGGTGCTGGAGTTCCTGGCATCCGTCTCCTACGCTGAGGGTCCCTCTATGGTCCCGGGCCTGCCGCCGACCAAAATGGTGAACTATTTCATGGGTGGGGCATACCGGACTACCACCCTCGACGAATTCAATGTGAACATTGGATTCGTCCGACCCGAGGAGGCGCTGACTCGGGAATACCGGGAGGCTGAAATGTGGGAGGAGCTCACCAGATCACCTACGCTGCCCACGCTGATGAAGGGGTCAACACTCCCCCCAGCCCTCCGCATTTGCCACAAGCTGCTGGCTGGAACGATCCATGGAAGGAAGGAAAGGTAAGGTAAGGTAACCCTCTCAGACCTCTTTGTACTGTACTGCATGAGCCAAGTGCGACGTTGTAACCCTGGCTATTTCTTCCTGAGGGCCCTGAAGGACTTCGGGAGTAGACCGGTAGGAGCCATCCTTATGGCACCTCTTATCACTCCCCTGGCAGAGAAATGGGGGTGTGCTGGCCGGGAAGAACTAGCCTCCAACCTACGACCCGAAACCATCAACGGGTCGGTCTGCGTCGGCATGGGGATGTCGATGCGCAGCGGGACTCGGTTGGTCCTTCATCCCTCACCTGGATTTCGCGTTGGATCTCCAGGACATCGTGGCAATGCACGATCTTCCAACGCCTCCGAATTCCAGCGGCCACATCAGGCACCAACAACCACCGCAATACACGGACGATTTGCTTGGCGTAAGCCGCAATCCGAATGATCTGCGCCGGCAATTCGATCAAATGTACGTGCGGCGAGCAAGCCTTCGACACCGGGCTAGAGACGATGTACCAATACCAGCAGGACATGCGTCAGGACTGGACGACATTCCGGCAAGAGTACCGCGACGAAGCTCGGGAACAAGCTGAATTCCGGGAGCACATGTACCAGCGGTTCCCTCATCAGGGATCGTCTCCAGAGGATAGCCCTTAGGGATATTGCACAAAAGTGGTTGTAATAAAATCTTCTCTTATGAATAAAATTTCATTTCATACATGTTTTTGCCTCCTATTGCAAAAGTCAGCGTAACCAAAAAGAAAACTAAAAGAGTAAAAAGACACACGCTCAAGAAAAAAGCCAAATCCGAAATCGTGAGAAAAAAGAGATAAAACCGCGAGAAAAAGGCAGGATTAACACCTCTAACGACTAAGCAAGTCGAACAACCAATAAACGCCCGACCAACCAGCAAAAGTCGGGCAATCACCAAAAGAACAAAAACAAAAATCCCCAGCAATCAACAAGCTAGAGGAACACCTACAAAATCCCTGGCACAGACCGGATGACAAATTCCAAAAAAGACAAGAACAAAGAAAGAACATCTCAATAACGGGCGCATGAGCTAGAGTAGTAAGCCGCCACCACAGCCAAAGGGTCAGCTACCGCAAGAAGGAGCATCCTGAGGCTAAACACCAGATAGGGGTGTGTACTCATCAGGCCTTACCAGCGAGAGGCTTACCAGACGGGGGTTCATACTCGTCAAACACCAGATGGGGGTGTGTACTCATCGGGCCTTACAGAAGGGGGCTTACCAGACGGGGGTTCATACTCGTCAAACACCAGATGGGGGTGTGTACTCATCAGGCCTTACAGAAGGGGGCTTACCGGGCGAGGGTTCATACTCGTCACACCAGATGGGGGTTCATACTCATCAGCCGAAGGGGTCAGCTACCATCAGAAGGAGCATCCCAGATGCGCACAATACTCTCTTTCCAGAAGATCATCCGCTGCAAAGGGCGGAGCATCTGAAGGACCAACCGGGCAAGAGGGTCAACTCCTTTACCTTCCTGTCGATCTGTCTGGCACAACAGGCCAACAGTCGACCAGTCGGGTAAAGGGGGGGCAGCTATAGACCCCAAATCTTGCCCGGCCTCATAATAAAGACCAGAATACCTCCTTTTCGAAGATGGATGAAGCCTAAGAAATCATTAGGAGAGACTATTAGGCCCCATATTAGGATAGGAGGGATTTTTGGCACCAAAATAAGGATTTTCGCCTTTTTAGGTCGAGACCGCCGTCCCAAATTCGGGACCGCCGTCTCGCCTCACGCTGGTGGCGAGACCGCTGTCTCGATTGGCGGGACGGCCGTCTCGCCATTCGCGGAAGGCGAGACGGCCGTCCCGAATTTCCAAACGGTCGTCTCGACCTTGTCAAACGAGATGGTCGTCTCGACCTGACAGGCGCAAATCCCTATAAATAGGGCCTCCGTTTCCCCTCATTTCACACAGCTTTCTCACTCTCTCTCTAGAAAAATCAATAGTTTCTCTCTCTAGAATCTCTCCGATGCATTTCCGGAGCTTCTAAGTGTCTTTAGAGTTCTTTTTGAGCGTTTCGAGAGATTTTCCAACGCTGTATAGAGTGAAGGGCTGCCACAAAGCACCCTAATTTTAAAGAATTAATAGAAAGCTAGCTTCGGAGGTTCTTACTCTCTCTCTCTATCTTTTACCGCATTATTTACATTATGCAATAGATATTAGGGTTATGTAGTCATAGTCTTTAAATTCCGCACAATAAAAGGGTAAAAGCGTATTTTTCCGGTTTATATATCAATAGAATAGCTGGCCTATCATAGGGAACCCAAAAGGGGCATCGTAAAGGAACTAATACTTCCTTTATGCGTAACTAACTCCCTTACCCAACTCTGGTTCTAATGACCAAAGTTGGTTTTTCGAAAACCAACGCCTTTTTACTCCTTTTCCGATGTTTTCGGTAAAAACATCGATGGCGACTCGGAACCCTTTCAAAACTAGCTCTTGGATTAGCCGGTTATCGGACAATCCAAGAGCTCCTTTCGAAAACCTCGCCTCTAGGTTCAGCCCGGTTATCGGACAACCTAAAGGCGTTGTAACCACCCAAAATTAAAAAAATGCGGAAAGTCGAAACCGTCACGTCGCTCCGACCGCCTCGTTTTGACGGCGGCGACAAGTGGGTAAGGATGAGGCTTTGGGTATTGGAAATTTGTCATCCTTAAGAAAACAGTTAAGAGACTTGTAGTCGATTACTAACCTCTTTTTTCCTTTGATTTTTTCGGACCCCTTTTCCACATAGAAGGTTTGACAGACCCAATTGGATTGGGTTGATTCGATCATACCTTGTTTCAACAGTTCCTGACATTCTTGTCTTGCTAACTGTAGGTCTAAAGGAGACATTCCTGGGTGAGTGACCTTTGTTGGATTGACATCTTCGTTGAACTTAAAGGGTAACTGTACAAAGAACTTAGGATTCTTCCATAATGGGTTGGGATGAGAAAATTCCTCATGATTGTTAGCGCACAGAGAGGCTAACTTGTTCTTTATTTCCTCAAAATCTGGAGGAGGTTCAAAGAGGGAGAAGAGTCTAGGTACATCGGTAAAAAGTTTGAATTCTCTCTTAAAATTGATTCCTGTAGGAAGAATTTGAAACTTGTTCATCATGGAGAAGATATCCATGCCTATTAGGATATCTTTGTTGGGAAGATTGCTCCCAATTACTTTACTCCAACCTGTACATTCTGGGAAGAATTTGATTCCAATCGGAGCTTTAGTGATTAACTCAGTCTTAAATATTTTCCCGTCAGCTACAACGAAATAAAAGACTTCTTTTTTCCAAAATTCTTTAGGAAGAATATTAGGATCCATCATGGATTCCTGGGGCTTCTGTATCAATGTAAGTTATGGTCTGGATAGTTTTCTCATATTTAGACGAAAGGAGTTGGACATCCAAGCATGGTTGTGGAGGAGAGATATTGATAAGATGAGTTTCTTGGAAGGAGAATACTAGAACAATATCAATCTCAGATTCCTCGAAATATTCTGATCCAGTTTCATCAGAGGAGATGTTAAGAACGAAGACAGTTTCTCATTTGCGAAACTCTCTTCAGAATAGAGAGACTTTATGTCATCATTGTCATCAAGTTGGAGGGTGGAGATGAGTTTGATGGCTCTATCAGCTTTATGAAGGCAATTCTTAGAAAAGTGTCCCTTCTTCTTACAAATAAAGCACCGTTGATCTTGTGCTTTTCCTCTTAACTTTTTTTTCTTAAAGAATTTAAAATTCTTTTTCTTCTTTTTGCAGAAAAATGGCTTTTCCCGCTTTTTCTTCGTTTTGCAGTTGCCTGAATAGGGTTTCTTGCATTTAATCTCAAAATAAGATTTCTAATAGGCTTTGCTAAACTTGCTTTTGTGAGTCATGATGTTAGAGAAGAACTCATGTTGTCTGCACAGTTTATCAACAGCTTCTAAAGTCATCTGGTGAATTTGTCCCATTGTCAGAATAGTAAAGTCTTTCTGAATGGACATGGTCATCCTATTCAGCTCTGGTTGTATCTCAATAGGAAGAGATGCAACATAGGTGTTCTTAAAGCTTGGATCGTTGAGATGGTAGAATCTCTTGTTCATCCTCTAGTGGTCTTTCACCAAGTCTTTGATCTTGATTGAGCAAGCATCTCATTTGGAAAAACTCTTGCTCGAGTTTTTTATCTATGATCGATCCATCACCTATGAATTCTTCATGTAAAGCCCCCAAGTATTGTCTGAAGTTTAGCCTAGTTCATGGAACTGGTTTTGTCGAACAACTCCCAAATTATGATACCATCCCTTTTAAGTTCCCGTCATTCTCGCAATGAATTCTTCAATAACTTTATAAGAGTCGAATTGTTGACTAATTTGGTATCTAACCATGTTCCAAATTTGATTAGTCTGACTCTCCATTGGATGGGAGAAATATGATCAATAGTGAACCAGGGTCCACCATTTGTCTTTGAAGACACATTTGTTCTTGTGGATCCAGAGTCAGTTTCTTCGTCTAAAGGGTCATAGATTGATTCAGTCTGACTTCTGATCTGGAGGTGTTGGTCATCAATATCTGTGTAAGATCCTTGTGGGAAATCAAATAGTATTTTAGGAAAGAATAAATTAGAAAATTTGTAATCTGTACAGATTTGAACAATTAGGAACAATCTCATAAATCAAGGGATCCTAAAATAAAATAGAGTTATTATATTTCCAAAAATAGTTTAGGTCTCTTGTATATATATTGTATGATCTCTTTGTATTAAAATAATAAAATAAGATTTCATTTAATCTAATTTTCCAGATGGTATCAGAGCTTCCGATCTAGGAAGTTCTGTCTACGCACTATAAACCCTAAGACGGCAGTCTGTATTGCTGCTGCATTTTTTCTTAACCCTCAGATGACAGTCTACATTGCTGCTGTATTTTTCTTAATCCTAAGACGACAATTTGCATTGTTGTTGCATCACACATTTTTGCTATAATGACAAGGGAAGAGGAGATAGAAAGGGTGAAAATTGTTCTTAGTAAGCTGGAAAAACCTACAGGTGTGTGTTCTTTGGCATACTCAAGTAAGTTCTCACCTTCTTTTGGATTAAATGTCTTAGATACACCTTTTAATCATTATTGGATATTGGACTCTGGAGTCACAGATCACATGACACCATTAGCCAAACACTTCTCCACATTAGCAATAAGAAAATTGCCACAGCAGATGGAACCCTTATAACTGTAGCTGGTCAAGGAAATATCCAAATCAATCCTTTAATAACCTTAAAAGATGTTCTCCATGTCCCAAAGTTGTCCACGAACCTAGTGTCTATACAAAAACTTATAAAGGATTTGTCATGTAAAGTTGTTTTTTTCAACGATCATTGTGTATTTCAGGACAAGGATTCGTGGAGGATGATTGGACATGCTAGAGAATGGAATGACCTGTATTATCTCGAAGATCCAAGTCTGCCCAGCAAGAATAGAATCTTTCACTCCTTCATATCTAAATCCTTGATGACCAACAGAGAAAAAAACATGCTTTATCATTGTCGGTTGGGACATCTTTCTTTTGGAGTGATCAAAATTATGTTTCCCTCTCTGTTTACCAAGTTATATGTTGAGAGTCTTCATTGTGAGGTGTGTGAACTTGCTAAGCACAAGTGTATATCTTTTGCAATAAGTAATAGAATTAGCAATTTCCCTTTTTATCTTGTTCATACTGATGTATGGGGACCTTCTAATATTCCAAATGTGTCTGGTACTCGATGATTTGTCACCTTTATAGATAATTGTACAAGGGTTACTTGAGTTTTCCTACTTAAACAAAAATCAGAAGTCAGTTCTGTCTTCCTAAACTTCCACTCCATGATAAAAAATCAGTTTGGTGTTAATATTAAGAGGCTTAGGTCAGATAATGTCAAAGATTACTTCAATCAGATCCTTAATTCTTTTTGTCAAAAAGAAGGTATAATTCATAAGTCCTCTTGTGTCAAAACACCACAATAGAATGGGGTCGCAGAGAGGAAAAATGGATATCTATTAAATCAGACTCGAGCATTGTTGTTCTAAAAAAGTGTCCCAAAAAATTTCTGGGAGGAAGCTGTCCTTACAGCAACATACCTTATCAATAGACTACCCTCTAGAGTCTTAGGATCAAAAAGCCCTATGGAAGCTTTGTCGTCTTTCTATCCAAACTTGTCTACTACAAATAATCTTAAACCAAGAGTTTTTGGGTGCATCTCATATGTCCATATTCATAGTACAGACATGGGGAAACTTGATCCTAGATCCTTAAAGTGTGTTTTTGTTGGTTACTCACCCACTCAAAAAGGGTATAAATGCTACCACCCCCTATCCAAAAAATTCTTTGTGTCTAGGGATGTTACCTTCAATGAACAAGAGGACTATTTTCATCAACTTTATCTTCAGGGGGAGAGTTTCAGGGAAGATAAGGAAAGTAGTAATTCAGGTTTTTCCATTCTTCCAGACTTGACATTTGAACCTAAACGAGATCATATTGAAAGTAGTAATTCTGGTTTTCCCATTCTTCCAGACTTGATATTTGAACCTAAACGAGATCAAATTAAAGATCAAATTGAAGTTATAACAAATGAAACAAGTCAAGGAATTAGTCAAGAAAGGGAAGTTGGTCAAGAAAGTGAAATTAATTGTGAAGTTGATCAAGATGTTGAATCTGGAAAATTTGGTAAGAAGATGGTGTACTCAAGGAAGACTAAGGCCATTCCAGGATCAAGCCATGTTGAAGAATCCAAATCGACTCCACAAAAAGAGGTAACAATTTTTTCTCCAGCTGTGTAGGTTGAAATTGAAACCCAAAATGATCCTGACCTCCCAATTGCCATTAGAAAAGGGACAAGAAAATGCACCAAACAACCACTCTACCCTCTCTCAAATTACTTGTCCTTTAAAAAATTTTCTCCTACCCATAAAACCTTCCTAGTAAACCTAAACACTATACTTTTACCTAATACCCTATATGAGGCATTGTCTGACAGAAAATGGAGGCAAGCCATGGATGTAGAGATGGAGGCATTGGAGAAGAACAACACTTGGGAGTTAGTCACCTTACCAATAGGAAAGATGCCAGTTGGATGTAAGTGGGTCTAAATAGTAAAATACAAGTCTGGTGGATCAATTGAGAGATATAAGGCAAGACTAGTTGCCAAAGGGTTCACCCAAACCTATGGAGTTGATTATTTGGAGACCTTTGCTCCAGTTGCCAAAATGAACACAGTTAGGGTGATATTGTCCCTTGCTGCCAATTATGGTTGGAACTTGGAACAATTTGATGTTAAGAATGCTTTCCTACATGGAGACCTTGAAGAAGAAATTTATATGGAGATACCTCTGGAATATGGTAAAGATGTTGTTGCCAACACTGTTTGCAAGTTGAAAAAGGCATTATATGGGCTAAAACAGTCTCCCCGTGCATGGTTTGGCAGGTTTACTAAAGTTATGACAGGTCTGGGTTACAAACAAAGCCAAGGAAATCATACTTTATTCTTTAAACATTCCAAGTCAGGGGGAGTAACAATATTATTGGTGTATGTGGATGACATAATATTAACTGGAGATAATAAAGAAGAGCAACAATTGTTGAGTCAATGCTTAGGCAAGGAATTTGAGATCAAGACCTTGGGAAAAATAAAATATTTTTTAGGAATCGAAGTTGCCCACTCCAAGAAAGGGATATTTATATCCCAACAGAAATATATCACTGATTTGCTCAAGGAAACTGGCAAGACAGCTTGCAAACCTGCTAGTACCCCATTAGAACCAAACCTAAAGCTTGGAAATGCAAAAGAAGATGTTGATATTGAAAAAGATATGTACCAGCGATTAGTGGGCAGACTTATATATTTGTCGCATACCAGGCCAGATATTGTCTATGCAGTGAGTTTAATTAGTCAATTTATGCATAACCCAAAGGAGACCCATTTACAAGCAGCCCACAGAATTTTACAGTACCTTAAATGAACTCCAGGAAGAGGGATTCTATTTAAAAGGAATGGTAATGTGAAGCTTGAAGCATATACTAATGCTGATTATGCAGGGTCAATTGTGGATAGGAGGTCAACTACAGGATATTGCACCTTTCTTGGAGGAAATCTTGTGTCTTGGAGAAGCAAAAAATAGGGTGGAGTGGCTCGATCCAGTGCTGAAGCAGAATTCCGAGTCATGGCACAAGGTATATGTGAGTTGCTATGGCTTAAAATCATCTTAGAAGACTTGAGGATAAAATGGGAAGAACCTATGAAGCTCTATTGTGATAATAAGTCAGCAATCAGCATAGCCCACAACCCAGTGCAGCATGATAGAACAAAGCATATTGAAGTAGACAGACACTTCATCAAAGAAAAGCTTGATAGTGGCTTAATATGCACTCCATATGTGTCCTCTCAAGACCAAATTGCAGACATTCTTACCAAGGGACTGAGCTACCACAATTTTGAGAAGATTGTATCCAAGCTGGGAATGGAAAACACCTATTCACCAGCTTGAGGGGGAGTGTGAAAAATCAAATAGTATTTTAGGAAAGAATAAATTAGGAAATTTGTAATCTGTACAGATTTGAACAATTAGGAACAATCTCATAAATCAAGGGATCCTAGAATAAAATAGAGTTATTATATTTCTAAAAATAGCTTAGGTCTCTTGTATATATATTGTATGGTCTCTTTGTATTAAAATAATAAAATAAGATTTCATTTAATCTAATTTTCCAAAATCCTCATAGCTGGGAACTTCTGTTTCAAATTCTTCAAAAGTAAGAACTTCAGTTTCAGATTCCTTAGAAGCACGAACCTCAATTTCTGATTCTTCAGAGGAATATTCTTCAAGCATTGTACGAGTATTTGGAGTTGGAGAAGAAAAAGGTTTTATAGTCATCTACGAGTATGGGTCTTGAGAATCTAGAAAAACTGGGTCAAATGGTTCTTGCTAAGTTGGCCTTTTAGGTGAAGGTTGTTCTTCAAAAGAAGATTCTGAAAAAGGTTGGGCAACCTTCTTTCCTTTATCTGGCTTGGGTGTTGTTGGTCTGAACCTAGACCTCTAAGCCGTTGCTCTTGGTAGGGACCATGTGGTCTGTGATGCTGGTCGAAAATATGAAGATGGGTTCTGGAAAGAGGAGTAGGCTAGAGTTGAAGAGAATAGGGATGAATAATGGTCTTTTTCTGTCTTTTGTTGTCTTATTTTTTCTTCAATATAATTATCCATCTCTTGGATCTGGGCTTTGAGCCTTCTGATCTCCCTTTCTTTGGCGTGATATAGCTCTCCGAAGACGGTGTTCTTCCAGTCTTCTTCTAACTTTGAGATTTCTGAGGAAAGTTGCTTGTAGTGCTTCCTCAAAATGGAATTAAGGTGCTGGAGCCTATCATCGGTTTCCTCAAGATGTGTGAAGATCTTGTCTATCTTCTTATCAATTTTCTGCAAGATAGAATTCTAAGCTCGAGCATTCTCTGTCTGCCAATTTAGGACTTCTTCGGCCTGACTTAATGGTTTGGTGTTCCCATCTGGTCCAATTTCTTGACAAACAACATATGGTTTGGTTGTTGTCTTGGACATAGGATCAACATTCCTTTCTAATGGAGAAAATTCTTTCTAATGGAGAAAATTCTTTCTTGTAGACTGAAGGGTTGATCATCATGCATGGAATGGGAGGAGCTATAGGCTGATGTGGCATCGCAAAGGTTCTGCACCTTTCTGGTTTAGAGAATAGTAGGTCTTCTTTTTGAAGGATTTCAGCGTATCGTCGGTATTTCCACAAGGGATTTGACTTCTCCTGGCGGTGAATTCCTATCCATGGGTCTTTTTCAGGTTCAAATCTCTTGGAGGGAGAGAACGGAGGTTTGCAAGATCCTCCTTTGAAGTCATCATCATCATCACTATCTGAGTCATAATCATCTTCATCATTAGTGTCTGCATAGTGGTCATAACAATCACACTCAGAATCGCACATATCTGGATCAACATCCCAGATGAAGTGTCCCCCTATCTTGTTAGTAAAGATAGGTTTGCCATCAGGGCACACACTGGCGATTGGGATTTTGCCTTCCTTGGTAGCAGGCGTTATCATCATTGACTGGAATATGGAAGTGGTAGAACTTGGAACATCTTCTGGATTCTTGAGGATGGTCTGACATTGCCATCTACAGATCTTCTAAATGTTGCTTCTATGAACTGGATGAGTTTCTAGTTATTGTGGAGCTTCTCATAGTTATTCACCCACTGCATCGGAATAAGCTTGTGAAGCTCTTGTGAAGAGATGTTTCTGGGGATTTGAACTATGGAAGGTGTCTCTTCTTGGTTATTGGCCAAGACTAATAGTGCGCCATCTTTACAGAATGGTAAAGCAAGATTTATTGCATGACTTACAACCTGTATATGATCTGGTGATGAAGAGTAGCTGATAGTGCATCAGCCACTTGTTCAGCTCTAGTGATCTGGATCTGAACCTTTAATCTTTGGGACATTATGGGATCCTTCAAGTTAACGTTGAAGTTAGGAAAAATGGTGAGAACTACACTTCCAGCATGAAGAGTAGTTAGAACAGTACGGATAACAACATGCTCATAATGAAGGTAGTTGGAGTCTAGAAAAGAGATTCTGGCTGAGACAGGTAATCCCCGTCTTCGGTGGAGAGAGAGAACAAGTTGGATTGCTCCATAATGGAGATGAGTGTAACCCTCAGTTTTCCAATGCCTAATGAGATCTTTAGGGATCTCAATGTTGACATAATTTTCTTTTGTAGATTGGTCCATCCTGGAGGATTGGATGTACTCCTTAACATGAGGTCTTCTAATGGAAAGAAGACGAGTGATAGATCTAAGGGTAGATCTTTGTCTCCTAAAAATATTATAAGGATTAAGGAGATAATTGTACGTCTCAGAGATCTAAGCATATTCTGGGACATAGGAATACTCTGTGAGATTTTCTATTTTTGAAAAAAGAGTTTTTGAAATATTTTTGGGAAAAGAAATAGTTGAGTTTAACAAAACGGGACCAACGGAACCGGACTCTGATGATGGTGTTTGGTTATCCATGTTTAAAGGTTTCTCTTACTCACTTTCCACTTATAATGCCTACTATCATACCCTTTTTGAAAAATGGTTAGACTCTGATACCATTTCGGACAGAGACCCCTTATTCTCCAGACGATATGAACATCCTAGGACATAACGGCACCATCCCTCGACTAAAAGCCTACTCAAGTTTATATTTTCTATAAGAAGAGCACTCTACGGTAAAATGATTTCATAGATCAGAAGTTTTCTGATACACAGGATCCTCTTTGAGGCAAGTGTAGAGTATACTTGCATCTAAGTGGGGAACAATACTAAGAACTATAAGCTTCAAGCTTTCAAAGAAGAGAAGATTTAAAGAGAGAACATTTTAGGAAGAAAACTTGTATTCATTTCACTTTATCATGTTCTGAGTTAGAACATTACAAGCATCCCCTATTTATAGCAAAACCAAGCAAGCGGAATCCAAAGCTTCGCTAAACTCGAATGAAATTCGGACCCAAAACTTATGTTACTAGGTGGAATCTGAAATAAGATAATAAAATTACGGCTCACACATCATAATGGTCTTACAAAGGACAAAATAGCATGATTCACACTTTATTTTAGTCATACTTATGGACAAAGTACAAAAGATAAAATAAGATTAAAAAATGATGTCTTATCTCTTCATGGAAAAGTAAAGTTGATCCTGACTTATCTTCCTTAACATGTTTGCGGTGATCGCAATAGACACGTGTAAAGATAAGGAAATCATGTTTTAGTAGCATGTCATGATGACAACCATTAACTAAAGCCTTCACTTTAGTTAGATCAGGTTAAAGCAGAATAATTCATCTATTGGGCCTCACTTCTTGTCATGGTTCCATGTAGCGGGTCCCAGTAGGGATATATCTTCTTGTACATCATCATTTCTTCCATCAGATCTTCATTGAGATTATCCGCTAGATCTTCAACCTTTTGGAAGGCTTCATCAGGAATGTTCATTTCTGTCCTTGATTTGAAAAATCATATTTCTTGAGATTTGTCTTCTTCTGGGATGATCTTATCCATAGGATATGAATCAGGTGGTCTCTGGGATGAGCTATCGATGTTAGGGTCCACTGGTTTGTGCTGATAATGGTTTATTTCACAGAGGTGATGCGCCAGTTGTGCTCGGTAACTTTTATCAAGGGGGTAAGTTTCAAAGCTGGCCCAAAGATAAGCTTTATTTTTTGACCATAGTTGTCCTACTGGATTTAAGAAGTATGGACAGTGGATGATGAAGATTGATGTCAAATTCTTGAGAGAGTCTTCAGTAGCTCCTTTCTGTTTTTGACAATCTAGAATCTCTTTGAGCTTTTGTCTCCACCAGGGAGAAAACCACTCAAGTAATGTCCAAAAGTGAAACATGTCTTTGTAGAGATCTGTCAAAATGCTATAAGCTGTTTGTGTTTTTAGTGCGATAGGAATGAAGTATTGAACAATATCGCACCAAATGGTCCATAGTGTGGGTTTGCAAAGATCCCAACCGGGTTCAAAGAATAGTTCAAAGATTTTCCCGAAGGAGGCGGAGATTATCTTATATGTCATGATCTCATGTAAAAAATAAAAATAACGGGTTCTAGCATAATGGAGAATATCGGCTGGTGTAGTTGGGTTTAAACTGGGTGGATATACTTTGATGGTCTTGGCTTTGTTGGAAAGAGGTTTGACCATGAAAATAAGAGGGAGACTATGGGTGTCAACTATTAATTGGACAGTCTTTTTGGGTCTGGACAAAAAGTTAGGGACTGTGTTTAGATTTCCTTTAATGTGCTTAACAGTAAAAACATACCTAGAAAACCAGTCCATTAGCTGGAGAATCTGAGGATTAGGAGGCATCTTGTTCTTGAAATCTAAGATCTTCGGGAATGAAGAGTTATCCATTTGTACCTCAAAAGTGATGTCCTCTAAGGTGGAAGTCAAACTTCTTTATTCCGTTCTTGACAGCTAAGGCTTCCTTGAATGTGGTGTGATAATGTTTGTCAGCATCCTTAAATTGTCTGCTGGCATAGTACCTTCTTCCATTGTCTTCTTCATTGAGTACTGCTCCCCAGTATTCATCACTGGCATCAATTTGCATTATCATTTTTCCATTGCCTGGAATCTTCAGAGCTGGAGGAGCCTTGGCTAATTTCTTCAATTCTTTAATGGCTCTGATCTGTTCTAATCCCCATTGAGGTGGATTCTTCTTTAAGAGCTTGGATAAGGGACTTGTACACTTGGCAGCATTACGGATGAATTCTCTAATGTAATTGACTATCCCTAGAAATTGTTGAATCTTCTTGACGATCATATTTTCATCTGGGAAGTTGAGGAGTTCCTCAGTAATGTGAGGTTGAGGTTGATAAGAACCGTGACAGAAGTGCATTCCCAAAAAGTTGATTTCTTCTTGAGCCAAGTGGATCTTTTTCTCTGAGAGCATAATCCCATGTTGATGGGCTACTTCAAAAAATTGATCCAATAACTATTTGTGGGAGTCCATGTCTTGTGAGAACAATAAAATATCATCAATGTATACGATTGATTGCTCTATCTAGTATGGGCTAAAAGATTTTTGTCATGGCTTTTTGGAACAGTGATGGGGTTGTCTTAAGCCCAAAGGGCATTACTTTCCATTGATATTGAGCATTGAGTATACAGAAAGTAGTTTTGTATCTGTCGGCAAGGTCAATGCCTAATTGCCAGAATCCAAATTTGAGGTCAAACTTGGAAAAAATATAGGCTTCTTTGATTAGAGTGGGTAAGGATGAGGCTTTGGGTATTGAAAATTTGTCATCCTTAAGAAAACAGTTAAGAGGCTTATAGTCGATTACTAACCTCTTTTTTTCTCTAATTTTTTCGGACCTCTTTTCCACATAGAAGGCTTGACAGGTCCAATTGGATTAGGTTGATTCGATCAGGCCTTGTTTCAACAGTTCCTGGAATTCTTGTCTTGCTAACTGTAGGTCTGAATGAGACATTCCTGGGTGAGTGGCCTTTGTTGGATTGACATCTTCATTAAGGTTAAAGGGTAGCTATACAAAGAACTCAGGTTTCTTCCATAATGGCTTGGGATGAGAAAATTCCTCATGACTGTTACCGTACAGAGAGGCTAACTTGTTCTTTATTTCCTCAAAATCTGGAGGAGCTTTAGAGAGGGAGAAGAGTTTAGGTACATCGGTAAAAAGTTTGAATTCTCTCTTAAACTTTATTCCCGTAGGAAGAATTTGAAACTTGTTCGTCATGGAGAAGATGTCCATGCCTATTAGGATATCTTTGTTGGGAAGCTTGCTCCCAATTACTTTACTCCTCTGGGAAGAATTTGATTTCAATCGGAGCTTTGGTGATTAGCTCAGTCTTAAAGATTTTTCCGTCAGCTGTAACGAAATAAGAGGCTTCTTTTTTCCAAAATTCTTTGGAAAGAATATTAGGATCCATCATGGATTTATGGGCTCCTGTATCAATGTAAGCTATTGCCTGGATAGCTTTCTCATATTTAGACGGAAGGAGTTAGACATCCAAGCATGGTTGTGGAGGAGAGATATTGATAAGATGAGTTTCTTGGAAGGAGAATACTGGAACAGTATCAATATCAAATTCATTAGAATATTTTGATCCAGTTTCATCAGAGGAGATGTTAAGAGCGAAGACAGTTTCTTCATTTGCGGAACTCTGTTCAGAATAGAGAGACTCTATGTCATCATTGTCATCAAGTTGGAGGGTGGAGATGAGTTTGATGGCTCTATCAGCTTTGTGAGGGCAATTCTTAGAAAAATGTCCCTTCTTCTTACAAATAAAGCACAGTTGATCTTGTGCTTTTCCTATGAACTTCTTTTTCTTAAAGAATTTAAAATTCTTTTTCTTCTTTTTGCGGAAAAATGGATTTTCTCGCTTTTTCTTCATTTTGCAGTTGCCTAAACAGGGCTTCTTGCATTTAATCTCAAGATAAGGTTTCTGATAGGCTTTGCTAAACTTGCTTTTCTGAGTCATGATGTCAGAGAAGAACTCATGTTGTCTGCACGGTTTATCAACAACTTCTAAAGTCATCTGGTGAATTTGTCCCATTGTTAGAATAGTAAAGTCTTTCTGAATGGACATGGTCATCCTGTTCAGCTCTGGTTGTATCTCAGCAGGAAGAGATGCAACATAGGTGTTCTTCAAGCTTGGATCGTTGAGTCCGTTGAGATGGTAGAATCTCTTGCTCATCCTGTAGTAGTGTTTCTCCAAGTCTTTGATCTTGATTGAGCAGCATCTCATTTAAAAAAACTCTTGCCTGAGTTTTTTTATCTATGATCGATCCATCACCTATGAATTCTTCATGTAAAGCCCCCCCAAGTACTGCTGAAGTTTGGCCTAGTTCATGGAACTGGTTTTGTCGAACAACTCCCAAATTATGATACCATCCCTTTTAAGTTCCTGTCATTCTGCAACAGAATTCTTTAATAACTTTATAAGAGTCAGAATTGTTGACAAATTTGGTATCTAACCATGCTCCAAATTCTATTAGTCTGACTCTCCATTGGCTGGGAGGAATATCATCAATAGTGAACCAGGGTCCACCATTTGTCTTTGAAGACACATTTGTTCTTGTGGGTTCAGAATCAGCTTCTTCGTCTGGAGGGTCATAGAATTATTCATGTCTGACTTTTGATCTGGAGTTGTTGGTCATCAATATCTGTGTAAGATCCTCATAGCTGGGAACTTCTGTTTCAGATTCTTCAGAAGTAAGAACTTTAGTTTCAGATTCCTCAGAAGCACGAACCTCAATTTCTGATTCTTCAGAGGAATATTCTTCAAGCATTGTAGGAGTATTTGGAGTTGGAGAAGAAAAAGGTACTATAGTCATCTGTGAGTATGTGTCTTGAGAATCTTGAAAAACTGGGTCAAATGGTTTTTGCTGAGTTGGCCTTTTAGGTGAAGGTTGTTCTTCAAAAGAAGATTTTGAAGAAGGTTGGACAACCTTCTTTCCTTTGTCTGGTTTGGGTGTTGCTGGTTTGAACCTAGACCTGTAAGTCGTTGCTGTTGGTAGGGACCATGTGGTCTGTGATGCTGGTCGAAAATATGAAGATGGGTCTGTGATGCTAGTCGAAAATATGAAGATGGGTTCTGGTAAGAGGGGTAGGCTGAAGTTGAAGAGAATAGGGGTGAATAATAGTTAGGCATGACAACGGGCGGGGCGGGGCGGGTTTTGCCTCCCGATCCCCGCCCCCAACTTTTTTAACCATCCCCGTCCCCGCCCCGATCCCCACGGGGTTAGAAATTAAGTTCTCATCCCCGTCCCCGCTGGGTTTCGGGTTCCCGCCCCCACCTCGTCCCCGATTTATATTATTTTTAAAAAGATAATTACATTTATAATAAATTAATTTTACTATCTATTTTTTATATATAAATAAATATTTATAATTTATAATTATTATTAATTAAATATACATTTTAATTTATTATATTTATATTAAAATGTGTATGTAAAAGAAATATTTAATTATTTTTTATTTATAATATTATTATTATTATTATAACACTATATTCAAATATTTGAATATTTATAACACTATTATTATAATACTGTATTCAAACATTTGATTATATATATAAATTAATTCATTTTTAAGTTGTCATTTAAAAATATGAAATATATTGTTTATAAGAAAATATTTAATAAGTTAATTCTTATTCAATTAGTTCGAAGTAATAAAAATTTAAATTATCAATTCCTTTAATCCTTTAAAATATAATTATTTTATTAAGATAAAATTTGATATATGATAAATAAGAATAATAAGATAAAAAAAATATGACATAATAAAACCTAATAAATATAAATTATAAATAAAATAATATTAGTTACTACTTTATGTAAAATATTTAGAAAAAGATAAAGAATAAAAAAATTAACTTTGTGTTCATCAAATTGGTTGAAAAGATTGAAAAAAAAACAAATTGATGGGAAAGATTAAGGAGATGTGAAAAACTCGAAAGGTAAGAGAAAGAATAATGTAATAAATTAATTAATATAAAAGATTAAAAAAGATAGAAAAATTTAAAAGTGGGTAGAAGAAAAAAATTTGGTGAAATATAAAAAAATGACCTTATATGTAAAAAAGAAAATGAAATACTTTTAGAATATTAGTATTTTAAAATTTAAATTTAAATATAAAGTCGGGCGGGGATGGGGACGGGGTCGGGGTGGGGATTGCATTACCCATCCCCGCCCCGCCCCCGACTTTTTAAAGCGGGGAAAACCCGAACCCGCCCCCGTCCCCGGTCAACTCGGGTTTTCCCCGTCAAACTCGGGGCGGGGACGGGTCGGTCCCCACGGAGACGGGTTTAATTGCCATGTATTAATAGTCTTTTTCTGGCTTTTGTTGTCTTATTTTTTCTTCAATATAATTATTCATCTCTTGGATCTAGGCTTTGAGCCTTCTGATCTCCCTTTCTTTGGCATGAGATAGCTCTCCGAAGACGGTGTTCTTCCAGTCTTCTTCTAACTTTGAGATTTCTGAGAAAAGTTGTTTGTACTGCTTCCTCAAAGTAGAATTAAGGTGTTGGAGCCTGTCATCGGTTTCCCCAAGATGTGTGGAGATCTTGTCTATCTTCTTATCAATTTTCTGCAAGATAGAATTCTGAGCTTGATCATTCTCTGTCTGTCAATTTAGGACTTCTTCGGCTTGGCTTAATGGTTTAGTCTTCCCATCTGGTCCAATTTCTTGACAAACAACATGTGGTTTGGTTGTTGTCTTGGACACAAGATCAACGTTCCTTTCTAGTGGAGGAAATGCTTCCTTGTAGGCTGAAGGGTTCATCATCATGCATGGAATGGGAGGAACTAAAGGCTCAGGTGGCATGGCAGAGGTTCTGCACCTTTCTGGTTTAGAGAATAGTAGGCCTTCTTCTTCAAGGATTTCAGTGTATTGTCGATATTCCCACAAGAGATCTGACTTCTCCTGGCGGTGAATTCCTATCCATGGGCCTTTTCCAGGTTCAAATCTCCTGGAGGGAGAGAGCAGAGGTTTGCAAGATCCTCCTTTGAAGTCATCATCATCATCACTATCTGAGTCATCATCATCCTCATCACTAGTGTCTCCATAGTAGTCACAACAATCACAGTCAGAATCGTACATGTCTGGGTTAGCATCCCAGATGAAGTGTCCCCCTATCTTGTCAGTAAAGATAGGTTTGTCATCAGGGCACACATTGATGATTGGGATTTTGCCTTCCTTGGTAGCAGGCGTTATCATCATTGACTGGAATATGGAAGTGCTAGAACTTGGAACATCTTCTGGATTCTTGAAGATGGTTCTGATAGTACCATCTACAGATCTTCTAAATGTTGCTTCTGTAAACTGGATGAGTTTTTGGTTATTGTGGAACTTCTCATAGTTAGTCACTCACTGCATCAGAATAAGCTTGTGAAACTCTTGTGAAGAGATGTTTCTAGGGATTTGAACTATGGAAGGTGTTTCATCTTGGTTATTGGCCAAGACGAATAGTGTTCCTTCTTTACAGGATGATAAAACAAGATTTATCGCATGATCTTGCAACCTGTATATGATCTGATGATGAAGAGTAGCCGATAGTGCATCAGCCACTTGTTCAGCTCCAGTGATCTGGATCTGAACCTTTAATCTCTGGGAGATTGTGGGATCCTTCAAGCTAAAGTTGAAGTTAAGAAAAATGGTGAGAGAACTACACTTCCAGCATGAAGAGTAGTTAGAACAGTACCGATAACGACATGCTCATAATGAAGGTAGCTGGAGTCTAGAAGAGAGACTCTGGTTGAGATAGGTAATCTCCGTCTTCCGTGGAGAGAGAGGACAAGTCGGATTACTCCATAATGGAGATGAGTGTAACCCTCAGTTTGCCAATGCCTAATGAGATCTCTGGGGATCTCAATGTTGACATATTGTTCTTTCTGTAGTGGATGCTAAGGCACACTGGTCCATCCTGGAGGATTGGATGTACTCCTTAACATGAGGTCTTCTGATGGAAAGAAGACGAGTGATAGATCTAAGGGTAGATCTTTGTCTCCTAAAAATATTATAAGGACTAAGGAGAGGACTATACGTCTTAGAGATCTGAGCATCTTCTGGGATATAAGAATATTCTATGAGATTTTCTATTTTTGAAGAAAGAGTTTTGAAATATTTTTGGGAAGAGAAAGAGTTGAGTTTAACAAAACGGGACCAACGAAACTGGACTCTGATAATGGTGTTTGGTTATCCATATTTAAAGGTTTCTCTTACTCACTTTCCACTTATAATTCCTACTATCATACCCCCTTCTGAAAAATGGTCAGGCTCTGATATGATTTCGAACAGAGACCCCTTCTTATCCAAACGATATGAACATCCTAGGACATAACGGCACTATCCCTCGACTAAAAGTCCACTCAAGATCATATAACTAACTTTTATAAAACCATTATTTGGTCATATCTTTAAATGGTATAATATTTTTAACATAACTTCTTACATTTGTCATATCTTTAAGTGGTATAAGATTTCTACCTTTACTTCTTACATGGAGAGGAAGGTTGGCTTGCACCACAAATAAACGGATAAATCAGAATTATTGTTGTTAGTTTTAATTTTCCACTCTCAACCAAGTGCAATTTTGCTGGTTTCAGGCAGATTATGGGTGAATTAATGTCATTGGTTGAGAGAACCTTTAGGCATATGCAAATTCTTTTGGTATTAAAGCATGTTCACATCGATTGGAGTGGATATTTCATGAATTATTGCATTGCCACACTATACCATACCAGAAAAGAAATTGATAGCTGTTAGAATCGGAAACTTTTCAAATGAGATAATTTTTGTGGAATAGGTTGACATGGTGATTGTACCAGCAACAACTGGGCAGATGGGTGTTCTGCCAGGACATGTGGCAACAATTGCTGAGTTGAAACCTGGTGTGCTCTCCGTACATGAAGGGAACGATGTGACAAAGTATTTTGTGAGCAGTGGGTTCGCATTCATCCATGGAAACTCAGTGGCTGATATAGTAGCTGTTGAGGCTGTGCCAGTAGATCGAATTGATGTCAATCTTGTCCAGAAGGGCCTTCAAGATTTCACTCAGAAGCTCAACTCAGCCTCCACTGATTTGGAGAAAGCTGAAGCTCAGATTGGTGTTGACGTCCATAGCGCTCTCAACTCTGCTCTTACAGGCTGATCAGTCCAAGTTTTATGAAACGCAAATCAATTTTCTTTTTTTTTGTATGTATTCCAAGTGAAACTCCTTAACTATTCAGGTAAGAAAGTACCATTTATCAAGTGTTAAGACGAAGAATTTCAAAGTTTCTGGAGTTTGAAATGGAATAGTATTACATTGTTTTCAATTAATTTATTTCATTTTTAAATATTTTATTTGGATAAATTAGTTGGATTTTTTAAATTTAAACTCTTAGTTTATATACCTTAAGCAGAATTTTATTTTTGAACATATATTCAAAATTAAAACTTTATCAGAAAGAAACATTAATTTATTTTTCAATATTTAGTGGTCTGTAACATCATTTACAATATGTCTCGTATTTATTCATGAATGTATTAGGCACCAACTTTTTCAAAGACAAATTGTATTAATAAACTAATATACTATATATCAAAGTTTTAAAAGCAAACATATCAATGACAAGTAAACTTTTCAATTTTGTAATTAACTCTTCCTTTCAAGTTTTTTTTTCTTTTTTTCTTGTATATATACTTTGAAGACACCAATTATTTATATTTTTTTAATATTAATATTTAATTCACCCATTTAAATAAATCAAATAACACATGGGATAAATACGTGTGGATTTACACGAGAGTTCATCTTAGTTTGTTGCTTCTTTCACCTTATAATTTTTTTCTTAATTATATTAAATTTCATTTTATCTTTATATTTATCTTCATATTTGAAATGTATTTCGGATTAACCTTTCTTAAAACACATCATAGAATATCCAATTTGAAATGCGTTTTTAGAATTTCAGGATACGTTTCTAAAAAAACCAATCTAGAAATGTATTATGGATTAGGTGTTTTGGAAAGGATAATCCAGAAATGTATTCCGGATTTGATATTCCATAATACATTTTCGGATTAACTTTTTTAGAAACACATTCTAGAATAGTTAATCCATAATGCATTTTTGTATTGACCTTTCCATAAACACATTTTAGAACACTTAATTTGGAATGCATTTTCTGATTGATTTTGTTGGAATTCAATCTTATTTTTGTGACATTGTTTTATATTAAACAATTTAGGTCTATTTTATGTAATTTGAGTATATGAACATGAAATTCATATATAATATTAACAATTACTTATCTTTAATTGTTAGAAAAGACAATAGGAAGTGATAGTAAAAAAAATCAAATAGTCAAAGGATGAAAATACTAAAGGATGCAAATTTATAAAAAAGGTACATTAGATATTTGACTTGGGGTACGGGATACAAGAAAACATTATGGGGGGTGCGGGAAGCAAGACCTTGCTCTTAATTCTATTATGTTTGGACTTGCAAAATACGAAGCCCAATGCTTAAGGGTTTTTTCTTGTTGTATCTCATTTTTTTTTTGTTTTTCATGAAACTCCAAATTTTTTTAAAAATTAATTTTACCCTTCCCTTTGTAAACATTCCCCTGAAAATATCATTGTGAGTTATAAGTTTTTAATATATTATTATTCCAAATAATCTAAGAATATACATTTTGAAATGTCTTTTACTAATATTCCGAAAGATATTTGATCTTTTCCGAAACTATGTACCTAAAATTTGCTGATACAATTTCGGTTTTTCTATCCCATTTTATTTATTTATATTATTATTCGAATGCATCATCCAAATATTTTTCAATACATAATATTGAGATTTGTAAAAAGGCTATTTTTTTTATAACATAAAAAGGCTACGCTTTTGAACTTTATGAAGAAAACCATGTTTAAAGTGGTATTTAATAACTTAAAAAAATGACTCGATGTCATAATAAAAAAAAAAAAATGGCGATGAATTGCATGAGTTTGGTGGTGACAGAATTGAAGTATGTCGGCGAGTGGTTGAGAAGAATTAATTGGTGGCAATGGGGTTGGAGGAAGACATTACCAAACCAACTTCACAATATACACATCTTAAGCTTCTTTATATATATAAACCAAATTAACACAAACTAAATCATCAATGAAAATAGTTGAAAAACTTGGTCTACCTAACCTATGAATCGAATGGTACGAAAAATAATAAAAACAAAGAACAAAGATTATTATTTTATAACATTAATTTAAATAAAAAAATGTAATCAAAGGATACATATATAATATATTAGTAAATTAGTTTGAGTTTTATTTTAATATTAATTTCAATTAACATTATAAAAATTCAATTAACAAAATAAATTAATAAAACAATGACAAATTGAACTTAAAAAAATGTATAGAATAAACTTTTAACTTAAATTTTAATTTTTTTTATGGCAGTGGACTGAAATATCCATTACCAATTGCATATTTTAAAAGCTTATGAATTTATTTTAACAAAAGTTGATAGAATGGAAAAGAATCATATTCTTACCTTGTATCAACTGAGAAATAAATTAGGTCACCTGCATGGTGGAAAGCTAGGGCTGTTTTGATTAAGTTTTGGCTTTTAGTTTTTTAAATCAGTTTCAAAGATTAATTCTCAAAGATTATTTTTTAATTTTAAAAATAATTAAAAAAATATATGTATGAAAACAATCAATTTATATTATATTATATTTACATTAGGTATAAATTATTAAGAAATTAGTGTACACATTAATTTTCAAAATAAAAAATAAATATGTTGTGTTTCAAAATGTCCAAGTAAACTTTTATACGTAAAAGTATTTATGATTTTGGTTCTCACAACTTAATAATTATTTATTATATTTATAATTTTATTTTTTTATATTTTTATCCCTTTATATTTATATATTATTTAGGTTAAAATATATCACGGTTAGTGAGATAGGTGGAAGCAGGATAATTCATTTGATCTTTAAGTTATTTGAAGCGTGGGAAATTTATGTCATGCAGTTTTATTTAGGTTTTGCATGATTTCCATTGCCATGAACACATGTTCATACTCATCACAGAGAGAAATGATAAATAAAATATTTGAGAAAGAAAGCAGAAAACGTAGTGAATGGATCGAAAACAGGTGTAAAAGGTGTGAAGCATGAAAACTTTAGGGTTGGTTGTGCACCCCAACCAAAGATAAGAATATAAACACACACATCACATACAACATAGTATTGGATTCTCGTTATGTCCCAAGTCAACCATATTCATCTTTACATGCTACGTGTGTTCTTACTCTGTCTCTTCTACTCAAATAGATTAAAACTTATTTTTTTAATTGAAATTTTTAAAACCGATGGATTTAATTTAATAGTTAAGAATTAATCCCAAGTGAATTAATATTATAATATATATTACTGAAATTAAATTGTAAAATGATATTTATTGCAAGTGCTTTTTATAATTTAAAATATCTATTGTTATTAGTTAAATTAAACATGGCAATATATGAAAATAAATTAAAATTATGAGTATCATAATTAATTGTGAATGGTGTTTTTATAATATATTTTTTATTTAATAATTATTTTGTTATAATATATTTGATAATTTTATGATAAAAAATCGTAAAAATTATTTAAACAAAATTATAAAATATTGATTTGGTTTAATTTTTTTAAAATTAAAATAGAATTAGTCAAATTACATTTAAATTTTGTGTTTGACTTTTATCTATATTTTGACAAAATTATTCTTAATGATGAGATATCATAATCTAATTTTTCTAAATTAAGACGTTTATTTATTATATAAAAATATAATGTACTCTTTTAATTTTATTTTATGGATTTTTCTCAATTCACTTGAAGTAGAGCTTAATTTTATTCGCATTATTGTGACTATCACAAATCCAACTAGGTTTTGAAATTCCTATTACATTAGTAATTTTCCTACAAAAAATAAAGTGTGAATATATTCTCACATGTTATTAAATTATTTAAAGCAATAAATAATTCATTTTTCTGATAAAATACCATGTTACAATTTAATTACCAAGATATTTACATAAGTTTAAAAAAAAAATAAGTTATCACTAATCAAACAAACATTTAATACAATCATTTTTAAGAATTCATGGTTTCTATATATAAAAAGCTTTTTTCACGAACCGAATAAGTTATTATTAATATTTTTTTAAGTATGAGTTTCACATTATTTAAAAATTAAAATAAAAATAATTTATATATATATATATATATATATATATATATATATATATATATAGTCTCATCCAATTGAAATTTTATTAAAAAAAATATCCATAATAATATATTTTAATATTATTATTCTTAAACGAATATATAAATATTATTGTTATATGATTTTTTGTATTTAAATAAAGTGATCAATGAAAAAAAAAACAAAAATAGATCATATGTTCCTTGTGGTACTCATCAAAGAGAAACCGATTTATTAATTTTTTTTTTTTATTATTATTATTATTATTATTATTATTATTATTATTATTATTATTATTATTATTATTATTATTATTATTATATGAATGAAACATTGTTTATTGAGACTTTGCATTATTAATCTACATGTGGATAATTTTGGATCTTATCTTTTTTATGGGTATTGATTTAATTTCAACCAAAAAGGAGAGTTGTTGAGTGAACGAGGGAAAGCAAATCTTGGTACCACTTTGATGGATCAGATTCAGAGTTCATCTTTTTTAAACTTAATTGTGTTGCATTTGGGATATAAGCTTCGTTTGCCGTTTCTTGAAGCAATCACAGATTCCTAGACAATCCAAAAAGAAAGAAAAAGAACACAAGTATGAGTTTCACAAACTGGTTTGGAACATCAAATCTAATAAAAAATTTAATACTAGTCTTTCATGTGTCTATCCATTTGGAAAACGAAAAAGAAAAAAAAAATTGCTTGTAAATGGTAATAAAGATGTTGTTTGGATCAGTGTTAAGCAAGAGTTGAATTTGGTTTGTGTTACATAGAACTATTTATAACTACATTTTTCTCTATAAAATAAAAGCTTTTGTGCTTTGTTTTTCCTTCAATGCTAATTGTTCACTAATTTTGTTAATAATTAATTATTGTTGAAGAACTTACTTTATAAGTCAAAAACTATTTTTTTTTTATATTAATGAAAGAGCAAATAGCATACTATTTTTATGAGAAAAAAATTATTTTAAAGGAAAAAAACAGGTGAGGAATCTATGTGCTCCATATGCTAAATCTAACATCATCATCGTCTCATCATCATCATGTTATATGTGTGACCATAAATACCTTGTTTCCCTCTCATTTATCAACATTAATATACGTAGCTCAAGGGCTTTAAATCTGAGGCAGAAGTAGGGCCTTTTTCCATTAAAATGGTTGGTAATCAACAATAAATGACCTACAATTCATTCACTCACCCTCATCAAAACTTTACTCTTATTTATTTGGGTCTTCTTAAGTCACCCAACAAAGCATGTCTTTTCTTTTGTGTTTCAAACCCGAAGATTTTTACTGACATCACTAGAATTAGGTAATAGTAATAAAGAGGAGAGTACCGTTCTTCCAACAAATTCTCACAAATATGACATCTATAAGGCACATTCCTAGCTAAATCCAAAACACAAATACAACTTTACCTGAACAAACGAGACTTGCATATCAGATTCTCATTCCCTTTTTGACATTGCACATACTCCTCCTACCCGCAATTTATTACTGCACGCATTTTTTTTTCTGCAATATCCACCGATTTTATGGATAATCAAAATTTCAAAATAGTAGGATTTTTTCTTTTTTCATTTACAAAATTCAACTCGGAAAGCTTATTTTAGGAAATCAAATTAAGTATTTCTTGAACCAACCATTTTTTAGAAAAATAAAGATTTTACTAACTAGTTTCTTTAGGACATTCGGTAAAAACTATAAAAAAATATATAAGAATACATTAAAATATTATAGGTAAAATTATTTTTATGTATTCCATTGAAAAAAAAATACTTTTTCAATTAGGACGGTAAATAATGTATATACAAACGTATTCATACAAATAATTTGTTTTATATTATTTTTTTAGATTGATAGATTTTTATTGGAAATTTTATTTTGATATATACTTTTTTTTTCAATCTTCTTAACTACCTTTTTTTAGGATGAAAGAAATATCTTCCGATGCAAGTATTGTTGTAGGCCGTCTTTACAAGTAATATATATCTTTACAAGCATGAGTAAGATTATATATATATATATATATATATATATATATATATATATATATATATATATATATATATATATATATATATATATATATATATATATATATATATATATATATATATATATATATATACACACTCTTAAATATGATCCAAATTTAACCAAATACAGAAAACTGTAATAATTTTATTTGCCTGTTCACTTATTACTGAAAATCAAATTGCCACAACAACAAAAATCCACCTATAATCACTCTTAATTAAATTAAACTTTTAAAACAATGCATGGCTTTGACTGTTAAAGAATAACCGTTACAGTTTATTCCAATTAATTATATTATTAACCTCTACCAAAAAGAAAACCACGTTTTAAATGGAAAATATACAAATTATCCACATTGATGATTAATGGTTGCCCTCTAAATAAAATATCACAGAATTTCAAAAATCATTTGCATATTTTTACCTCATAATAATCATAGAATATATTTCTCTACTCAAAAACCAAATCATGAATGAACAAATAATTCTAATTAGCTACATTGATGCATAATGATACTCTTTCTAAATATAAAATGTAGTTTAAAAATCATTTGCAACTTATCATCTCATAATATGATCATCACATGTCAGTGAATATATTTTGTTAAAATAACTCTATGATCAAATTTTCATGGCTCATACTATCTACAAGATTCATGCATATATAGTTACATTAACTTTATTGTAATGCCCAAAACAAATTAAAGAGGAGAATATTGAAATGGAAACGAAACGAGCAAGGAATATTTGGAATGATTTTAAGAAAAAATTAATCAAAATAAAAAATATATAGTATCTCCTAACTGTTCATCTTATTTACCAATCATACCCCTGAAAGCCACCGAAACATTTCGCTGATCTCTTCGCCAATTCGATTTCCGTCCAAGTCGTATTCTGCAGCTACCGGAACGACATCGCTTCGGCGACTACTCCCGCCGCCACTGAAGAACCTTCCAGAGCTTCGAAAAGACGCCGTTCTCGACGAAATAGAAGCGGAAAACCTGTCCATGTAGTCCTTAAGCCAGCTCCTGACGCCGGCGACCTCGCCGGCCAGAGTCTGAGCCTCGTTATTAGTGGCCTGAGTCTGAGCCT
Organism: Sphenostylis stenocarpa; assembly: GCA_963425845.1. Classification (NCBI taxonomy): domain Eukaryota; kingdom Viridiplantae; phylum Streptophyta; class Magnoliopsida; order Fabales; family Fabaceae; genus Sphenostylis; species Sphenostylis stenocarpa. The sequence goes on from OY731401.1 coordinate 45,677,876, forward strand.
CCGCTGTGGGAAACTCCTTCACGTCGTCTTCGCTTCTCTGGCGCGCGTGGCTGAACGCGACCTCCGACTCGTCGTCCACTAGATACTCGAACGAACCAATGGAATAGGATCGCGAACGTGTATCGCCGCGAGCGGTGGCGGCGCCTTCGGCGCCACGGCGGCTGATGTTTCCTAACTCGAGGCGGAAGCTGTCGCTACTGCCAGCGGCGGAGGACGGCGGACGGAGGATTTTGGCGAGTTCGGATTCCGCGGCGGCGATGGGAGAGCGGCAGAGCGGACACGAGAGGTTGGACTGGAGCCAAGTGTCGATGCACTCGGCGTGGAAGGCGTGGCAGCAGAGAGGAAGGAGGCGGAGGAGGTCGTGGTTATGGAACTTGGAGAGGCAGACGGCGCAGTCAGCGGCGGCAGAGGCGGAGCGGCGCGTGACAGAGGAGAACGTGAAGAGCGGGAGCGTGTCGATGACGGAGGCGGCGGAGGAGGAGGAGGAGTGGACAATCTCTGGCGAGATACGGCGGCTGGAGGAGAATATCGGCGTGGCGGAGGCCGAAGGTGCGGCGGCGGAGGAGGAGAAGCGGTTGAGGCAGCGGCGGTTGAGGTGACGGAGGAGGAAGCAGAGAGCGAGAGAGACGATAACGGTGACGGCGAGGACGATAACGATAATAAGAATGCTGGGACTGAGGCTCTGTAAGGGAGACGAATGGCGTGGCGACGGCGGCGATAGGGAACTTGAAACGACGGTTGGGAAGGTGCTGTCCGTATCTGATCCGACGAAGTTTAGCGTTAACGGTGGCGGAGAAGCCATTTGATTTGTTTGGTTTTAGTCTTAAGAGCGATCGAAAGAGTGTGTGTGAGTGTGAGTGTGTGTTTGTGTTCGTGCATGAAAATGGAGGTGTTAATGGTTGTTGTGTATTGGTGAGTGTTTGATGAAAGTGGTCACGTGAGAGGCACGTTGAGGAATTGAATGTTGAAGAACGAATGCGAATGAAAATGGATGGGGTTGGAGAAATAGAATTTATTTTATTGAACGGAGAGAAGTAAATGCGTTCAGGGTTTAGGTCAATAAGAGTTGTTTTTAATTTATAAATTATTTTATTTTATCAAACTTTTTTAAAAGAAATTGTAGAAGCAATCCACCTTTAATTAATTAATTAATTAATTAACTCACTTAAATGCTCTTTGAATATAATTTTGAAATTAAATTTAATGGCCATTATTAATAAGAGAGTTACATTCAAAATATTTTAAATGAAATGCTAAAAAAGTGCTCCCACACACTGAGTTAGTTTAAAATAAAAATTAAGTCATTTAAGAATTTTCTTTTATATTTATTACAGCGCAAGGATTTTTCTTTTTCCAACCTTATTTATAGAAATTAATAATTTATTTCTTGAAAGAAATAGCTGTCAATGGTTAAGAAGAATTTTAATTATGACTAATCTCTGCTATAAAATTAATTGTTTTTCATTAACATTTTGCAGCTGAATTTGGAATTAGCAACAAGGGAGGGATTTTGTGTGTAGAATGGAAAGTCAAAGAGGAAGAGGAAAAGGTGATTAGAGTGGAATAAGTGAAAGATGATCCCAATCATTATATATGTTTCCTATAACAGGTAAGTGGTTTTAAAAAATGCACATCTTCATAACTTAGAGCATGAAGTATCCTCGTTCAACCCATATAAATTAATGTTCTGCCCTGTTTATAAATTTTATTACATGATTAAAGAGAATGGTACAGGTGTTAAGAAACGTGCAAACCCAAGAAACAAGGCAACAAATACATTCCATATTACTTTTATAATACAATCATTACTTCTCATTATCTCTACATACTTCACATCTTAACAAGGGAATATTTATAAAAAAATTTTTATGTTGAAGATTTTTTTTATTATTATCTAATATTAGTCCGATAATAAAAATTAAAATTAATTTTAATATTATTTTTTAATCCGATTCTATAAAATTAATATTATAATTACTTATATATTATAATATTATTATATTTTTAATATAATTTTTTTAATTATTTTAATATATTATATAAATATAATTATATTATAATAATGGAATTGATATTAGAATATTCACTCTACAATTAAGAAATTTATTCACTCTATTCCTTAAAATAGAGTAATATTAAACTGTGAAAATTATAACTATTCTAATTAGGGTTTTCTTGATATAATTATAGAAAGATTATTAATTTTATAAGTGTTTTATTAATATGTTATTGACGTTGTCTTGTGGTGTACATCATGAGCGCGTGCATCATTATTTGATTAACATGCGCAAATCTCGGCATGCTCTATAAACAATAATAGATTAATTCTCTTTCAAACAACATTTTTGTTCCCACTAACATGCTTCCAAGATTTTAATTTTGCAGAGACACAAAACATCATTATTTTAATGCAATATCTTCTTCATGCATTGTCATGGCTGAATCAAGGTGTGCTGCAGTTTGGGGGCATTAACCCATCACAAAAATGTAGCACTCTTATTACCTGTTGTAATACATAGTAATAAGAACACACTCAAAAAGGGTAATAAGTTACATCACTAATATTCTTCAATTCACCAAAATAATAAGGACTTTGAAAAAAAAAAACAAGAAAGGAAAATGCGAAGGATGGAGGTGAGAAAATTTTCTAGATAATGCTTTGTTTTTGGACAGAAATTATGACAAATTATATTAATTAATAAACTGAAAAATAGTGAACTATAAATGTTAGTTTTACGATTTGACAAATTTTGGTAAAATTGATTCTAATATAGTTAATAAAAAATATTCTATGCACTTTATTTTATCATCTAATCATCATTTGATATATAACACTACAAAAAAAAATTGTATATTTTCGACGGATTTTTATCGATGGGTTTATAATCGTCGAAAATGAATCTTTATTGACGAAAATTACTAATGGATATAAACATTTGTGGAATTTGGTCTTATCTATCCGCCAGTAAAATAATAATTAGTTACCGATCCATCAATAAATTAACAATTAGTTATCGATCGGATATATCCGTCGGTAAAATTATATAATAATTATTTAATATATTCTAAAAAATTAATTATTCACCTAATTAAAAAATTAATTATTTTTTATTTAATAATTTAATTTAATCATAATTAGATTAATTTATAATAATTAATTAAATTAAATAATTTTAAAAAATAAATATTTAATTATATATAAATATATCAAAATATATAAATATATAAATATATTTGTATTTATATATTTATATAAATATAATTTATTTGTAAATTATTATAAAAACTCCAACTCTATCCGTCGATAATTACTGATGGACTAATTAAATCCGATCAATAATATTTACCGATAACCTAATTTTTGATAAATTTTTTACTCTCAAAATTTTATCGGTAATATTTATTTACCGATAAATCACTACAAGAAAAAACGCTATTAGCGACCGAAAAAATCGATCGCTAATGGCTAAAAATCGGTCACTATTCTGTTAGCGATCGAAATTAGCGACCGAAATGGTTGGTCGTAAAAGGTCAAGTCGCTAATTTGTTAGCGACCGATTTACATTTCGGTCGCAAAATAGCGACCGATAAGGTGGTCGCTAAGGTGGTCGCTAAATAATTTGGTTACTTATTCATTAGAGACCAAAATAGCGACCAAAATTAATATAATAAATCGGTCACTAAATCGGTGGTACAGTTTAAAAAATAGCGATCGATATATTCGGTCGCTAATATATTAATATAATTATTTAAATAATAATTAAAATCGGTCGCTAAATCAGTCGCAAAAATAGCGATAGAAATTAATATAGTAAATCGGTCGCTAAATTGGAGACAAAGTTAAAAATAATAGCGACCGATTATCGGTCGCTAATACATTAATTGAATTATTTAAATAATAATTTAAATCAGTCGCTAAATCGGTCGCAAAAATAGTGACGGAATAATTTTGGTCGCTAAATTTGAATTGTATATTATAATATATTTGTAGCGACCAAAAATTCGTTCGCTAATCTAACCAAATCTGAAAATTTTCGTTTAAAATTTTGTATATCCAATTTTGCAAAATTTGTACCTGCTTAATTGATCCAAACATAACACAAATGAAAACTTAAGAACTAAAGTCAAATTATTCAAATCATAATAAGAACAATTCAAAGTCATGATAGAAATAAAATGTTTCTAAACAACTACTCAAGATTCAAAGTCTTAATATCATAAAATTGAAAATTAGTCCTCTGGTATATTGTCAGTATCATGTTGACTTGTAGTAGGATGACTATTTATTTTAATATGTTGTAAAATAAGCTTCATCTGCTCATCTTGTTGGCGTTGGTTGTTCCTCAACTCCTGCATCTCTTCTTGAAGTATATTCTCCTTATTATGCTTTGCCACCAATTCAGCATTTAACTTTTCAATAGTCTTACGCATTTGTTCAATTTGATGAAGTACTGGAGTTTGAGTAATAGAAGATTGAGAACCTGATGTAGTAGTGAACTTTTTGCTCAATGTACCAAGTCCATACACATTTCCTTTTTTATTTTCACCTCCAACAACTGAAATGTATATTTCATTATCACATCAATAGAGACAATAGGAGACTCTTGTGAAGATGAGCCTTCACGCAAGTTATGTTGATGGACTTCTTCTCTGCGCTGCATATATTGTTCCTAAAAATGAAGTGAAATATAATTATTATGAAGAAAACATATATTGAATAATAAACTATAACTTAGATGTTAAACATACAGCAAGATAACGAGTTTTTTCATTAACTCATTGTCCAGTCTTTAATTTCTTTGTCCTCTCAACAACCTCCCAAACGGTTGGTTCCCGTTGAAACTCCGTAGTCTACACATTAAAATGAGACAAAATTCATTACCTAAAGTGTAATATATTGTATTAAATTACTTATATAAAAATATAATAAACTTACCATCTTCTCAAAGTGAGTTGCAGTAGATATGGAACCCCCACAATAAGCTGAGGCACCCTTATCAACAGCTCGATTAGCCTTGGCAATGACACTCTTGTTTTGGAAATCTGGAGAACTCCAATGTAAGTCCAAAGATGCTCGAACAGTTGGCGGTATCCAGATTCCCGTATCCTTACCATTCCTAACTTTGTTCATTGATTTTTTTAAAATTCGAGAACCTTTCTTATAAAAAACAAATCTTATGGCTTGCTCTTGTTCCACATCCCATATATACTCTTTCTGCATAAATAAAATACACAACAAACATTTAATTTATAAGAATGAAATGACATTCTTTAATGTAACTATAATTCAAATTACCTTGAACTCTCCAAACCATCTATCTCGAAGCTCAAGTGAAACCTTTCTCCAAGTGGGACTTGGTTCATCAAATTTTTGTTTGATGATTCTAGAGATTATAGCAGGAGGACCATTTGCTTGGTATAAACCTGTGTTGAAACATATTGTGGGATTGATATTATTAAGAAATTTCATATTAAAGAATTATAATTAAATTAAAACATACTTACTCTCCTTTGTCTGCTTGTAACCATGGCCTTTGATCAACCATATTTCCAGACTCAACCTCGGTTGCGACCGACCCAGGTACTTGTGTAGGTTGACCAAATGTCGCCTCGGTAGAGAAGGTAGTAGGAATTGTTTCTCCTACTATAGCTACGGGAGATTCCTGCTGAGTTGAGGGAGGTGTGCGTTCTACAAACATAGGATTAGTAGACTCCATGGATCTTGGTCGAACAGAACTAGGAGAGTTAGGGGCTGGGTGAACCTCTATCATCAACAAGTACACCTCGACCACCATGATGAGGTGGTCTACGACCACCACTTCTACCCCTTTGTGGCATCTACAAGCGGATCTTATTACATATGTAACATGCATAAAATTAAACAATTGAAACAATGAATTACCCGATTTTGTTTTCTACACCCAAACGTGTCGGTTAGCTTACCACTCATTCACTTGCAAATAATTAAATCATAATCATATCAATATATATATATATATATATATATATATATATATGTATATATATGCAATATTAAATAAAGGTGTACAATCAAATTTAACAATTGTAAAAATAATTTTAATGCATGAATTACCGAAGTATCTGTATCATCAAAATCACTCTCAGTCTCATCCTCACTTGAAATATATTCATCCTCATCTTCATCTATATTTCTTTCATTTAGTAATTGTATATCTATTTCTTCTCCCCCACCATTAACATCAGCAAGAGAATCATCAATGAAGTTAGGATCAACACGAAGCACTACTTCAAGTCCTACAAACTCATCATCTTGGTATGGAGTCTCATGCTCAACTTGACTGACTATATTATCAATGATTCTACTACGAGATTTTGTCTTTATTACACCCAACCAACCTCGGTGTCCCTCTGGATAACTTGTGTAATAAACTTGTTCTGCTTGTTGTGCAAATATGAAAGGATCATATGCTTTATTATATCTTCGTGATTGCTTTACTTCCACGATTCCATACTTATTATCTACTTTGGTTCCTATATTAAGAGTATTGTCAAACCATTCACACTTGAAAGAGAACTAAATTCATCAATGGCAAACCAAGTATACTCTAATTGAATAATATTAGACAATAATCCATAAAAATTTGACTCTAATTGACCATTGGTTCCTCGTACATAAACACCATAGTTACGGAAATTCATGCCTTCACTCCAAACAATAGTGTGGAATTTGTATCCATTGATAACATACATAGGCCATGATTCAACTTTTCTCTTGGGACCCCATGCCAAATTAACCAATAATGGATCTTCAATATTATTTTCTGGATTTAGAACCTAAAGACAGCAAAGTCCTTTACACATTAGACTATGTAAGTCAGAATAAATATTTGTAAGACATATAAGTCAAAAACTTACATATTTTTTAAACCATTTAGGAAAATGGGATGAAATGTCTTGGTCAATTTGGGCACCAGAAATACTAGGATTTAGTTGTCTTAAATATTCAATATAAATACTGCAAACACGTAACAAATTACTCAAACCACACAAAGTAACATGAGTAATTTTGATGTGAGAGGAGTGAAAACATCTTACTCAAAATATGGTTGAACCTCTTCACAATTTTGAAGAACATATAATTCGGCAACATCATAGTCTCTTTGGTGCAGAAAATATGTTTGAGATTTTCCAATTGGTCTTCCTGGGTAGTTGAAAATTGAAATAGGAGGAGGGGATGAAGAACCTTCACCTACATGAACATTTCTAGGAATCCTAGTCCTTATTGTTTCAACATGATCAGGATAATAAAATGAGGCAAATGTAGATGTTTCTTCCACCAAGTAAGCTTCACAAATAGAGCCCTCCACCCTAGCTTTATTCTTCACTTTCTTTTTTAAGGAGTGTAAGAATCTAAAAAAGAATACAAAAATGGAGTCTTTAAAGAACATATAAAATACTTTAGAAATGGAGGGTGAGTAGTTAGTGTAAACATACCTCTCAAAAGGATACATCCAACGATATTGAATTGGACCACCAACCTTTGCCTCATAAGGTAGATGAATTGGAAGATGTTCCATTGAATCAAAGAAGCTTGGTGGGAATATTTGTTCCAATTTACACAATAATACAGGTATATTTTCTTCCATAACTCGTAAGTGTTCAATATTTAGTGTTGTGGAAGTTAATTTTCTAAAGAAAAGACTAAGTTCAACTAGTACTTTCCAAATTGATTTTGGCAATGAATCAAACGCAATTGGAAGTAATCGTTGCATGAACACATGACAGTCATGACTTTTCATACCATGTAACTTTCCTTGATTCAAGTCGACACATCTACCCAAATTGGAAGCATATCCATCTGGAAATTTAAGTTCTTTAACCCACTTACAAATAGAGAGTCTTTGGGATTTTGTGAAAGCATATGCTGCCTTTGGTTTGATAAGTTTTCCACGTCCAATGTCTTTCAACTCTAGCTCTTTTCGATTACATATTTCAGCTACATCCAATCGAGCCTTTTTGTATCCTTATTTTTGCCTTTGATATCCATGACAGTGTCAAACACATTCATGAACACATTTCTTTCTGTGTGCATAACATCAATATTATGACGTAAAAGTTGGGTTTTCCAATAAGGCAACCTCCAAAAAATACTTTGTTTCTTCCAATTATGTGGAATACCATATCCTGCAATATTGTCTACTTGTTGTAATTCATAGCAAACTGGTAAGTGTGCCATCCTATTCCAGACATCAAGACTAGATAAACGTGGAGGAGGGGGACCAATCTCAACAACGTTCTTCTTGAATGCCTTTTTATTCCTCCTAAATGGATGGTCTTGTGAAAGAAATTGACGGTGACAATCAAAATAGGAGATCTTGTGGCTATGACTAAGAGAAAATTTCTTTGTTCTTTCCATACATATAGGACAAGCAAGTCTACCAGCAGTCGTCCAACCTGATAACATGCCATAAGCTGGGAAGTCATTAATTGTCCACATCAAAGCAGCTTTCATCATAAAATTTTGCGTCAATGACACATCATAAGTCAATATCCCTTCATTCCATAAGTTGCACAAATCATCTATAAGTGGTTGCAAGAATACATCAATCTTATGCTTTGGATTTGAAGGACCTGGAATTAAAATTGTCAAAAACATAAATTCTCTCTTCATGCACATGGTAGGTGGAAGATTGTATAGAGTTAGGATAATCGGCCAACAAGAATAACTTTTGCCATACTGACCAAAAAGATTAAACCCATCAGCACATAACCCTAATCTGACATTTCTTGGGTCTTGACTAAACTCTGGGTGAAGAGTGTCAAAGTGCTTCCAAGCTTCCCCATCCGATGGATGACACATAATATTGGGGTCCTTTTCATTCTCACTATGTCATCTCATGTGAGGTGCAGTGGCCATTGAAGAGTATAACCTTTTGAGTCTAGGAATAATTGGAAAGTACCACATTTTTTTAATAGAAATCTTTTTCTCAACTCCCCTCCTACTGATAATCTTGTATCGATCCATTCCGCATATCAAACAATTAGTTATATTTTTAGATGAATTTTCATTATAATACAACATGCATCCGTTTGGACAACAATCAATTTTGAGACAACCCAAACCCAATTTTATCACTGACTTCTTAGCTTGGTTAAAATTCGTAGCCATTCGATGATCTTCTGGCATAGTCTCTCCCATAAATTGGACCATTCTATTAAAACATCCTTCAGCCATATTATAATCAGATTTCAAGCTTAGAGCTTCCAAAGATGCTGACAATTCAGAGTGATGTGTACATCCTTCCCACAATGGTGCTTGCGCAGTAGCAAGCATGTCAAAGAATTTTTTAGTATCAGGATCAGGGTTTTCTGCCATGTCCTCTTCTCTAATTTCACTCTCGGTTTGAAGTTGGTATCCAAGTGACGGTCTGACATGATCCATAATCATTTGATGGAAATGACCTAATTCTTCCCTTTGTTGAAAAGTTCCATGTGATCTCTCAACAACCACTGCAGGAAATTCCGACGAATCTTCACCATGGTTTGTCCACCAATAATAATTAGGCATGAATCCCTCTTGATAAAGATCCCATGCAACTTGATCAACAAACTTGAAAACTTTACACTTACATTTAACACAAGGACATCTTAACATTTCACCTTGTTCTTGAAACATAGGTTGAGCAATAACATATTGTAGGAAATTATGCACTCCTTCTCTAAATTCATCTGTTAGATGTTTGTTACCATCTAATCTTTGATACATCCACATTCTACCAACGGGGATCTCCATTCTTGCAAACTAACTACAACAATCAGCATAAGTGAAACTGCATTATTCACTTTATGTGATGCAGTACTTATGTTTTTCTATTCTTGCAAATTAACTACAACAATCAGCATAAGTGAAACTGCATTATTCACTTTATGTGATGCACTACTTATGTTTTTCTATTCTTGCAAATTAACTACAACAATCAGCATAAGTGAAACTGCATTATTCACTTTATGTGATGCACTACTTATATTTTTCTATTCTTGCAAATTAACTACAACAATCAGCATAAGTAAAACTACATTATTCACTTCATGTGATAGAGTACTTACGTTTTTCTAACACATTTTTTCCAAGGTATTTATCCACTACTTATGCAGTACGTATGATACAGACCACCAAATAATTGTGTAAGTAAACCCAATAATTATGAAATTTCTTTTCACTAAGATCCAACAGATAATTAAAACAAATTACAAATGGTTAACCTGAGGGCGTACAGTCTCAACAAGTTCCCAAATTGGTCTGTCAAGCACCACCAAATCCGCAGTAAGAGGGATCCAAGAACCTATCTACTTCACAAATCCACCTACAACAAACGATAAAGAAATTCTGTCAAAATTATCTCTCCTATATTATTCACAATGCAAGAGAATAACTGTATATACATTCAAACAAGCCAAACCTTGGTTGAATATACATTCAAGCACATGTTTTACATATAGTCTCAAGGTCGTTTCGGTGGCAGAGGCTGCGGAGGAGGTTAAGAACAGAGGTGTGGCGCGGTGGCTCACAGGGTGGCGTGTGGTTGACGAGGAACTTTGGTGGAGGTTGGATTAGGGTGAGGGCAGACTTGGGGGGAGCAGTGAGGGGCTAGGGCTCGCCGGGAGTGAGGAGGAGATACTGGCCGTGGGATTTGCAAGGTTAAGAGGAATGAGTGAGTGAGGCGCGAGAGTGAGGGTTATTTAGGGATAAGTGGGGCGACTGGGATGTATACGAAAATGAAAAATGTGGTTGTATATGATAGCGATTCCACTGGAACCGCTCTTAAAGTGAACATCTAATAGCGGTTAAACCTTAACCGCTATCTAAAATATATTTTAGATAGCGGTTAACGTGGAACCGCTATTATATATTTTCAAATATGATCGATCATTTGAAAATTTAATCGATCATAATAAAAAAATGTGGTTGTATATGATAGCGGTTCCACTGGAACCGCTCTTAAAAGTGAACTTCTAATAGCGGTTAAACCTCAACCGCTATCTAAAATATATTTTAGATAGCGGTTAAAGTGGAACCGCTATTATATATTTTCAATTATGATCGATCATTTCAAAATATAATCGATCATAATGAAAACTCACATTAACTATTTTTTTGAATATTATGTTTTTAAATTTGCTATTAGAGAAAACGTTTTAGAATTCAAAATGTTAAATACTTTTAAATATTAAAATTAACTTTATAAAAAATTAGGAAAAAAAATTAATCCAAAAGAGTTCAAAAATGTATTATAATATTGTCAATTTTGAGTTTAATTATATTGTTCATTCTCAAAGTAGAAAAATATATTGTAATTATTTTAATTTAATAAAATATAGTTTAAATTTTTAATACTAAAATTAAAAGATTAAATAATAATAATAAATTTAATTCTTTAAATTTAGTATTTATAGAAACTAAAATTATAGTTTCTCTGTTTTAAAAAATTAAAATAAATATTTAAAAATAAAAATCAAAACTAGTATTATCTTAAATTTATTAAAAGTGTAATTAAATCTCTATTTTCTTAATTTTTTTTGTTTTAAACTTCTCAATTCTACATTTTTGTAAATTCTATCATTATATTATCATCCTCATCTCCTCCCATGTTCTACTTTATCTTTACAATAGTTAATATTCTTAAATAATTTATATTTTAAATTATAATTTTTTAATATATATTTCAGAAATTAATCAATTATAATCTATTATTTGAAAAACTAATCAATTCTAATTAATAATTTAGAAAACTAATCGATTATAATTAATTATTTGAAAAAATTATCAAATATGATCGATCATTTGAAAATCTAATCGATCATAATAAAAAAATGTGATTGTATATGATAGCGGTTCCACTGAACCGCTCTTAAAAGCGAGCTTCTAATAGCGGTTAAACCTTAACCACTATCTAAAATATATTTTAGATAGCGGTTAAAGTGGAACATCTATTATATATTTTCAATTATGATCGATCATTTCAAAATATAATCGATCATAATGAAAACTTACATTAACTATTTTTTTGAATATTATGTTTTTAAATTTGCTATTAGAGAAAACGTTTCAGAATTCAAAATGTTAAATACTTTTAAATATTAAAAGTAACTTTATCAAAAATTAGGAAAAAAATTAATCCAAAAGAGTTCAAAAATGTATTATAATATTGTCAATTTTGAGTTTAATTATATTGTTCATTCTCAAAGTAGAAAAATATATTGTAATTATTTTAATTTAAGAAAATACAATTTAAATTTTTAATACTAAAATTAAAAGATTAAATAATAATAAATTTAATTCTTTAAATTTAGTATTTAGAAACTAAAATTATAGTTTCTCTGTTTTAAAAATTAAAATAAATATTTAAAAATAAAAATCAAAACTAGTATTATCTTAAATTTATTAAAAGTGTAATTAAATATCTATTTTCTTAATTTTTTTTGTTTTAAACTTCTCAATTCTACATTTTTGTAAATTCTATCATTATATTATCATCCTCATCTCCTCCCATGTTCTACTTTATCTTTACAATAGTTAATATTCTTAAATAATTTATATTTTAAATTATAATTTTTTAATATATATTTCAGAAATTAATCAATTATAATCTATTATTTGAAAAACTAATCAATTCTAATCAATAATTTAGAACACTAATCGATTATAATTAATTATTTGAAAAAATTATCAAATATGATCGATCATTTGAAAATCTAATCGATCATAATCAAAAAATGTGGTTGTATATGATAGTGGTTCCACTAGAACCGCTCTTAAAAGCGAACTTCTAATAGCGGTTAAACCTCAACCACTATCTAAAATATATTTTAGATAGCGGTTAAAGTGGAACCGCTATTATATATTTTCAATTATGATCGATCATTTCAAAATATAATCGATCATAATGAAAACTTACATTAACTATTTTTTTAAATATTATGTTTTTAAATTTGCTATTAGAGAAAACGTTTCAGAATTCAAAATGTTAAATACTTTTAAATATTAAAATTAACTTTATCAAAAATTAGGAAAAAAAAATTAATCCAAAAGAGTTCAAAAATGTATTATAATATTGTCAATTTTGAGTTTAATTATATTGTTCATTCTCAAAGTAGAAAAATATATTGTAATTATTTTAATTTAATAAAATATAATTTAAATTTTTAATACTAAAATTAAAAGATTAAATAATAATAAATTTAATTCTTTAAATTTAGTATTTAGAAACTAAAATTATAGTTTCTCTGTTTTAAAAATAAAAATCAAAACTAGTATTATCTTAAATTTATTAAAAGTGTAATTAAATCTCTATTTTCTTAATTTTTTTTGTTTTAAACTTCTCAATTCTACATTTTTGTAAATTCTATCATTATATTATCATCCTCATCTCCTCCCATGTTCTACTTTATCTTTACAATAGTTAATATTCTTAAATAATTTATATTTTAAATTATATTTTTTTAATATATATTTCAGAAATTAATCAATTATAATCTATTATTTGAAAAACTAATCAATTCTAATCAATAATTTAGAAAACTAATCGATTATAATTAATTATTTGAAAAAATTATCAAATATGATCGATCATTTGAAAATCTAATCGATCATAATAAAAAAATGTGGTTGTATATGATAGCGGTTCCACTAGAACCGCTCTTAAAAGCGAACTTCTAATAGCGGTTAAACCTCAACCACTATCTAAAATATATTTTAGATAGCGGTTAAAGTGGAACCGTTATTATATATTTTCAATTATGATCGATCATTTCAAAATATAATCGATCATAATGAAAACTTACATTAACTATTTTTTTGAATATTATGTTTTTAAATTTGCTATTAGAGAAAACGTTTTAGAATTCAAAATGTTAAATACTTTTAAATATTAAAATTAACTTTATCAAAAATTAGGAAAAAAATTAATCCAAAAGAGTTCAAAAATGTATTATAATATTGTCAATTTTGAGTTTAATTATATTGTTCATTCTCAAAGTAGAAAAATATATTGTAATTATTTTAATTTAATAAAATATAATTTAAATTTTTAATACTAAAATTAAAAGATTAAATAATAATAAATTTAATTCTTTAAATTTAGTATTTAGAAACTAAAATTATAGTTTCTCTGTTTTAAAAAATTAAAATAAATATTTAAAAATAAAAATCAAAACTAGTATTATCTTAAATTTATTAAAAGTGTAATTAAATCTCTATTTTCTTAATTTTTTTTGTTTTAAACTTCTTAATTCTACATTTTTGTAAATTCTATCATTATATTATCATCCTCATCTCTTCCCATGTTCTACTTTATCTTTACAATACTTAATATTCTTAAATAATTTATATTTTTAATTATAATTTTTTAATATATATTTTGAAATTAATCAATTATAATCTATTATTTGAAAAACTAATCAATTCTAATCAATATTTTAGATAGCGGTTCACTTGGAACCGCTATTATATGTTCACTTTTAAGAGCGGTGAAAATATTAACCGCTCTTAAAAGTGACAAATATTTTATTTATTTATTGACACATTTTTGCATCAGATATCGCTCGAGCGAGACCAATGTCGCTCAAGCGAAATACTACCCGAGAATGCCAATTTTGTGCAGGTGGCGTCGCTCGAGCGATGTTGGTTTCGCTTGAGGGAATGTTGACCTGCGTAAACGTCGATCAAAGTTAGCCGGATAATGTAACATGGGTGACCTCATGTTTGAATCGGATGTCGCTCGAGCGAGAATAGTGTCGCTCAAGCGAAATACAACCCGAGACTTCCCAATCTTAGCAGTTGGCGTCACTCGAACGATGTGAAATTCGCTTGAGCGTTATTGCAAAAATCAGATAAAATGATCGTTTATTTTCTCATTAGCGACCGATTTTAATTCGGTCACTATTTCAATTTGTAATTCGGTCGCTAAATGATTTTTTTATTTTAGTATGAAATAGCCACCGATTTAGCGACCGAAATTTTGCGACGCAAAATATTGGTCGCTATTTCGGTCGCTAAATAAAAAAGTGAAAACCAAATCATATTTTGGTCGCTAAATCGGTCGCTAATTGCGACCGAATTAAAGTGGTCGTTAAATCGGTCGCTAATTGGACCGAATTAAAGTGGTCGCTAAATCGGTCGCTAATTTCGGTGGCTAAATGTGTTTTTTCTTGTAGTGAATTTTTTTTATTACCGATCGAATTTTGTCCAGTCAATATTTTCAATATTTTTTTTAGTATAATAAATCATCGTGATATTTTATGATTGCAAAGTGAAATAATAATAAAAAAAAACTTAGAAACTATAAAGTAATATTAAGAAATTATATAATTTTTCTCCACAAACATCAAATCAATAGATAAACAAAATAAATATTCTTAACTAATATTGTTTTAATGAAAATGTTCATATTCATATCTAATTATGATAATATTATTAAGATATATTATCATATCCAAAATATTATTTATTTTAAAATTTTAATTCATCGTTGTTTTAGATCTTGTCCTTACAAATATTTCATTAGGTTTCTCAATCTATTGAAATATCTCATGAAAACAAAATCACTACGAATTAAAATTCTAAATCAAATAATATCTTAAACGTAATAATAATCATAAGATCGTCACTCTCTTCCTTCAAAACGAAAACAGGATGTTAAGAAGAATTACAAAATCTAAACAAAAACTCTTCGAGTTTCTTCATCTTCGAAATCTGACTCATAAAGTCAAAGTTTGTTCAAGATGACATACAGCTTATTCGTAGTCCTAAAGCTCCATATCTGTAATTCTTGACTTTCCTGGAAATTGTTGTCGCAGACGATTTGGTACCATTCCTTGACGAGGTTGTAAGTGATTGTGTTCATGGTCCATTTCTTCAATGGCAGAACGTATTCTCTAAGACAAGGATCCAACACAGTCACCATTAAGCCAATAATTTTTCCACTGTCTCTTTCATTCAACTGTGCAATCTCTTGCTCGTTCAGAAAATCGCATCTGATCTCGTTTACCGGCATTGACAAACGATTGTTATTGCGTCTCACATCAGAAGCGAAGAGTGTCTTGTGCATGAGAAACTGCAGATCATAGCCTTCCAATTCAGTGACTCTGTTCTTAAATTTTTTGGGCAAATCTTTTGGTTGTGGTGGCTCTGGTGGTGTTGGATTCTTCACGATTATCCTTCTTGGCTTTGCATGATTTGACTCCTCACTTTCTTTTTTGTGTATCTCTTCTCTTTGCCTTATATTCAATATATATATATATATAAACAACATATAAACTACATTAATTAGGTTTAAATTTATAAGGATACAATTAAGTAATGATAATTAAAAAATATTGATAATTAACTATATAACATGATAAAATTATGTATAAACATTATTAAGTTGAAATAATGCATGTTGATGGAAAATCATCGAAGCTTTTAATAAAAGCTCTCAAACCCTATTAAATTCATATTCAATCAACGAATTATATACATAATAATAAATATTATCAAACAATTTTAACTTCTTATCACCTCTTTAAACAACAATTATAATTTTCAACTCTTACATTTTAAAATAAATTGATTAAGATATAAGGTTCTAAGGTAAAAACAATTGAGAATATCAAGACTTTTGATTCAAAATAATAATTTAAAACAAATTAAACTTTGATTATTTTAAGTATTTTTGAGGGGATTAATAAAACAGAAATTTTAAGTATTTTTTAGGGGACTAATAAAAGAAAGATTTTCTTAAGAATAATATGAATCAATTATATAAAAGAATATGACACCACTTTTAACCCTAAATATTAACACTAAAGGTTAAAATATTAGATTATGAGTATTTTTTACTTATAAGTTACTTAACTTTCAAGTTTTTATCTAACGTAGACTTCAATTCACATTTAAATTTTCAACAATCTCTCTCTCAAACGTGAATCTCTTTCACATTAGTACATTTCTCCTTCGAACAAAAATATTTTTTGTCTAGTGACCATTAACTCAAGTGTGATTCTCTTTCATATCAGTACACCTCTCCCTCAAGTAAAAGTATTTTTTCTTTTTTTTTCTAATCATAAATATCCAGTAGGAAACTTACTTATATTACTGATCAACTCAACCTACTCACTTATCACTTACCATGTTTAGGTTGAAAACATAAAAAATAATCTTACAAATATTTAAACAATACTATACGTAACATAAGAGACAATGCGAAACTTCTAACAATTATTATTTTATCAAATAAATTAAGAATAACGTACCTGTGATCATTTTTGTTGGTGTTTTTAAAACAACTTTGAAGTTTTTTGTGAAAATTATTCAGTTGAATCAATTCCTCCTCGTTGTACAATTCTGGTGCTCGCTGCGAGATTATCCATTGAAGCATCGAAGGCTTGAACGCTTTGCAACTTGAATTTTCCATACTCTCTTTTCAGTGACACTTCAGGTGCAGTTTTCGATCCCTTGATGATAAATGAATAATAAGAAGCTTACGTGAGTGTTGAAATGTAAAACTGTAAAGGGTTTTAAATAGTGACAAAAAAATGATAATTCAAGAAGATTAATGATAAAAAAAGATTTTCATAATTTTCAAATAATAAAAATAAACGTATCTAAAAGTATAAATCTTATCTTTTAAAAGAAATATATATAACATTCGTCTTTTTATCATTGATAAAATAGTACCAAATTATATTCTCTTAAAGTTTAAGATATGGGGATAAATCAGTTGAAGAGATTATTAAAAGTTTATGTATCGTTCATTTAAATAATTAGTTTATATTTTATATTAGTTTTAAAATATTTACTATAAATTATATTAACATTAGTAAAAACGATCCAATATATTTTAGTTAAGTATGTTGTATTAAGACTTTGATATTTTTTGTTCTTTTCTATAAATATTAATGATACGATTTTTTTTTAATAATTCAAAATATAATAAAGATAGGCTTTATAAAAATATAAATTTTAATATTTTTAAATAAAATAAACATCGTTATTTCACAATAAAGAACCAAATTTGAAAGAGATACAACTAAACTTAATAATTATAAGAGATTACAGTAGAATAATTTAAATTTATTAACTGCTCATTTAAATTATTTTTTTATATTTAAAATTAATTTAATATATTTAAGAATATCTTAAACATAAATATTCAAAATTAATAAAATAATAAAACTTATTTTTAATTGAACATGTTTTCTTTGAAATTGTTAAGGTTATTAAAAAAAATTATAATTTTTGTTCTTTTGTCTGTTTATCATACATATTCACAGGATTTAAAAAAAATCTGCTAGAAAAAATAAAATCTATTATTATTTCTACTAAAATATTTTTTAATATTTATCATAAGTATGTATTTAATGGTTTTATAATTTAAATCACTACAAGAAAAAACGCTATTAGCGATCGAAAAAATCGGTTGCTAATGACTAAAAATCGGTTGCTATTGCATTAGCGACCGAAATGGTTGGTCGCAAAAGGTCAAGTCGTTAATTTGTTAGCGTACCGATTTACATTTTGATGGCAAAATAGCGACCGATAAGGTGGTCGCTAAGGTGGTCACTAAATAATTTGGTTACTTATTCATTAAAGACCAAAATAGCGACCGAAATTAATATAATAAATCGGTCGCTAAATCGGTCGCTAAATCGGTGGTAAAGTTTTAAAAAAATAGTGACCGATATATTCGGTCGCTAATATATTAACATAATTATTTAAATAATAATTAAAATCGATCGCTAAATCGATCGCAAAAATAGCGACGTAAATTAATATAGTAAATCGGTCGCTAAATTAGAGACAAAGTTAAAAATAATAGCGACCGATATAATCGGTCGCTAATACATTAATTGAATTATTTAAATAATAATTTAAATCGGTCACTAAATTGGTCGCAAAAATAGTGACAGAATAATTTTGGTCGCTAAATTTGAATTGTATATTATAATATATTTGTAGCGACCAAAAATTCGATCGCTAATCTAACCAAATCTGAAAATTTTCGTTTAAAATTTTGTATATCCAATTTTGCAAAATTTGTACTGCGTAATTGATCCAAACAGAACACAAATGAAAACTTAAGAACTAAAGTCAAATTATTCAAATCATAATAAGAACAATTCAAAGTCATAACAGAAATAAAATGTTTCTAAACAACTACTCAAGATTCAAAGTCTTAATATCATAAAATTGAAAATTAGTCATCTGGTATATTGTCAGTATCATGTTGACTTGTAGTAGGATGACTATTCATTTGAATATGTTGTAAAATAAGCTTCATCTGCTCATCTTGTTGGCGTTGGTTGTTCCTCAACTCCTGCATCTCTTCTTGAAGTGTCTTCTCCTTATTATGCTTTGCCACCAATTCAGCATTTAACTTTTCAATAGTCTCACGCATTTGTTCAATTTGATGAAATACTGGAGTTTGAGTAATAGAAGATTGAGAACCTGATGTAGTAGTGAACTTTTTGCTCAATGTACCAAGTCCATACACATTTCCTTTTTTATTTTCACCTCCAACAACTGAAATGTATATTTCATTATCATCAATAGAGACAATAGGAGACTCTTGTGAAGATGAGCCTTCACGCAAGTTATGTTGATGGACTTCTTCTCTGCGCTGCATATATTGTTCCTAAAAATGAAGTGAAATATAATTATTATGAAGAAAACATATATTGAATAATAAACTATAACTTAGATGTTAAACGTACAGCAAGATAACGAGTTTTTTCATTGACCCATTGTCCAGTCTTTAATTTCTTTGTCCTCTCAACAACCTCCCAAACGGTTGGTTCCCGTTGAAACTCCGTAGTCTACACATTAAAATGAGACAAAATTCATTACCTAAAGTGTAATATATTGTATTAAATTACTTATATAAAAATATAATAAACTTACCATCTTCTCAAAGTGAGCTGCAGTAGATATGGAACCCCCACAGTAAGCTGAGGCACCCTTATCAACGGCTCGATTAGCCTTGGTAATGACACTCTTGTTTTGGAAATCTGGAGAACTCCAATGTAAGTCCAAAGATGCTCGAACAGTTGGCGGTATCCAGATTCCCGTATCCTTACCATTCCTAACTTTGTTCATTGAGTTTTTTAAAATTCGAGAACCTTTCTTATCAAAAACGAGATCTTATGGCTTGTTCTTGTTCCACATCCCATATATACTCTTTACGCATAAATAAAATACACAACAAACATTTAATTTATAAGAATGAAATGACATTGTTTAACGTAACTATAATTCAAATTACCTTGAACTCTCCAAACCATCTATCTCGAAGCTCAAGTGAAACCTTTCTCCAAGTGGGACTTGGTTCATCAAATTTTTGTTTGATGATTCTAGAGATTATAGCAGGGAGGACCATTTGTCTGGTATAAACCTGTGTTGAAACATATTGTGGGATTGATATTATTAAGAAATTTCATATTAAAGAATTATAATTAAATTAAAACATACTTACTCTCCTTTGTCTCGCTTGTAACCATGGCCTTTGATCAACCATATTTCCAGACTCAACCTCGGTTGCGGCCGACCCAGGTACTTGTGTAGGTTGACCAAATGTCGCCTCGTAGAGAAGGTAGTAGGAATTGTTTCTCCTACCATAGCTACAGGAGATTCCTGCTGAGTTGAGGGAGGTGTGCGTTCTACAAACATAGGATTAGTAAACTCCATGGATCTTGGTCGAACGGAACTAGGAGAGTTAGGGCTGGGTGAACCTCTATCATCAACAAGTACACCTCGACCACCACGATGAGGTGGTCTACGACCACCACTTCTACCCCTTTGTGGCATCTACAAGCGGATCTTATTACATATGTAACATGCATAAAATTAAACAATTGAAACAATGAATTACCCGATTTTGTTTTCTACACCCAAACGTGTCGGTTAGCTTACCACTCATTCACCTGCAAATAATTAAATCATAATCATATCAATATATATATATATATATATATATGCAATATTAAATAAAGGTGTACAATCAAATTTAACAATTGTAAAAATAAAGGTGTACAATCACTACTTATGTTTTTCTATTCTTACAAATTAACTACAACAATCAGCATAAGTGAAACTGCATTATTCACTTTATGTGATGCACTACTTATGTTTTTCTATTCTTGCAAATTAACTACAATAATCAGCATAAGTGAAACTGCATTATTCACTTCATGTGATGCAGTACTTACGTTTTTCTAATACATTTTTTCCAAGGTATTTATCCACTACTTATGCAGTACGTATGATACAGACCACCAAATAACTGTGTAAGTAAACCCAATAATTATGAAATTTCTTTTCACTAAGATCCAATAGATAATTAAAACAAATTACAAATGGTTAACCTGAGGGCGTACAGTCTCAACAAGTTCCCAAATTGGTCTCTCAAGCACCACCAAATCCGTAGTAAGAGGGATCCAAGAACCTATCTACTTCATAAATCCACCTATAACAAACGATAAAGAAATTCTGTCAAAATTATCTCTCCTATATTATTCACAATGCAAGAGAATAACAGTATATACATTCAAACAAGCCAAACCTTGGTTGAATATACATTCAAGCACATGTTTTACATATAGTCTCAAGGTCGTTTCGGTGGCAGAGGCTGCGGAGGAGGTTAAGAACAGAGGTGTGGCGCGGTGGCTCACACGGTGGCATGCGGTTGACGAGGAGCTTTGGTGGAGGTTGGATTAGGGTGAGGGCTGACTTGGGGGGAGCAATGAGGGGGCTAGGGCTCGCCGGGAGTGAGGAGGAGATACTGGCCATGGGATTTGCAAGGTTAAGAGGAATGGGTGAGTGAGGCGCGAGAGTGAGGGTTATTTGGGGATAAGTGGGGCGACTGAGATGTATACTAAAATGAAAAATGTGGTTGTATATGATAGCGGTTCCACTGGAACCGCTCTTAAAGTGAACATCTAATAGCGGTTAAACCTTAACCGCTATCTAAAATATATTTTAGATAGCGGTTAACGTGGAACCGCTATTATATATTTTCAAATATGATCGATCATTTAAAAATTTAATCGATCATAATAAAAAAATGTGGTTGTATATGATAACAGTTCTATTGGAACCGCTCTTAAAAGTGAACGTCTAATAGCGGTTAAACCTTAACCGCTATCTAAAATATATTTTAGATAGCGGTTAACATGGAACCGCTATTATATCATAATGAAAACTTACATTAACTATTTTTTTGAATATTATGTTTTTAAATTTGCTATTAGAGAAAACATTTCAGAATTCAAAATGTTAAATACTTTTAAATATTAAAATTAACTTTATCAAAAATTAGGAAAAAAAATTAATCCAAAAGAGTTCAAAAATGTATTATAATATTGTCAATTTTGAGTTTAATTATATTGTTCATTCTCAAAGTAGAAAAATATATTGTAATTATTTTAATTTAATAAAATATAATTTTAATTTTTAATACTAAAATTAAAAGATTAAATAATAATAAATTTAATTCTTTAAATTGAGTATTTAGAAACTAAAATTATAGTTTCTCTGTTTTAAAAAATTAAAATAAATATTTAAAAATAAAAATCAAAACTAGTATTATCTTAAATTTATTAAAAGTGTAATTAAATCTCTATTTTCTTAATTTTTTTTGTTTTAAACTTCTCAATTCTACATTTTTGTAAATTCTATCATTATATTATCATCCTCATCTCCTTCCATGTTCTACTTTATCTTTACAATAGTTAATATTCTTAAATAATTTATATTTTTAATTATAATTTTTTAATATATATTTCAGAAATTAATCAATTATAATCTATTATTTGAAAAACTAATCAATTCTAATCAATAATTTAGAAATCTAATTGATTATAATTAATTATTTGAAAAAATTATCAAATATGATCGATCATTTGAAAATCTAATCGATCATAATAAAAAAATGTGGTTGAATATGATAGCGGTTCCACTGGAACCGCTCTTAAAGCGAACTTCTAATAGCGGTTAAACCTTAACCGTTATCTAAAATATATTTTAAATAGCGGTTAACGTGGAACTGCTATTATATATTTTCAATTATGATCAATCATTTCAAAATATAATCGATCATAATGAAAACTTACATTAACTATTTTTTTGAATATTATGTTTTTAAATTTGCTATTAGAGAAAACGTTTCAGAATTCAAAATGTTAAATACTTTTAAATATTAAAATTAACTTTATCAAAAATTAGGAAAAAAAATTAATCCAAAAGAGTTCAAAAATGTATTATAATATTTTCAGTTTTGAGTTTAATTATATTTTTCATTCTCAAAGTAGAAAAATATATTGTAATTATTTTAATTTAATAAAATATAATTAAAAATTTTAATTCTAAAATTAAAATATTAAATAATAATAAAATTAATTCTTTAAATTGAGTATTTAGAAACTAAAATTATAGTTTCTCTGTTTTAAAAAATTAAAATAAATATTTAAAAATAAAAATCAAAACTAGTATTATCTTAAATTTATTAAAAGTATAATTAAATCTCTATTTTTTTAAATTTTTCTTTTTAAAACTTCTCAATTCTACATTTTTATAAATTCTATCATTATATTATCATCCTCATCTCCTCCCATGTTCTACTTTATCTTTACAATAATTAATATTCTTAAATAATTTATATTTTTATTTATAATTTTTTAATATATATTTGAGAAATTAATCAATTATAATCTATTATTTGAAAAACTAATCAATTATTTAGAAAATTAATCGATTATAATTAATTATTTAAAAAAATTATCGAATATAATCGATTATTTGAAAATTTAATTGATCATAATAAAAAAATGTGGTTGTATATAATAGCGGTTCCACTTGGACACGCTTTTAAAAGTGAACATCTAATAGCGGTTAAACCTTAACCGCTATCTAATTATATTTTAGATAGCGGTTCACTTGGAACCGCTATTATATGTTCACTTTTAAGAGCGGTGAAAATATTAACTGCTCTTAAAAGTGACAAATATTTTATTTATTTATTGACACATTTTTGCATCAGATATCGCTCGAGCGAGACCAGTGTCGCTCAAGCGAAATACAACCCGAGAATGCCAATTTTGTGCAGGTGGCGTCGCTCGAGCGATGTTATTTTCGCTTGAGCGAATGTTGACCTGCGTAAACGTCAATAAAAGTTAGCCAGATAATGTAACATGGGTGACCTCATGTTTGAATCGGATGTCGCTCGAGCGAGAATAGTGTCGCTCAAGCGAAATACAACCCGAGACTTCCCAATCTTAGCAGTTGGTGTCGCTCGAACGATGTGAAATTCGCTTGAGCGATATTGCAAAAATCATATAAAATGATCGATTATTTTCTCATTAGCGACCAATTTTAATTCGGTCACTATTTCAATTTGTAATTCGGTCGCTAAATCAGTCGCTAAATGATTTTTTTTTTTAGTATGAAATAGCCACCGAAATTTTGCGACGCAGAATATTGGTCGCTATTTCGGTCGCTAAATAAAAAAGTGAAAATGAAATCATATTTTGGTCGCTAAATCGGTCGCTAATTGCGACCGAATTAAAGTGGTCGCTAATTGCGACCAAAAGTAAATCGGTCGCTAATTGCGACCGAAAAAATTCGGTCGCTAATTTCAGTGGCTAAATGTATTTTTTCTTGTAGTAAATATTAAAATATCAACTCATATTTCTAAAAACTGTAAAAAAAATAAAATATAGCAGCAAAATCTATTATATATATATCCTAGTGTTTAGGTTTTTATATTTTTTATATTTTTTTTAATATTTATTAATCTTATGTTGCATAAGGTAAATTTTTCTTAGTTTTATTCTTTTATTAAATAAGATATTGAAAACTGACAATGATAAACAATACGTTATTATTATTATTATTATTATTATTATTATTATTATTATTATTATTATATATATATATATATATATATACTTGTACATTTAACTATTACATCATTTAAAAGATATATTTTTATTTCATATTATGCTTAATATTAATAGATGGTAGAGTTTTGATGATGAATAACATTTTATTTCACGTGGATTTATATATATATATATATATATATATATATACTTATAAAAAAATAGTTTTCATTTTAAAATTTTTTTATATCTACATCAAAAATAATTTTATTTATTTATTTATTTATTTATGTGGGATGTTACTGTAGAAATAAAAATCAGTAAGTTATTGCCTAAATTTTGATCAATTTAATCTTTAAACTATTAAAAATATTTGAAGGACTAATTTGTAATATTTCTTTACACGATTTAGTAATATTTATTATTATTATTATTATTATTATTATTATTATTATTATAAAATTAATTGAAATATTAAATTTATGTATTTTTTAAAATTTAAGTCGAATTAGTTTAATTTTAAAATATAAATTCCGAATAATTTTTATGAAAAAAATACAAAGACAAATTTATATTTAATCATTTTTTTATTTAGATATTATGAGAAAAGAAAGAGAACATATAAAAGTGATATTTTTTCAAAATTTTATTTTTTATATTTTAAAAATAAATACATAAATAGTTATAATTATGTAGTTATTTAATTTTAATTTATTTACTATTTAAAAAATGAGAAGTTCTTTATATATTTTGTTTTAAACAAATAAATAAAAAATTATTTTTCTTTCTAAAATGTTACTATGAGTAAACTGGATGAATAATATTAATAATAGATTCTATAAATAAATGCCTTCATTAAAGCAGGTGTTCTAATTTTGGAACTCGAGAGATCATAGAAAATGACAACAAATTAATGTAAGCCAAGTCATAATAACTATTTACGCGGTTTACGATATATGCATAATTAATGCTACATACCTCACAAATTATTCAACTATAAACCATAATCATAAATATGGGGATTAAAAATTTATAGGTTTTCTGTTTTTTTCTATTTATAAAGAATAATAAAAATTAATGATTTTTAATTAATATAATCAATCTTAAATCACATATATTAAGTAATATAGAGGAAATACTATATTAGAAACTAATCATGCATGAAGTATTGTAATTATCACAAACCCAATAATTTTTCACACATTATAAAAATCATATACAGCTTTTCTATTAGCATGTGAACTAAAATACTTGATATGTGAATTATGCTCTTCACAAATTGAGTTGACCGTTGACCACATTGTGCATAGGATACTCATCAAATTATTTTAGTAACATATATACGAACTTATCATTCATTTATTATACCCGAGGCACTAGGTATACTGCTTTGAAAATTTATATGATTTAATAAAATTGTTGATGTGACTTTTCTTTTAATAGTTGGATGGATATTTTAGATATGTTGTAAGAGATTCCACCAAGAAAACATTTTTCTGCCTCAATTTAAAAAAAAAAAGTATTTTCTAGAGAATTTTTAGGATTGATTTTGTAATAATGTTTAATATTAATTACTTGATATTGTTAATATTTATTATTCAACATGTTTATGGATATATCACTTATATCCATAAACATGATTAATGATATTTTCTATTTCTAATTTAAATTCTTCATTATTTTATCTTTACAAAATAATAGATTAAAATATTTCAATTATAGACTATTTTTAGTATCAATTTCTCTGAAAAAAAAATCAGAACATAACTTTTAGTTTATGACTTAAAAAAAATTAAAATTTTATAAATAAATAAACATCTTTTAACAATAAAAATATGACAAATTAAAATTTTAAATTATATTAAAACAATTTCATATCAATTAAAAATATAATAATATATAAAAATATAATTATCATTTTACTAAACTAATTTTGTAAAATTGAATTAGATATCTCATTATTTCTAAAATATATTAAAGTTATAAAAAAAATCTCTTATAATCTTAAAAATACATTTTAATACAAGTATAATTCTCACTTTATTTAAATTAGATATCTACTATTTTTATGAAACCAGATAATACTTCTGATTAATTTAAAAATGTTAGGAAACAAATTATAGGAAACTGAAGAAAACCAATTCAAGAACTGTCACGTGAAGATCTAGCATTACTGTAAACCGATCACAAAAGTGTAAACAGCAAGATGGACACACAATAGATGAAAAATACGTTAAAAAATGCAACACTAACACTACTTCTCTGTCCCCCACTGCACGGAGTACTGCTCCCACTATAACACCCGTTTTTTTGCTGGATTCCAGCACCACGATTTTCAAGCACAAACGTGGAGTTTGTCTGTCCATTGCTAAACAAAACACACCAAAAGAAAGGACCTTTATGGAGACCAACAAGGCCGACTCCCACCTCAGTGTGTGATCTGTTCTTCAAAAGAGACACAGATTTCTTATCTTTGATGAGAACTTGAGAAAATGCTAATGATGGCTCAAGATAGTCTCTTTGACAACCCACAATGTGTCCAGTTATGGTGCCAAAAGTTGGTAGCTCTACGCCACAGTTGGGGGCAAACACTTCAGTGAAATCATCTTCAGGGGGTTTGCAGTTTACAGCATTGTTATCAGTGCAATTCCCTTTGCATAATTCAACATATTGTAAGGCCATGCACCCTAAACCAGGGCTGTCATTCAAGTGAGGAAGCTTTTGATCTGTTCGATTCTTGTTTATAATATCAACGATGTCACTAGCAGGGTTTCCTGAGAGAAACATCATCAAGCTGATTTCAGAGAGATGATATAAAGTAGATGTGCATGCACACATACATATGCATGAAAGATTATGTTTATCTTGTTTCTATTCAATTGACTTATCATCAGATTGATTCTGCGTCCATGATGAAAAGTATGGTTAGTATTTGCATCAAATAAAGAATATACTACAAAACCTGATTCTGTTATTGTATAAAATGAACCATTGAGAAAATAATGCATAGCTCCTCCATGTCCCTGTTGAAGAAAACCTTACCTGTGAAATTGTTATTTTGTCATCAACCTATGGACCTATCATGGAGTTTATAAACAACTCACGTACCCTACTCAACCAACTGAGCTAGTCTTCCTTGACTTCATGAGGTAGATATAACCACCATAGTTCTACTAAGAACATGGATAGATGCTTTTTCTGTGGAATTGAATTCTCTACTGCAAAATAGTTCTAATAAGCCTAAAAGGAACAAAAAGATATATGATTCGGGCTAATTAGATTTATTAAAGGACTTGCTAACCTAAATGGAATGCTATCTATCATCAGTACTACAACCAAGTACACAATGTGAACAAGGGCTTTGGCTTTAAAAACAATTGTTAAAAAATGTTAGTTGTTTCCTAATGATAATCATAAGTTTCCTAATGGTACTAGAGACAAATTCTTCATATGAACACTAAAATTACTGTACAGACTTTGAAACCCATACATGGTATTCACCAAGTTTCAATTCCATATTGATCACATTTCCTATTTTTTAAAGTACTTTTGAATCCTCATCTCAATTGCCAAAGTAGTGTGGTTAACACTAGTTTCATTTTTTGGGTAGACACTCTAGTTTAAATCACAAAGCAGCCAATCATACCTAAATATTTCAGCAAATGATACAAACTGTCTTGTGGTGATCTTTTGAGAATACTAGACGAAATAAGTTCATAAAACACCAAAATTCTAGAACAAAAATCAACAGGTCATATTATATTCAACCTGCATTAGAAGTCTAATTTAGCATTATTGAAAAGAGTCTTATAGATCAATAAAAATTAAGCAGAGAGAATGTTTCATTTTGCCATTCAGAAAGCATGCCTTTAATCTTTACTGTTATTCACAAGACATAAAGTTGACAGAAGTTTGCCCTCTTACAAGATTGATTATCCCCAAAACCTGTTTTATAATCACATTTCCACTACATTTATTGCATAAAATATGCCCTTCTAAAAACCAAAGCAATTTGACTAAATTTCAATTTATAATACTCAGACTAATGCAGATTTCTCCAACCAATTAGTATATTAAATGCTATGGTTATTAAGTTGATAAAATCCAAATACAGAACTCCAAAAATATTCTCAGAACACCAGAAAGAAAGGTGAAAAGTAAAGAATCTAGCCTGCACTCCATGGCAAGTCATTTACCATATCTAATTAACATATCTTTTAAATTCAAGGGAAAATAACTTTTGGAAACCAAATCACTATATGCATTGCCATCAACCTCAAGACCAGAGAAGCCAGAGATTAAATCTATCAATTGAAAAGAATTTGGATTGACTGATTTAGTCTCTCCAAATTCAATAACTAATTAAAAGGAATTATGTTCTAAACATAGATAGGGTTAGGCATATTTGGGAAATGAGTTAGGCTAAGCTAGGTTTTATAAGGTTTGAGTCTAATCTACTTTTCTAGTTGATCCCTATAAATATTACCAAACTAGACCTTACAGAGTTTCACACATTCCTCATCTCATAAACTAGTTTTGGAATTGAGTTCCCATCCAAATTCAAGATGGTATGAAGCAAACCAAAGATTGAATATGGGGCAACAATTCAACTTTTCAAAAAATTATCTGGTTCCACAACTTTCCCAATGCAATCTATCTAGTGTTATGCTTTCAATTATAAACAACTAGGGAAGGTAGTGAACAATGAACATTTGGAGATACAAATGGCTAAAACTACATTAAAAACAATGGTGAAAACATTCATGAATATGCCAATGCTGAATACTCTAAGTTCAACAACATAAATTATAAACCTTTCAATTTCCAAATACTACATTTTTAGAAGTTAAGAATTTGATTTCAATTCTGTAGCTCTCTTCCTTCTGCACATTACTATCAGCTCTCACTCTAAATCCCTTTTTTTTCTCCACTAATTTCAAAGTTACTGAGAAAATTCTTAAGAAAATTTCGGACTACAATTATATATGCAAGGACCAAAATTTGGAAACCTTTACTGAAACCTCTCTCATTGAAGGAATGTATCGGGAATCAGAGATCCAGAACAGGATGGAAACTTTCAAAGCCGAAAGACAAAAGTGAGTTTGAACTTATAAAAGTACAAGTAACTAACAACCTTGCAGAATCACCAAAAATAGAGAAAACAGAAACATTCATAGATTAAGGGCAACATTTTGTCACTTAATAGCCATGCCTACACTGTCCTGATAACCAACAAACAGACACAATGCTCATAAACACACCAAAATGTCAAAAAAAAGAAAAAAAAAATGCAACTTTACTTACCATAGATGTGGTGGGAGAGAACAAGAGCTGGCAAGAGGAGACAACAAGAAAAACAACAAAAGAAATGCAACACACAATAACTGGGGTTGTTCTTCATCATACGCAATGCTGAGGTGAACAAAAAAATGGATTTTGCTTTGGCAGTAGTGTGAAACAAAGTGAGCGGGGAAAAGGGTAACTCAAGTTGAGGGGAAGAGAAAAAGTTGATGAGTCGAAGCAAATGGAGAAGATAGGGAAGAAAGGGGTGATTGGTGAAGGGTTTGCACTTTGCACTACGAAAAGGACACAAAAGCACTCAAAGTGGTCCCATGTAGCCGTTATCTCCTCTGTCATTGAATGTTTTTTCCTAAAAATGCTACCCATTTTCAACCAATGTAATTAATTGGGTCCCATGATTCTTAGATTACTGTGATTATTGGAGACAAAGGTGTTTACGTATGTTTCAAGAATTTTAGTCATCTTCCTTACAACAAGGAGCACACTACTTACTATCTTGCCAAAACATTAATAAACTTTTTATAATAGATCCTTTTATATTCTTTATTATCAGCTAAATTTAGTGAAAGTTACAGTAATAACATTTCTTGATAACAAAATATATAACATTAAATATTATTTAATTTCTTTCATTAAGTTGACTTTTTTTTTTGAAAAATAGATATATTTATCTAAATAAGTTTTCTTTGTGTAAATTACATAATTTTTCTTTCCATTTATTTAAGTTCATATTTCAACATGGTAGATGCATCATTAGTATGTTATCAAAACACTTATTTATTTTTAATGTACAAAAACTTTATCTAAAATATTATTAGATGAAACGTTCGTCATAATCACACATAATTATATCTTTATTTATCAATTATCAACATTAGCAGTTTAGTTATCTTTATTCAAACATTATACCCTAATATTCTATTTTTTTATATTGATTAAGTGCACGAGATTATGTTATATATTTAAAAATTAATAAAATGACCTTAAAAAATATTAAATATATAAGTATGATAAATGAGAAGGTTAATTATGACATTATTCAAATATTATTTATAACATAAGTTTAAATTGCATTTAACAGATAATCATTTGTACATCATTATATTCTTTTAACATCTACATTTGATTAAAATTTAAATTAGTAACAAAATATAATAATATTAAAGAATTGAATATGTAATAAAGGTTTTCAAATATTTTTTTTTATATTATAATTTTTTATTAAAAAAATATATATTTGATTTTTCGTTTGTAATTAGAATTTTTAATTTTTTATTGTTAATCTTGATAGAATAATATATATTAATCATGTAGTGGAAATAAAGTTATATTTGACGTAAAAATTGTCTTGTTTATTATCATTGTAAAATATAAAAAAAAATATTATCTTACCTGAAGTTTGAAGAGAAATCTTATTATTCAAATTATTCTTGTATAAATATTTTGTCACCAATATTTAATATCACACTAAGTAAAATAATATTTTTTTCTTAAATTATTGGTTAGTTTGATTAATATTTCTCAAAAACATAACTCTCATGTTAACTTTCAACGTGAAGTAATGATTTGAAATTCTTAAACATCTAAAGTTATTTAGAAACTATGATATAAATTTTTTGATTATTATATAATTGACAAGATGTGGTTGAATTTAAGTAACTTTTTTTCACCAGGTATTAAAAACACAAAATAAATTCAACTACTTCTTTTACAAATTCAATAGTTAGACATAAATTAGGATAAATAAAATCAACTAAAATAAAATGTATCATTAAAAGATCTTTTTATACCTTAATATGACTTTCACTATTTTCATTAAGATTCATATATCTATCACGTACGTTCAATATTCAATTAACAAATTTTTTTATATTCCTTGCATTCTCCTATATTCTTATAGTATTTAATCTCATATTTTTATAAAGTTTCAAAACTTTACAAATACTCGAGTTTTTTAAAATAACATCATCTAACTAGTTTTATGTTATCTCAAGGCTATTACAAGTACTCAACATTGTATAAATAAATGTCAATGAATCATTTAAAACGTGAATATCAAACACATACATAAATTGAGAAAAGTACCAAACAAAAGCATACATATAATATTTACACAATAACTAAAGTACATAACTCAAATAAAAATATTCATAATACTCAAATAAACCTAATAAATGAAATATATAAAGGTTTTTTTTTCTCAATCTTTATAATTTTTTTTCAAAGAAATATCTTCGTCTACCTCCAAGTTTATTATGTTGTCTCATTTAAAAGTTGTCACCACCATGTCATTAGTATTACAAAGTATATAGTAGGACTTTGATGACATATTGATTATATTTTTCATAGAAAAATATTTTTGAATATGGGTATAGTTATAAACCACCAATTATCATCATAAAGAATATGTTTTATAGTTTTAAAAACTACAAAACATGTTTCCCATAACAATCAATATGATCAATAATAATTAATATGAATAGACTAATGAATAAACTCATAGACTAATACATTATGTAATAATTGAAATATGTTTTATATAATATGACTACGATACCTCTTTAAAATATTTTAAATCTTTTATTGTATTTCTATGAGTATATTTAAGGAACTCATCTTTGATAATTTGTTTAGAAGACTCAAAGTTGGCTTAAGCCTTGGGATAATGACTTACACTCTTGAACATTCTACATCAATCAAAACATACATTTATTATAGTGATCATTCAGTGCATATAGTAATTGATAAAAATTTAAGTTGAAAATACAAATGTAGACCTTTTTTAAAGCTATATATCTTCTTCACACTACAACATTAAAAATGATCCTTGTACATTTCATATAATTTTGAACATACACTTTCTCTCTCTGTAAATAACATTATCTCAATTATAATATCATAATGGCAGTAGTTATATTACATAATACATGGTAAAACATAGAAAGTAGTTATCTTGAAAAAATTTCACCTTACTGAATTATATATATGATTATGAAAGGATTTTGAACATTTCCAAAAGTAAGAAAAACATTTAGTTCATCAATATATTGTCCAAACAATGTACACTCTACTATAAATCTGATATGAAAAAAATAAATAAAAGGTAGTTAAAAATTATTCATATATGAATGAGTAAATATTTAAACATCTTAAACATTAATGATTTAGGTGAAAACAATATACTCACCAGCGTTTAAGCATATGATGTTGGAACTTTTTTTTTTTTTCTAATTTTTCTCCAATTCTCTTCAAGTACCAACACCTATTAATATTCCCATTATATATAATATTCCCATTATATATCTTTATAAAATAATATTGTATTATTAGTATTGTCAGCAATTTACATGAATAACATTGAACATTACTACAAATAAATAATTCATCTATGGGTAAAAAAGACATATAATGATAGGTTTATAATTGTCGTTGTTGTAGTCATCGTTAAAAGTTGTGAAACTGACGATAGTTTTGATCCATTGTTGTAAGTTACCAATATGATGGTTATAAATACAATTGTCATATGTCATGTATCACAAATCTTGGTTCGTTGCAGTAGATTTTGCTTCTTCGCAATAAATTCAAAAGGTTTCATTACTTTCTTACACGTAATATATCTCTACTTGAACATTCTGTAACTTATCTTCTATCATCATTCACCTCGTACTCATCCTCCACATCATACTCATCTTCCACCTATACATTAAAGAAATTTGTGATGGAAACAAATGTTTCAGAAAGAAAGAGAAATAGATAGTTGAATGAGAAGAATCGAAGGCGAGAATGAAAAGATAGGAACTTGGTCACATAACTTTAGTTAAATACCATAAACAATCCAATCAAGAGGAGAGTTGAATGAGAGGAGGAGAAGAACTGAGAGATTGGATCACGGAGAAATATAATAAGACATCGATGTCAATTTTAATTATAATCATTATTGTATATGATATACAATGACGATTATTTAATAACCATTGTCATATATAAGATACAATGAGAATTATAAAGAAATAGTTATTAAAAGATAGAGATATGATAATTTTTTTTATAACTATTATTGTATATTACATATGACAACGATTATAAAATGATCATCATATTTCACATATAATAAGGTTAAAAATGGACCATCATTAAAAGTTAAAAATAATTTCAAAAATATCATCATATCTTTTTAAATGTTATTTATATATAATTATTATGGTTAAAATAAGTCATCTTTTGTTATTTTTTTACTAGTAAAACTAAAATAATAAATAATAATAAATAGTAATAAGACAAATTTATAAATACTTACCAACTAAATAATATATATCAAATCCATGTGTAACAACAATTGACAGAGTTATATTTATAATGTAAAGGTAAGTGTCAAACTGATTCATTCTAAATTAAAAGTTAATTGCCAAACTTTATATTTATATTGTAATATGATAATAATGTGTGACTTATTATCATTGTGTATTTTTATATTATATTTATTAATTTTATTCCTATTGGAAACTTGTTTTTATGATGATGATGTTATTATTTATAAACACAATTTTTTTATAGATAAACTAATAAATAAATTTTAAATTACTATATTGTTGTATAGTTTGTTTTGACCATTATGTAAAGAAAACAAAATTTGTGTAATGAAAATTTGTTAATGAAAATACAAAAGATATGATATAAAATTTGTACATTTACATTTTTTTCATCAAAATTGGTGTCTAATAAGAGAATAGATAGTCTTTTTAATACGAGTCATATTACGAGTTGATCGTATACGTCGACATAATTTGATTAGGTCTGTCTCACATAATTTCCATTCATGCGAGCTAAATGGCCAAACGGGATGGATTGATCTAAATAATTTTTATTTTTTTCAAATATTTAAAATGAGATTATTTATAAATTTTTATATTACCCAATCTAATTCACTTTTTGATTTCTATATATTTTTATTCATTTTCAATGTTAAGGTTTATATACTGCAATATCATCA
This sequence comes from Sphenostylis stenocarpa, assembly GCA_963425845.1. Taxonomy (NCBI): domain Eukaryota; kingdom Viridiplantae; phylum Streptophyta; class Magnoliopsida; order Fabales; family Fabaceae; genus Sphenostylis; species Sphenostylis stenocarpa. Next base: position 45,713,061 of record OY731401.1, read on the forward strand.
TTTAATAATTTTAGATAATTATTAGTAGTGATAAGATTTTGCTTTAGTTATTTTTTTAATTTAATTTAAAATCAATGGTGATTGAAGATGATTTTAGTGTAACCACTTGAATCTTGTCCTTAATTATTTGAAATAAATATCTAGAGAAATTACAAAGTTAAGGATTAAATTTATCAAACAAAGAAAGAAAAAAATTATATATCTTAAAATTTATCTCGATTTATATGAATTGATATTCTGACAATTACAGAATAGATCAAACCCTACTTTCTAAACACTATCCACTAAAAGGAAAAAAAAAAGAAAAAAAAGAGAAGAAGAAGCAAGCTTTACCCTATTTTTTTCATACAGTTTTCTTATTTTAAAGTTTACTGCTTTCTCTTCCAAATAAAATTAATTATTGACTTAAATACTTCATACTGTTGCTGATTTTGCTTATCCGTCCTTAATCAATTTTCCGGTATTTTGCATATATTTATTTTTAACTTTTATTTCCAATAAAATTTTGCATTTTGCTTTTGGTCCATAAAATTTTTACTTTCGTTTAGGTTTCCATCATTTATTAATTTCTGATAAGTTATTCATTAAATGATTCAATCATTTGACACGTGTATTTTTTTAAAATTATTTTGTTAAAATAAAAAATTTAATCTATGATTTGTATTTTTTTTAATTAAATTTTAAACATTTGTTCTAATACCAAATGGAAGACAAAACGAGAAAAAGCTGGGGATAAAATCCAGAAAGCTGTTACGACCCTAGAAAAGGAGGGGAAGAGAGGACGAAAAAAGAAATAAATCAAAACATATTATAATTCTTTATCTCTTCTATAAGCCAACGTGACTACTTTAGCTTTCAAATAACCTGAAACTAGGCTAGCTTAAATGAAAATTGTCCGAGATAAAGTCGGTTATAACAAGAAAATATTCAAAATAAGGTTATGAGATGTATGAATTTGGCAGAGCCGGTTAGACATCTCCTCATAAGCTTACATGAACGTGAAAAATAAAGGCAGAAATTAAAAGACAGAAATATAAATAAACAAGTCCATGATAAGATTATGAGATGATTGAATCTGGCAGAGCCGGTTAGACATCTTCTCATAAGCTTATATGAACAGAAAAACTATACAAAGTTTTTAAGCCTTTAAATGATTATCGCATCTTTTAATAAATATTACTTAAGGTATCCGATGACGCACTTAAAAGAAAACTACTTCATAAAAGAGGAGTAAAGAAAACTTACTCAAATGGGGAAGGAGAAGGAGAGGGGAATCTAAAAGTGTTTCTCTTATTGATGGAGATAAATTTACATGAGCGAGAGGGGTAGAGAGAAGGAGGAGAAAATCAGAGGAGAGAGAAAAGGAAGGGGGCTTCTGAGGATCTCTGCCCAGCATAACTTACGAGTCCTTATATAGAAATTTTTGAAAAGAAAATAATAATAAATTAATGAATAAAGAAATAATTAATCCCATTTGAAAATATTAGAATGTGTGGGAGAGTTTGGAAAGACATCTACCGACACTAAAAACAAAATTGATTAAAATATTCTTTCATATTTTTATTTTTTTATTTATCAAAAGATTTAACATGCAAAACTTAAAGGACCTAACAATGTGTAACGATAGAAGACCCATGACAATAAGCATCATGTTCATAAGACATACATTTTGGTTTTTAGAAAATGGAGGGGACTAGTAGACAATTGAAGAAAGTGGACATTCCCCGATACCATACTGAGAAGTTGGAACGGCTTTGCGCAATAATGCCACCAGAGGTCCGCTCCGACTTCGAAAAATCCTATGGACGGATCCTCGACCTGTTGAAGATCCGTGTCGATCCCAACTTTATCAGGGTGTTAGTTCACTTTTGGAACTCCAGTATGCGCTGCTTCGAATTCCCGCAGTTCGATATGGTGCCCACCTTGGAGGAGTACGAGATTATGTTAAAATGGCCCAAATCAGCCGGGGTCCATATTCGCCACGAGGCATATACTCCTGTAGCACAAATCGCTGCCATCATCCGATTGCCATTCCGGCAGACTACCCTGATAGAAAAAGAGAACATCTAGGGTTAGAAAGTCTCAATGTTAGAAGACCATCTGTCCTTTTTGGCTGAAAGGGCAGAATGGGTCGCTTTTAACAAAACCCTGGCCTTGATTATATTTGGAACAATCTTATTTCCCTTCCATATCGACATAGTAGATCAAACCGTCATGGACACCTTCTTCGCCTGGGACGTGAACTCGAAGAGTCCCTTGCCTGCATTTCTTGCCGACACCTTACTCTCGGTGGAGTTTTGCCGCCAGAAGCAAGGAAAAACACTTAGATGTTGCTCTTCACTACTTTTTGTGTGGGGAATCACACATTTCTACGCCTCTAGTCACATGGGGATGTTCCCCGACCCTTTAAGAAGCTTCTCCAAAATCCCTCTCTACCGACATCTAACCTCAGAGTGGAAGGACGAGTTGGAACAATGGGACGCCAACCAATTATCCTGGGTTTGCCCTTGGTTTCGACCCGGCCTAGTCCTCATCAGATGTGGAGATTACCCGAGCATACCATTGATAGGACTCAGGGGTTGCATAGCCTATTCACCGAGAGTAGCTATGAGATAACTCATGAGGACTCAAACTACAATATCCCGGGGGGAGCTCGGAGGATTGTGTTTCTTCGGAGACCCATGCACTATTGCCAACTCACTAGCTGTGAGAAGATCATGGGAAAAACCAGTATTTATGGGAGATAGAGAGCTAGGAAAAGCTCGAGTAGCTGTCTCCAGTGACTATGAAGAGCAGAGATGCAAAAGAGGGATGTCTCAACCATCCACCTCACTCGCCACATGTTCAAATAGTGAAGAACTTCAAAATCAATTCGACGCCTTGACCCGGAGGATAGAAATCATGGGAGCCCAGATGAGGACCCTTGAAGAAAGAGAACAAGAATCTATCCTCACCATAGACGGTCTATAGAGGCAATGCAAGAAAAATGATCATGAAATAGAGCGCCTCAAAGATCAGTGTGCTGACTCTAATGAGCAAGCTATCCGAGCATCCAAAACTGCTAGAACCAGCTCAGATAGCCAACTCCAAGAAATAACCGCCAAATCAGCACGCCTTGAGGCTGAATCAGCAAAACAGGCTCAGGCGATCAAGGATTTGCTACAAGATCTCACAAGGACTCGGTCAGAAATACGCCAAGAGCGAGAGGCCAACTGAAGACTCAACAAAAGTATCACTGAGCTACGCTGCAAAGAGAGAGACGGGCTAGCTCAGTATGATCAAGTACTACGAGAAAAGGACCGAGCCCTTGCAAAGCTCGACGAGCTGCAAGCCTTGGTCTTCCATCAAGAGGCGAAGATCAAAGATGCTCAAAAGTATAGTGAAGATATGAGTTAGGCGGTCCAGAAGCAAAGCAAAACACTCGCTCGTCACTTTCGGGAAGCCGAAAGGGAATTACATAGAGATCAAAACCCGCCTGTGGGTTTCTTTAGGCTTTTCTGTTTCTTTCAAAAGTTGCTTCGTAGTATGGAATAGGAGAATGTACACCTTCTACGAATAAATGAAATTTTTCTTTATTCAACGATTGTCTACTTGCATGCATATCATTCATTTGCATATTTAATTTCCCCTCCTTCATTTTTAACAAATAAGATAATAAAAAGGAAGGATTAACTGACACGTTTTTCAAATAAGAAGAATGGAGAGAAAGCCACTTTTAATCAAGCTTTCCCCAACGGTTGATCCACCACAAGAGGATAATAAGCCTCGGCCGTTGGTCCTCAAAACCAATAAAGAAGAAGGGACAAGGACACTTGTGCGACTATTTATGCCACGTCTTTTCTCCTACGAGTCAAATAAAGTTGTAACATGGAGATACGAATAATCTTCACCAATAAAGGAGGATATCTCCAATATAGCCGGCATTGGGGGCATGACTAGAAGTGGAAGAGTCTACTCCCCCAAGGACTTACAAGAAGATGCCCCCAAGAATAAAGGAAAAAATAAAACCGAAGAAAAAGAAAATAAGGAATTCAAGGAGGAGACAAATGAATTACTCTAGTTCATAAGGCAAAACGAGTATTCCATTATTGACCAGCTCAATCATACACCTGCTAAGATAACCCTGTTATCTTTAATGATGAGCTCGGAATCGCATAGAAACACCTTGATGAAGGTCTTGAGAGAATCACATGTACCTCACACTATATCCCAAGAAAAAGTTGAGAGGATCGTGAGAGAATCACATGTACCTCACCTTCACAGAGGAAGAACTCTCCGTCGAGGGGTCAAGCCATAACAAGCCCTTGCACATTTCCATCAAGTGCAAGGAGTACCTCATTGCTAAAGTTCTTGTGGATAACGGGTCATCCCTGAACGTGATGCCCAAGTGCACACTCGACAAGTTGACCATCCAAGGAGCCCGTCTGCGCCCAAGTAGCACTATTGTTCGAGCCTTCGACGGATCAAAACGAGAAGTAGTGGGAGAAGTTAATTTGTCAATCCAAGTCAGACCCACTATCTTCAACGTCGATTTCCATATAATGGACATTACTCCTGCATATAGTTGTCTCCTCGGCAAGCCTTGGATTCATGACGCTAAGGCAGTACCTTCAACGCTCCACCAGAAAGTCAAGTTTATAGTGGATAACAAACTAGTCACGGTCTAAGCATAAGACGACATCCTGATCAGTGGATCATCCACCCAACCCTATGTGGATGTGGCTGAAGAGGCCCTTGAAACATCTTTTCAAGCACTTGAAATTGTCAGTGTAGAAAGACTTCCCAAAAACACGAAGGTAGCCCGCATGATGATGAAGTATGGTTACCATCCTGGCCAAGGACTGGGGGCAGACTTCCAAGGGATGAGGGAACCCCCAGAATTCAAAGATAACCCTTTTAAGTGTGGCCTAGGATATGACCCTACAAAGGGTAGAGAAGAAGGAGGAAAAGGGAAGTCTCCCCTCCGCACACTCAAACAAATATTCCAAAGCGGAGGGATGCAAGCGTCAAGAGCTACCCTAGTCATTAGGAAATCTTTTTCTTCGCTTAAGGGATGTAAACCCAATGATTGTTAGAGATTATCCCCCATGGTTAGCCCGACCCCCGGGCATTTCAGGGCACATATTCCCTTATTAATTAATAAAGAATACACTTCTTACTATCTGCTTCTCTTCTTGCTATTTCATGACTAAATCTCACAATAACCTTGGCTAAACAAACAAAGAAGAAGAATAAAGGCGTAGCCAAATAATCAAAACGTAGCATTACCTCACCATAAATAAAGTCGGTTAGAAGCACAAAATAAGGCTTTACCTCACCATAAATAAAGTCGTGTTTCGCCAATATTGTGAAAAACACAACAAAAAAAGAAAAACGCCCATAGAAGCCAAAGACAAAAAAAAGGGGGCAAAATACCCGGTAGGAAACCCACTAAGGGGGCTACGCAAAAGATAGGGTCAACCCGGTAGGACACCCGAACAAAAATAAAGGGTAGCATAGACAAAAGTTAGGGTTACAAAAGTAAGGTCCGCTAGGATTCCCTAAACCAAAAAGAAGGAACCTAGACAAAAGGTAGGACCAAAACACAATATCCTAGTTCGAAAACCCAAAGGGCGATCTAGGGAAATCAACCAGCCATAAAAAGCAATGGAAGTAGGCTAAGACGCAAATACACAAAAAAAAAAAAAATAAACAAAGGAAATGTTTGCTTAGACAAAAGCATAAACACTTAGGCCTAACCTTAGCCAACCATTCTTACAAAATCTTTTCTAAATAAAATAAAAAACATAAGCCATTGAATTTACCATTTACTTCTTTTCTTTTTACCCTCACAACATTATTCTAACAATTAGTTTGGGAATATGGAGGCGTATAGTCAACAAGAGGATTGAAACCCCTAAAGTGAAGAAAAAGGGACACCAACATGGCAAAGTGTGCTCTTCAAGAAAAAAAAAAGAAAAGAAAAAAAGAAAAGAAGAAAAAAGAAGAAGAGAAAGTTACTCTTCGGTTACATTAAGTCCAGAACGGTACGGCCAAGTACAACAGAAGAAATAAATATCAGAGGGCACCTGTCTATACAAGACACATCAGTTAATTCTTCTGAAAAACTAATGAAATAGGCATTATAGGACATCAAACATGAAAACATTGCATGCATAAAATATTTTTGAACAAGGTCCTATTTTCTTCCAAAAAAAAAACCTTCTAAAAATCGAGACCGCCGTCTAGATTCGCACTGAAACGAGACCGCCATCTCAACTTCTGAGACCGCCATCTCGACTTGGATAAAAACGAGACCGCCTTCTCACTTGGCGAGAAGGCCATCTCACAAGTAGCCAAAGTCGAGACCGCCGTCTGGAACTTTGAGACGGCGGTCCCGAATCCGAACGAAAACTCTATAAATAGTGAGGCCCTGGGGGGGGTTTCAAACACTCTCTCTTGCACTTCTACCCTCCTTTCTCCCACATTTGAGCATTCTACTACCAAAATGCATAGAGGAGAAGCATCCAGAAAGAGAAGGGGTTCCTCTGGCCAAAGTAGTTCCACGGCCCCAGCTCCACAAGATCCAACTCAACTTTCGCCCCTGCACCAGGCCTGCCTGGAACACATTCAGGGGTACACTTGGCACCCTATGCTGAGTCTGGATTTCACCATCCTCGCCGAGTTCGGTTGGGAAGATGAGGTCCGCGCCTACATCGACAACATTAGGTGGCGTTTCCTCCTCCAGTCTCCCCCCACCCATGTCTACCCATAGGCAGTGATGGAGTTCCTCGCCTCCATCGCATACTACGAGCTTCCCACCATGGTGCCGGACCTCCCGCCGACGAAGATGGTGTCCTACTTTATGAATGGGTTGTACCGGACGATAACCCTGGACGAGTTCAACCGAGGATGTCCTGACTCGGGAATACCAGGACGCCATCTGCGAGCGCCCCGCTACCCTCACCGCCGACGAAATGTGGGAGGAACTCAGGGGGATGCACACCTTACCATCCCTGCTAAAGGGCTCCACACTCACCCCCGCCCTCCGCATTTGCCACAAGCTGCTGGCTGGGACTGTCCACGGGTGGAGGGAGAGTCAAGGTAAGGTCACCTACCCAGATCTCTTCGTCCTCTACTGCATGAGTCAAGGGCGCCGATGCAACCCCAATTACTTCTTCACAAAGGCCCTCAAGGACTTCGGGAGTCGTCCTATGGGAGCCATCCTCATGGCTCCCCTCATCACCCCATTGGCAGAAAAATGGGGGTGCAGTGGCAGGGAAAAACTCTCCTCCAACCTTCGACCCGAGACTATCAACTGGTCCATCCTGGTCAGCATGGGGATGCTACTCCGCCAAGGGTCTCGGTTGATCCTACACCCCTATCTGGACATAACCCTAGACCTCCGGGACATAGTGGCGATGCAAGATCTCCCGACACCTCCAGAGTTTCAGACACAACAACAACCGCAGCAACAACAACAGTATCAGTACACGGACGACTTTGCTGGCATCAACCGCAACATCTACAACTTGCGCCAACAATTCGACCAGATATCCCTAAGATAGGACCAGATGTCCTTAAGGCAGGACACCTTCGATACAAGGATGGAGACATTCGGCCAGATACAAGAGGGAATGAGGCAAGACCTAGGGATGCTCTGGCAGGAACACCTCGACGCAATCCGAGATCAGGAAGAATTTCAGAGGCACATGTACCAGCAATTCCCTCCTCCCGGATCGTCTCCTAGCTCAAGTCCACTGTCTTAGGGATAGTACTCAAAAAATAAATGTTGTAATAACTTTTTTTTACCATAAATAAAATTTTTCTCGCTTTTCGAAAGAAACTAAAAGTAAAAAGACTTACGCTTAATCCCGAAAAAGCCAAAATCCGAAATCGCGAGAAAAAAAGATAACTGCGAAAAAAGGTAGGATTAAAAGACAAGACAAGTCAAAACCACATTGACCAAGAGTCTTCGACGACCAAAGTCGAACTGCAAAACAAAGAATCCCCAAAAGTCAACAAGTTGGATGAACCGAAAATCAAAGAAATCCCCGGCACAAACCAGATGCCTATCCCAGAAAAGTCACAAAAACAAAGACAAGAAAATACATCTCAATATCAGCGCATGAGCGACTGAGCAGTAAGCCGCCACCACCACCAGTCCTACGCAGTGGACTATACCAGCCTGATGGGGGGTTTATACTCATCCAGTCCGACGCACAGTGGATTACAACTACCAGTCTGATAGGGGGTTTATACTCATCCATTCCTATGCACAGTAGGCTGTAACTACCAGCCTGATGGGGAGGGTTTATACCCATCAACCGAAGGATCAGCTACCGTCAGAAGGAGTATCCTGAGGTTCTACCACTTGTCAACCGAAGGGATCGACTACCATTAGAAGGAGCATCCTGGAGGCACACAACACATTTTTCCCCAGAAGATTAATCGCCGCAAGACAGAACATCCGAAGGGTAACCGGGCAAGAGGGTCAACTCCTTTACCCTCCAGTCGATCTTCTTGGCACGACAGACCAACAGTCGACTAGTCAGGTAAAGGGGGGGCAGCTATAGACCCCAAATCTTGCCCGGCCTCAAAATAAGAGCAGAAGACCTCCTATTCGAAGATGGACAAAGCCTAAAAAGCCACTAGGAGAGACTATTAGGCCTCATGTTAGAGTAGGAAGGATTTTCTGTATAAAAATAAGGATTTTCGCCTTCAGGAGTCGAGACTGCTGTCTCACTTTCCGGGACCATCGTCTCGCCATTGATGCAAGTCGAGACGGCCGTCTCGCCACTTGCAAATGGCGAGACCCCCCTCCTGTTTGGCGAGAAGGCCTTCTTATCACTTGGAAAGTCGATACCGTCGTCTCACCAAACGAGACGACGGTCTCGCCACTTATGCAAGTTGAGACGGCCGTCTCGAATGGTGAGATGGCCGTCTCGACCTTGCCAGTCGAGACCGCCGTCTCGACCTGACAGGCACGAATCCCTATAAATAGTGAACGCTCCCCCCCTCATTTCACACAGTTCTTCCACTTTCCCTTCTACACTTTTTTCAAATTCTCCTCCTAGAGTCCCTTCGAAGCATTTTCGGAGTGTCTGAGTGTCTTAGAGAGCTTTTTATAGCGTTTCGAGAGCGATTTTCGGCGTTGTAAGAGCGAAAGGCTACCAAAACGCACCCTATTTTCAAGAGAAATAATAAAAAAACTTGCTTCGGAGGTTTCTTCACTCTCTCCTTCTCTTTTACTGTCTTTTTATTCATAATTAAATTGCGTAATAGATATTAGAGCCATGTAGTCATCGTTTTAATTCCGCGAATAAAAGGGTAAAAGTTTCTTTTCAAAAGTTTATTTATAAAATAACTGGCCTGTCATAGGGAACCCGAAAGGGGCGTCGTAAGGGAATTAATACCTCCCTTACACATAACTAACTCCCTTACCCAACTCTGGTTTTAACGACCAAAGTTGGTTTTCGAAAAACCAACGCCTTTTCTCTCCTTTTTCGATGTTTCTGGTAAAAACATCGGTGACGACTCCATAAGAACCCTTTCAAATTAGTTCTTAGGTCAGCCTGGTTATCGGACGATCTAAGAACACCCTTTCGAAAATCTCGCCCCTAGGTTCAGCCCGATTATCGGACAACCTAAAGGCGTTGTAACACCACCCATAAAAACGCGAAAAATGGAAAGTCAAAACCATCGCGTCGCTCTGACCGCCTCTTTTTGACGGCGGTGACACCTGAAAAGAATAAATCTTCAGTTAATCTTTTGTTGATCCAGGCAGGATCACATTCCACCAAATAAGGATTTATTCTGATGTTGTATTGATCGAAAGATGAAGGAGCCAAATTATCCTGATATTGGACTATCCTCAAGTTTTGTCGGAGTATAGAAATTGAAAATTCTCTTGTTTTGTTGGTTTTTCAAAAATGAAATTACCAACTTCTGGATGATCTAACATGTTGTTATCACCTCCAACATAGTCGATCATTGTCTGTACAACTTCTTCAAGGTTACAAAATCCTTGAAATTTGTTGTTTTTGTCATTACCTACAACCTTCAAAAGAGAAGGATATGATAGGTAGACGACACACTTGTCACAAGTAAAAAGACAGTAGGCCTCATTCTTGGGTTTTTTAAAAGAAACGGACAACATTTTTGAAAAATAATAATTCAATGCATTGATAGCATTGAACTTTGCTGTTGGGCTACAGGCTCGATGAAGAGAATCAAGTAAAACCTTTTGTTTCCTAGAAACGAGACAGTTCCTCAAACATTTGAATTGTTGAGGATGACCATTTGGTAAAACCGGAAGATGTTGTGTACCAAACTTTAGAGTATCAAACTCTTCAGTTGCTGAGGCTGGTGACTTGCTTTTGTTGATTGAGCTTGCCGTATCTATACCTGTGTAACTGATAGAATTTTGTAATATCCTTTAGTTAGATTTCTTATTACAATAAGAAACTATTGTATTCATTAGACAATAACCAAAATCATCTAATATTTCTCCTAATTTATTATATTTATTATCCACTTGGAAATCATATTCTTGTGGATAAAGGTGTATGAATTCATTATTTGTAAAATAATTTATTAGTCCATAATCTTTGTGGCTTTTGTCTAAATTGATTTTATCAGTGTATTCTGTAATATTAATTACTGATAGTATTTCAGAATCAGTAGAAATATCTTCATCAATTAAAAGAAGGTTCATGTGGCAGGATTTGATGCATTCTGCCACTTTTGTGTAGAGATTTGCAATGTTAGGACAATCTATAGAGAAATGTCCCGATTGATTACAAGAGAAACATTTTAAAGTTTGCTTGTATGTTTTGTTGTCTCTAAATTTGTTTGCTTGTATGTTTTGTTGTCTCTAAATTTCCTAACGTGTCTGTCAGGATTTAGAGTTGGTTTTCTAGAGTTAGAAGATCTTATCATATAAGTCTTCCTTGATGTAATGGATTTTTGTCTTACAGAATAAGAATTCTGATTGTAATTTTTATGTATACCTAGGTTTACTCCTAGGTACATACCTCTTGTAAGGTTTGTTTTGATTATACTACTGAGGAGTATATATTTTTTTACAAATTCCAGCATCAAATTTTTTTAATTATTTTTGTATAGCAATATGTGTACACGTATCTTCCATCACTTTCATAATGTGTTGTATACGTTTAGAGAGGTTGTTCAACATGGGAGTAACCTCATCATTTTTCTAGGATTCTTGGATCTTTTGGTCTAGTTTTCCTGGTAGTTTGAGAAACATCTTTTCTCTTATACTTAAATCATGGAAACATCCAGCTATGGACGCATACATGAGATATTCTTGTAAAAAATATTTTATTTTTTCAAAGTATGTTGTGGAAAGTATTTCTAGATGACCTAGATAAAATTGTTGTCTAAGTATATTCCTATCATTTGCAGACGGGGAAGTAAGTAATCTCTGTAAAAAAGAACAAAAATTGTATATGTTAGGACCTGGTTCAATCACTAACATGTTTAAGTCAGCAGGGTAATTCTTCTTAAAAGATTCCCAACATGCTCTGGCTGTATCACCCAAATAGGTTTCTCCTTTAGCAATCATTTCCTGAGAAGACTGAACATCTTTCTCATAGTGCATGCCATAATCACGGATTACAACTGCCGTCGATTGTTCAATATATGTCATAATTGGGGATAAAACCCAGAAAAATTGGGGATAAAACCAAACCCCAGAAAACTATTCTAACACCAGAAAAAGGGAAAAGGATGACGGAAAAGGATGACGGAAAAATAAATAAATCAAAACATGTTATAACTTTTTATTTCTTCTGTAGGTCAATGTGGCTACTTAGCTTACAAAGAACCTAAAACCAGACTATCTTAAATGAAGACTGTCCGAGATAAAGCCAGTTATAGAAATAAAATGTTCAAAATAAGATTATGAGATGTATGAATCTGGCAAAACCAGTTAGACATCTCCTCATAAGTTTACATGAACGTAAAAAATACAGGCAGAAATTAAAAGACATAAATATAAATAAACAAGTTCATGATAAGATTATGAGATGACTGAATCTGACAAAACCGGTTAGACATCTCCTCATAAGCTTATATGAACATAAAAGCTATACAAAATTTTTAAGCTTTTAAATGATTATCGCATATTTTAATAAATACTACTTAAGGCATCCGAGAACGCCCTTAAAAGAAAACTTACTCAGATGGAGGAAGGAGAAGGAGAGAAAATCTGAAAGTGCTTCTTTTATTGATGGAGATAAATTTACATGAGAGAGAGGGGTAGAGAGAAGGAGGAGAGAATCGGAGGAGAGAGAAAAGATAGGGAGCTTCTTAGGATCTCTACCCAACACAAGGGGACTTACGAGTCCTTATATAGAGAAAAAAAAAGCAAAAGCATGCTTTAAAATAATATTAAATTATTTAATATAAAACTATATCTTAGGGACCCACGTAAAAAAAATATGAGTCATTGAGTGAAAGTGTGCAGAAGACAATCCCCCATCATTAGAAACAAAATTAATTATATTTATTTTTTTATTTTTGGTGGAAGGATTTCCACCAACTGGTTATCAAAATATTGATTCAATCTTTTCGTCATTAACACGCAAGACTTAAAGGGTCTAACAACGTGTAACGGTAGAGGAATCTTGACAAGCTAGCAAAATATCATTATCTGTCATTAACTTTTGTCATCTTTTGATATTGTTGTATAACATAAAGACTTATGTCATTAGTAATTTATGAACATCTTCTGGAAACTGATACAAAAGATATGCCTTCGAGTCCTTCTTCGATCATCTAATATGTGAAGTTTATTTCCTCATCGTCATCGGAAAATGAAGCTCTGGGAGTGAAGCACTTGGTGGATTTGATGAAGACATAATATTTTGTAGATATAGTTTAGTTTGTGGGTGTGTAGATGAATAGGCTAAGTATAGAACTTAATCTCTTGATAGGCCAATATATTTTGTGATAAGCGCCTTAATATGATGCATCTCATTGAAATCATTTTTTCTGCATGAAAAACTTACATTTAAGTATTAAAAGAACAATCTAAGTTTTTCAATCTGTTGAAAATGATTTTCAATCTGTTAAAATCACTTAACATAATAAGTGGTCTTACATAGTCGAAAATTCAATTGGTTGAATCGCAGAATCAATAGGTTAAAATCACTTAATGAATTTTTCAATATCAAGGTTTCGCATTTTCAATCTGTTGAAATATTTTTAAATCCATTGAAACAGAAAGACTATTTTTCAGTCTAAGAGTTTTCAGAAAATCAATCTGTTGAAATATTTTTTAATCTGTTGAAACAGAGAGACTATTTTTCTAACTAAGTATTTGCAGGATTTCAATCTGTTGAAATGATTTTCAATCGATTGAAACAGAGAGCTATCATTTTTCATAAAACTGTTTCAATCCATTGAAAACTCGAATCAATCGATTGAATGAAGTTTTAAATGAAATCAATCGATTGAATCGACGTTTTAATCGATTGAAATGCATTCTGATCGATCATAGTTTCATTCTGATCGATCATAACTTGGTCCAATCGATCATAATACAGTTCTAATCGATCAGAATCGATTCTAACCTATTTTACTTTGTTTCTGATCGATCATTTACCTCTCTGATTCAGTTTTTAATTAATGAAACGTTCTGGTTCTCTGTTTTACTTTATAAATACAGATTTGATCTATCTTTTGAAAATATACACACAACTTGAGAAAACATTTTGAAATCAATTTGTGAAGCTTTCATATCCGTGACTTTCTCTGCATTCAAGAACTTTGTAATATCATAAGGTGCTTTGATCAAGATAGTGGTCAATCAAAGAGAGAAAGTGTTGTGTTAGAATCTGTTCTGGACAATTTTATTGATAGAGCTGCAGTCCAGGTTTTTTCTTTTCATACTCTTTTGTAAAGTGTATTTGTGCAGGTTGGAATTTGATCTGCACTTGTTACAGTAACTGGATTTGGTTACTGGGTGGTTTTCAAGAGTCTATCTTGTGGGTTTGTAAGATAGTTCTTGGGGTAGATTGGTGAGTATCTACTGGTTGTAAATTTCACTTGGTATTAGTGGAACTTGGCAGATTTGTCAAGAACTGGACGTAGCTCTGGTATAGAGTGAACCAGTATAAATTTGTGTGTTGAATTTCTTCTTTCATCTCTTTTATTTTCTGCCTATATACTTGTTGTGTTTAAAATCAATCTACCTTAGCAAGAATTGAATAAAGATAATTCATTCTTCCAAGAGAAAGTAAGTTTTGCGAAAAAGTTTTCAAAAGTTCAATTCACCCCCCCTCTTGAACTCAACCATTAATTCTTTCAATTGGTACCAGAGCTGGTTCTTGTAAGTTACTCAAGAAATCGGTCCAAGAATGGCTAAGGGAAAGATGAATTTTTCAGAAGGAGCCTCGATAAACAGGCCTCCTCTTTTTTCTGGTGTGAATTATTCTGTCTGGAAGGTTAGAATGAAAATCTTTATTGAATCTCTTGATAGAGGCATTTGGGAAACAATTGTTAATGGTCCTTACAAACCAACTCATATAGTAGATGGTAAAGTAGTTGAAAAAAATTGGGCTGAATTAACTGATGTAGAAAATAGGAGAGTCCAATATGATTATACTGCAAAAAATATTATTACCTCTGCTTTAAATCTTGATGAGTTTTTCAGGGTGTCTCAATGTGCCTCTGCCAAAGAAATGTGGGAAATTCTAGAGGTCACACATGAAGGTACTTCTGATGTAAAAAGGGCGAGAAAGCATGAGTTAATTAGGGACTATGAATTGTTTAAAATGCAGCAAGGAGAAACAATTGCAGATGTACAGAAAAGGTTCACGCACATAGTCAATCATCTAATTGGACTAGGGAAGATTTTTGACAAAGAAGAGTTGAACATCAAAATCTTGAAGTGTTTGGACAGAACTTGGCAACCAAAGGTGACAGCTATATCAGAATCAAGAGACTTGACTGAAATGACTACTGCTTCACTTTGTGGTAAGTTAAGGGAACATGAGTTGGAAATCAATCGGTTTAAAGAACAAGAGAATGCAGAAAAGAAAAGTAGAAACATTGTTCTCAAGACGATTGAAGAAAACAGTGAGTCTGAAGAAGATGAATCTGAAAATCTGACTTTATTAGTTAAGAAATTTGGGAAATTTCTTAGAAGGAAGAACAGAACGGGCCAAGTAAAAAGGTACACTGATAAAAAGACTGAATCTATTCAAAATACTATTACTTGTTATTCTTGTGGAAAGCAGGGACATATAAGGAGTGATTGTCCAGAAAAGACCAAGAATCAGAACAAGAAAGAGTCTAAATACAAAGGGAAAAAGGCCTACATAGCTTGGCAAGACAATGATTCTTCTTCCAGTTCTGAATCTGAAGGTGAAGAGGTGAACCTATGTTTGATGGCTGGCTGTGAATCCTCTTCATCACATGTAAGTTCAACTCCCACAGAGAATGAAATGAATTATAGCACATTACTAAATGCTTTCAATGAAATGCATAGTGAAGCCAGAAATTTATCTCATACAAATAATCGGTTGAAAGGTTTAAATAACTAGTTAGAAAATAGAGTTAAAGTTCTGGAAAAAGAACTATTAGAAAGCAAAACAGATTTAGAACATCTAGATATAATCTACGCATCTGCGGATAATGTTGCTGTTAATAAGAATTGTGAAAAGTGTATTCTTCTGCAAGATAAGGTTGATTACTTGATTAAAACTTTGTCTAAGTTTACTCAAGGTAAAGAGAATTTAGATGCACTCCTTGGGTCTCAAAACTGTGTGTTTGAACATTCTGGAATCGGGTACAAACCTAAGATTGGGGTAAAAACTAAAAAATATTTGAACTTCTTTTCATTTAGAAAAGCTACAACATCCCCTTTCTCATCTTGTCATTACTGCATGAAGAAAGGACATACTATAAAATTTTGTCATGCTAGAAAATATTTTGTGCCGCAAGGTAGGAAGAGATGGGTTCCAAAACATGTTAAACAGAAAATTTGACTCCTAAGGACCCAAAATACGTAAGGATACCAAATACTTGATGTTTGATTTTTCAGGAACAGCAACAAGAGTCTCTTTGGTACCTGGACAGCGGATGCTCAAGGCACATGACATGTGACATTTCAAAATTCCAGAAACTAAGATTGAAGAATGGAGGTCACATGACTTATGGAGACAACAACAAGGGAAGAATTCTAGGTTCTGGAGATATTGGAGATGGTGAATCAGTAACCATTCACAATGTTCTTCTTGTTGAAGGTCTCAAGCACAACCTAATCGGTATAAGTCGGTTATGTGATCTTGGTCACAAAGTAATCTTCAAACCGGAAAAGTGCCTAATCTGTGAACCGAGAATCGACACGGTAATGTTGGTAGGTAAGAGGTTAAACAACATATACATGTTAGATATCAAGCATTCTATATCATCTCAAAGTTGTCTTCTTACTAAAGAAGAAGAATCTTGGTTGTGGCATAGAAGGCTTGCTCATATACATCTTAACCATCTTGACAAGCTGATTTCTAAAGAATTAGTTTCCGGGCTACCTAAGCTTCGAATCTCGAAAGACAAAATCTGTGAAGCTTGTTTGAAAGGCAAACAAACTAGAAAAACCTTTTCAAACAAAAACATTGTTTCAACTTCCAGACCTTTGGAACTGCTTCACATGGATTTGGTTGGTCCTTCAAGGAATAAAAGCCTAGGTGGTAATCTTTATATCATGGTAATTGTTGATGACTTTTCCAGATTTACCTGGACTGTTTTTCTTAAAGCCAAATCTGATTCTTACAAATCTTTCAAAAATCTTGCCAAGGTTTTACATAATGAAAAAGGGTATTTCATTACATCTATTCAAAGTGACAATGGTGGAGAATTTGTAAATGAAAAGTTTGAATCATTTTGTGAAAAGTTTGGCATAAAACACAATTTTTCTGCTCCAAGAACTCCTCAACGAACGGTGTTGTGGAAAGAAAGAACAGATCCATTGTGGAACTTGCTAGAACAATGTTGTGTGAAAATTCTTTACCTAAATACTTTTGGGCAGATGCAGTAAACACTGCTTGTCATGTTTTGAATAGAGTCTTGATTAGACCCATGCTTAAGAAAACCCCATATGAACTGTATAAAGGAAGAAAACCCAACATAAACTATTTCAGGGTTTTTGGATGTACATGTTTTGTTTTAAACAATGGGAAAGAAAATATTGGCAAGTTTGATGAGAAATCTGACAAAGGAATCTTTCTTGGTTACTCAACTAACGACCATGCATATTGAGTCTACAATTTGAGATTGAAATCTATTGAAGAATCAGTACATGTTGTTTTTAATGAGTCTCCTCGAGTGTTGCAGAATAGAACAACAGGTACTATAGATGAAGAAGATTTAACTGATAATTCTTATCAGTTGAAACTTCCCAGTAGCTCAGATCAGCATATTGACGAAGAAGGTGATCAATCTGTTGATCCTGCAAAAGCTGATCCACCAATAATAACTGAAGATCAGGAAGAAGATGCCCTGGAAGAGCTTCCCAAAGAGTGGATTGTCCTAAGAGATCTCTCTCTAGACAATGTCATCGGGCAAATCAATAAGGGAGTATCCACTAGACATTCTCTTAATCAATTCTGCAATCATATGGCATTCATTTCACAAATAGAACCTAAAACTGTTAAAGAAGCATTAAATGATGAATACTGGGTTAGTGCCATGCATGATGAGCTTAATCAATTTGAAAGGAATAACGTGTGGGAATTAGTTCCTAAAATCAAAGATATCAATGTAATTGGTACTAAGTGGGTATTCAAAAATAAACTAGATGAACACGGCATTATCACTAGAAATAAAGCTAGATTAGTAGCCAAAGGGTATAACCAACAGGAGGGTATTGATTTTGATGAAACCTTTGCACCTGTAGCTAGACTTGAAGCTGTCAGATTATTATTAGCTTATGCTTGTATAAGTGGTTTCAGATTACTACAGATGGATGTCAAGAGTGCCTTTCTAAATGGACTCATCAATGAAGAAGTTTATGTTTCTCAACCTCCTGGTTTTGAAAATCACAAGCATCCAGACCATGTCTACAAATTGAAAAAGGCCTTTATGGTTTAAAGCAAGCACCTAGACAATGGTATGAGAGGTTAAGTAACTTCTTAATTGATCAAGGGTACAAGCGAGGTGAAGTTGATAAAACTCTATTCATTAAGAAATCTGGAACTGACATTATTCTGGTGCAGGTGTATGTGGATGATATCATTTTCGGTTCTACAAATAATGCCTTGTGTAATAAGTTTGTTAAGGAAATGCAAAGTGAATTTGAAATGTCTATGATGGGAGAATTGAATTTCTTCCTTGGTCTCCAGGTTAAACAATTAAGAAATGGAATTTTTCTAAGTCAATCTAAATACTGCAATGAGTTGTTAAAGAAGTTTGATATGCACAATTGCAAGGAATCCTCTACACCCATGTCTACTAACTGTTGTCTAGATTTAAATGAAAAAGGGAAATCTGTTGATCAAACAAAATATAGAGGTTTGATCGGTTCTCTGCTATATCTAACTACTAGTAGGCCTGACATTATGTTCAGTGTGTGCCTTTATGCTAGATTTCAGGCAAATCCAAAGGAATCACATCTTACCGCTGCTAAAAGGATTCTGAAGTATCTTAAAGGAACTGTTAATGTCGGACTATGGTATCCTGAAGGTGCATCTCTTAAACTTGTTGGATTTTCTGATTCTGACTTTGCAGGATGTAGATTGGACAGAAAAAGTACCTCTGGTACATGTCATTTACTGGGAAGCAGTCTCATATCTTGGCACAGCAAAAAGCAAGCATGTGTTGCTCTTTCAACTGCAGAAGCTGAATACATTGCAGCTGGGAGCTGTTGTGCTCAAAGTATCTACCTTAAGCAACAACTGATAGACTATGGAGTGACACTAAATACGGTACCTCTGGTTTGTGATAATACTAGTGCAATAAATTTAACTAAGAATCCTATTCAACACTCTAGAACTAAGCATATTGAAATTAGACACCACTTTATTAGAGAACATGTATCTAGGGGTGACTGTGAAATTTTATTCATTGAATCTGAAAAACAGTTAGCTGATTTATTCACTAAACCACTTCCTAGAGACAGACTTAATATGCTTAGGACTGAATTAGGAATTCTAGATATATCTAGTGTTGAATAATTGATTTTTTTATGGTGATAATGTGCTCTTTAACAGGTTAATAACAAGTTCAATCGATTAATAATTGTATGAAAAACTTGAAATTATATGTTTCAATCAATTGAAATTTCGAAATAATCTGTTGATTTCCTGATTCTTACTCTCTATTATTGATATGTTATCAGTTCAATCGATTAAATATGCTTTTAATCAATTTATTTCATTAAACCTTGTAGCTCTGCATATTTTCTTCTATAAATCAATCGATTAAATCTTCGATTTAATCGATTGAATTCACTTTTGGTACTCTGCATGATTTTCTTACAACAAAAAAAACAATCGATTAGATCTTTGATTCAATCGATTTATTTTACTTCTGAGTATCTGCAATTGCAAAATCAATTGGTTTCACGAAATATCAATTGATTAATTTTTTCTAGGGCTAGTTGTATATACTCTGTCACTAAACAATTACTGCAGAATGGATTGAATGCATTTACAACAAGATAAACTTCAACTACTCTCTTAAATATCAAAGATATCCAATAAAAGTTGATTGACTCTGATTGGATATCAGATGTGAGGGTAATTAAGGTGCACAGTACACATTCCTTCTCTCTCTCCACCTTTATCATCACTGCGCAGAAGCAGAGAAGCAGTTATACAGAAAAGACAAAACTGTGAAGTTAAAGGGATCGCGAGCTCTAAAAACTATAGTGTTTTTTTTTCCTCCTTGAACTATTCTCTTTTCTCTGGTTTTTCTTCTATTCATTCCACAGATCAGCATGCTCAAACGTACAAAATCCGGTAGGAAGAAGTCCAGCAGAGGCGAGTCTTCTACTGCAAGGCAAGAACCAAATGTTGGAGGTCAGATTGAAACCTGGTTCAATGGGAACCAAGAGAAAATGGATTTGTTTATCCATGAAATGAGCAGGAAACAAGTCAATATTCCCAAGGTTCTAAAGTTCTCCTGGTTTGACACCGAAGGCTTCAGAGGTGTTCGGAAGCTACTGCAACATCAAAAACTTCAAAAGTTTCTGGAGTTGAATGGTAGAATTTACCCTGACTTAATTAAAGTCTTTTTCACCAACTTGTCCTTTGAAGGTTCCACTTTAAAAACTCAAGTCAAAGGAGTAGACATTGAGATAACGCCAAATGTCTGGAAAGAGGTCGCTGGAATCAAGGATGAAGGTGTAAAAGTCACCAAAGGGTATACTTCAGATGTTGAAGAATTTAATAAAGTTCAGTACTTTCATTCCTGCATGAAGAACAATCATGACTCTGTAAGTTCTTTCAATACTGGAAAGTTGAAGCTTGAAGAAAGGGTTCTCGCTTTCATTGTGGCCTGGCAGCTCACACCCAGGGGGAGCAATCATGCAGTACTAAATGAAGGAGATTTAGTACTGATGTACTGCATTCATCACAGAATAAGGGTGAACTGGGTTTTTGTTATCAAGGATCACATGATCAAAGCTAAGCGGCTGAGTGATTTCAAGTATCCTTATGCTATTTTGATCTCTAAGTTTTTAATGCATTTTGGTGTTGATTTGGAAGGGGAACTAGTTGAAATTGTTCGACCAACAAATGAAGTAAATAATTCTGTTCTGCATAAAATGGGATTCATCAAAGTCGATGGTGAATGGATCTCAAAAGAAGAAGCAGGGAGAGGAGAAGACTTTGAAGAAGAAGAACAAGAGGAAAATATCAATACTGATGTTCCGGGAACTTCTACAGCAAGACCATCTGACCCAATGGAAGAGGTGTCTCCACTGGAAATGATTCCATACACTCCACAGCCTGACCATGGCACGCCCCTGTCTCAGTTCGAAAGAACCATGTTGCATCAGATGAATGAACTGCAAACCAACCAAAGAAGGCACATGGAGATGACAGTTGCTCTGCAGGCTCGTCAGCATTATCTGGATGAAAACTTCATTGCCAGATTTCAACATATTGACAACCAACTAGAAGACATCTACAACAGGATTGTTGAACTGCAATTTAATCAAGGTCCCGGGGATGAATGAAGGCTTATTTTTATGTTTCTGTTATCTTGTTCTTAGTTTTTGTTTGTTCTGTTTTTATTTTGGGGTACCTACGTGGTACTACTGGACTGTAACTAAAAACACTTTTATTTGATGCAGTCAAATAGGGGGAGAAGTGGTTTTCTTAAAACTGTCACTACACACACTCCACAAAATATATGTCTCTGGTCTGTTATTATTTGTGCATGTGCAGTGGTTATTTGTCTCCATCAAATAGGGGGAGATTGAAGCACTTGGTGGATTTGATGAAGACATAATATTTTGTAGATATAGTTTAGTTTGTGGGTGTGTAGATGAATAGGCTAAGTATAGAACTTAATCTCTTGATAGGCCAATATATTTTGTGATAAGCGCCTTAATATGATGCATCTCATTGAAATCATTTTTTCTGCATGAAAAACTTACATTTAAGTATTAAAAGAACAATCTAAGTTTTTCAATCTGTTGAAAATGATTTTCAATCTGTTAAAATCACTTAACATAATAAGTGGTCATACATAGTCGAAAATTCAATTGGTTGAATCGCAGAATCAATAGGTTAAAATCACTTAATGAATTTTTCAATATCAAGGGTTCGCATTTTCAATCTGTTGAAATATTTTTAAATCCATTGAAACAGAAAGACTATTTTTTTCAGTCTAAGAGTTTTCAGAAAATCAATCTGTTGAAATATTTTTTAATCTGTTGAAACAGAGAGACTATTTTTCTAACTAAGTATTTGCAGGATTTCAATCTGTTGAAATGATTTTCAATCGATTGAAACAGAGAGCTATCATTTTTCATAAAACTGTTTCAATCCATTGAAAACTCGAATCAATCGATTGAATGAAGTTTTAAATGAAATCAATCGATTGAATCGACGTTTTAATCGATTGAAATGCATTCTGATCGATCATAGTTTCATTCTGATCGATCATAACTTGGTCCAATCGATCATAATACAGTTCTAATCGATCAGAATCGATTCTAACCTATTTTACTTTGTTTCTGATCGATCATTTACCTCTCCGATTCAGTTTTTAATTAATGAAATGTTCTGGTTCTCTGTTTTACTTTATAAATACAGATTTGATCTATCTTTTGAAAATATACACACAACTTGAGAAAACATTTTGAAATCAATCTGTGAAGCTTTCATATCCGTGACTTTCTCTGCATTCAAGAACTTTTTAATATCATAAGGTGCTTTGATCAAGATAGTGGTCAATCAAAGAGAGAAAGTGTTGTGTTAGAATCGTTCCGGACAATTTGATTGATAGAGCTGCAGTCCAGGTTTTTTCTTTTCATACTCTTTTGTAAAGTGTATTTGTGCAGGTTGGAATTTGATCTCGCACTTGTTACGATGAATTGGATTTGGTTACTTGGGTGGTTTTCAAGAGTCTATCTTGTGGGTTTGTAAGATAGTTCTTGGGGTAGATTGGTGAGTATCTACTGGTTGTAAATTTCACTTGGTATTAGTGGAACTTGGCAGATTTGTCAAGAACTGGACGTAGCTCTGGTATAGAGTGAACCAGTATAAATTTGTGTGTTGAAATTCTTCTTTCATCTCTTTTATTTTCTGCCTATATACTTGTTGTGTTTAAAATCAATCTACCTTAGCAAGAATTGAATAAAGATAATTCATTCTTCCAAGAGAAAGTAAGTTTTGCGAAAAAGTTTTCAAAAGTTCAATTCACCCCCCCCCCCTCTTGAACTCAACCATTAATTCTTTCAGGGAGTTCCTTGTCCATGGATTCCGGTCTCTTCATAAATTTCTTTGAAAGTTCTTTCTTTTTCAAAGTATTTTACCAAAACTTGACTGACTTCAATAGGAAAATGATGAAACTTATTTCCCATGAGTTGTTTCCAATAAAGCTTGGTGTCAATGGTTTCTTTAAGAAGAATGAAATCTGAAATATCCTTTTTGAAAAATTTTCAATTAAATCCTTCTACATAAAGCTTTCCAAAGCTGGTACTGGTAAAACTTATCTTTGTTAAGAGTAAGTCCCTTAAAGAGATCATGCTCTGTTAAGGTAAAGTATATCATGATTTACCTCTGTGTATAGCTTAACGTGTTTTGCCACGCTATCAAGCGAGGTGAAACTTCTTGGAGAAGAAGTAATGCGTAGGAGCACATTTGTCATGTGCTCAGCTTGTATCTCATTTACTACAAAGTTTGTCTCTGGAGTTAATGAGTGAAATCTTTCTGTGGGTGAGATAGAAAGAGCTTGAAGGCATCCGACTTCTAACAAAAATTGAGGACTTACCATTTTGAAGGTTTTTGAAGGTTGCTAAATCAATTTGCACCTTTCGGATGACAAACTTTATCTTACATGTGTAATTTGTGGTTACTGTTTTACAGTATTCTGAGAATCCTAAGCAAGAGTTCCTAGTGTTAAAATAAGTTTGTGTTTTGACAACAAGTCCATTTGGATTATGAGCTTCAAAATAGACTTCAAACATAAATTCCTATATCAAGTCAAACTTGGATAAGAAAATGTTTGGGTTAACCTGGGTAGGAAGATTACAAGCTCCTGCATAGGTTTGTTTTTGGGTCTTTGGTTTAAGCAAAATGATCATTTTTATTTTTTCTTCATTTATTGTTTCTAATTTCAAAGTCATCGTGATTCTTCCTTGGTATAAAAACCTTTGTAAGTAGACCAAAATTGGTCTTGTTTGGCCTCAAAGATGTCTTTGTAAGAAGTATAAACTCCTTTGTTTGACCCCGTAACTAGGGTATAATGTGTAAACCCCTTAACAGAAGGAGATGTTGTGGAAGTCAACCTAACTTCCTTATTATTTGTATTGCAGAAACTGTATAGTACACTAATAATGCTTTGCTTTATTTTAACGACTTGTTGTTCATATTGAGCTATGTATTTTGGAATATTCCAAATGTTATCAATTAAAACATTTAATTTGATATTTGTAGAGTCTCTACCAGGAAACTGGTAAATATGTGTAAGTATGGGTAGCTCTTGTTTCCCATACCTTATGTATTTTTCCGCCATAAAGAGGGATTTTGTGGGTTTAGGACCTAAAGACTCTTTCCCTTTATTTGTAGAATCCATCATTGACCTTTTGTTCCTGAAAAACATCAGAAAATGGATGATTACATTTATGTTAAGCAACAAAATGACTTATTTTCCCTAGTTGTTTATATTGGCCTTATAAAAGGCAATCTCATAAACATAGTTATGAGGGTTTTTTTTTTATATAATTTGTCTTTCTTTAGACGTAATTTGGTTAATATTCTTTTTAGCCTTTTGATGTGTTTTGAGATTTCAATGGTTGGATGAAGACTAAAAATAGCTCTGAATCCTAAGGGTCTAAGTAAAAACCCATTCATGGTTTGATGTGCTATCATATTATTATTCATAATCCTGGTTTTTGTTGGAGGACTTGACCAAGTCTTTGGTTGTGATGTACCTGAAAAGGATGTCAACAAACATATTATCAGATCCTTTAATATGTTCAAAATTTATAGTTTTACCAGAATTCATGTAATCTTTGAAAAGAAGTCATCTTTTGTGTGGCTTTTTATCATTGTGAATTTGTGTTTTCCCATAAGAAACAATTATTTCGCAATCAGTTATGATGATTATTTTTGGTTTATCTATCCGAAATAATTTGAATGCTTATAGGGCATGTATAATAGCATTGACTTCATAGTCAGTGCTAGTTTGATATATTTGTGGTTTTACAGTATATTTATCAGAGGCATATCTGCATATTTGTTCTTCTATCTTAGAAGAATATTTGTTTTTCTTTCGTTTTAGGATGACTCCCCATCCTAATTCGCTTCCATCACATTCGATTATCAAATAATCAGAATCTAATGGTAATTGTAGAATTGGTAGTTCGTTTACCATTTGTTTTATATTCTAAACCGATCTCATGTTTTCAGAATTCAATTTTCTTTCTCCTTTAATAGAAGTTTTGTTGTTTAAAGGAGATGTGTATTTTTCCAAATTTGGAATGAAATTTTGGACATAATTTAAAAGTCCTAAAAAGGATCTTAAAGTTTTAATATCTTTCATTTTATTAGGAAAATCTTGAATTTTCTTAGAAATGTGGGGTTGGAGTTTTATGGTTCCATTCTCTGTTCCTAAGAATTTTATGAAATTTTTACAAATTTTCATTTTGTTTTTATAAACTTTAACTCATAGTATTCTAATTTGTATAAAACTTGTTTTAGATGAAGAAAATGTTTTTCTTTAATCTTTGAAAAGACTAGTGTAGACCCCAAATCTTGTCCGACCTCATAATAAAGACCAGAAGACCTTCTATTCAAAGATGAACGAAGCCTAAGAAGCCACTAGGAGAGACTATTAGGCCACATACTAGGATAGGAGAGATTTTCTGCATGTAAATAAGGATTTTCGCCTTTTAGGGTCGAGACTGCCGTCTCGCATTCGGGACCACCGTCTCGCCTTGCACAAGTGGTGAGACCGCCGTCTTGTTTGGCGAGATGGCCATCTCGCCACCTGCGAATGGCGAGACGGCCCTCCCGGTTGGCGAGACGGCCGTCTCGCCATTTTTGCAAGACGAGACGGTCGTCTCGACCTGACAGGCGCGAATCCCTATAAATAGTCGCACCATTCCCCTCATTTCACACAGTTCTTTCATTCTCTCTCTTGTCACTTCATCAAATTCTCTTCCTAGAACCCCTCCGAAGCACTTCCGGAGTTTTCTGAGAGTTTTTATAGCGTTTTTTAGAGGTTTCCGGTGCTGTAAGGAGTGAAGGGCTGCCAAAAAGCACCCTAGTTTTCAAGAAATTAATATAAAGCTTGCCTCGGAGGTTTCTACATTCTCCCTCTCTCTTTTACTGCTTTATTTTTAATTATGCCATAGATATCAGGGTCATGTAGTCG
Organism: Sphenostylis stenocarpa; assembly: GCA_963425845.1. Lineage (NCBI taxonomy): Eukaryota > Viridiplantae > Streptophyta > Magnoliopsida > Fabales > Fabaceae > Sphenostylis > Sphenostylis stenocarpa. The sequence goes on from OY731401.1 coordinate 45,739,116, forward strand.
TAACTTTAATTCCGTAAATAAAAGGGTAAAAGCGTATTTTCACCGGTTTACTTATTTAAATAGCTGGCCTATCATAGGGAACCCGAAAGGGGCGTCGTAAGGGAACTAACACTTCCCTTACACGTAACTAACTCCCTTACCAAACTCTGGTTCTAATGACCAAAGTTGGTTTTTCGAAAACCAATGCCTTTTCACTCATTTTCCGATGTTTCTGGTAAAAACATCGGTGACGACTCCAGAAGAACCCTTCAAAATTAGTTCTTGGGTTAACCCGGTTATCGAACAATCCAAAAACGCCTTTCTGAAAACCTCGCCCCTAGGTTCAGCCCGGTTATCGGACAACCTAAAGGCGTTGTAACCACACCAATAAAAACGCAAAAATTGAAAAGTCGGAACCATCGCGTCGCTCCGACCGCCTCGTTTTGACGACGGCGACAGATGACGACTCCACTGGGGAAGCCTAGAGAGTTGATCCCATTTGGTGATGGGCCAGCTTAAATAAATAAATCAAGAAATTACGCTTTTACCCTACCTTGTATTATAACATGTTTTAATGCTTGGCTTTAATAACTGTTGTTTGTTTATATTTACGTAATTGTTTGAAATACAATCTGTACACAAACTCTTGCACACAACAGTTTCCTCTATACCCGAGGGCAGGTGAGAAATCCATAGGGAGTGGGTGGCAGGTACGGTTCGCTGTAGTGATGGCCTTGTGCCCACCAGTGTGATCGGAAACCACGACTCAAGGTGATAACCTTCCTCTTTTGGCATAAAGACTGACTATGACCTTAGTGCTAAGCATGATCGGAAGGCTGGAGAGTGGGGACCCTATAATGGGGGCACCTTGGGGGCCTAAGCCTTGGTGAGAACAGTTAGAACCTACCCTTGCCAATGCACTTTTCTGCAGGAAAACCCTACCTCGTGATTAAAACGACTTCTCGCCTGTTCGCGGATGAGTAAATTGTATGTGCATTTGATTACATAGCATAACCAAACAACAGATAAAAACAAAATTTTACAATAAACACCCTTATCTCGGACAGTCTGCCTTCTAGCTAACCTGGTTTCAGGTTCTTTGTAAGCTAAGTAGCCACGCAGTCCAACAGAAGAGATAAGGGACACTAATATTATTCTTTCGACAATAAGACCATTTTATCTCGGACAGTCTGCCTTTTAGCTAGCCTAGTTTCAGGTTCTTTGTAAGCTAAGTAGTCACGCAATCTGACAGAAGAGATAAAAGGCTAAAAAATAAATCCAAAATAAATAAAATAATAATAACAAAATCAAAACATTTATAAAAATAATTTTGACAAAGTCGTATCATTCATATCGCATCATGTCATAAGTGGAAAAACCAGGAGAGAAAATAAATGCATAAGGAAAGTATGCATACGCATCATTTTAATAAATCCCTAAAAAATGGGTCTTAGAAACATTTTTTTGGGAAAATTAATGGGCCAAATCGCCTTTGAGGATTTATACTCTGATTCTTTACCTTTTTCTCTTCGTTTTGATATGCTGAGTGTCCAAATCGGACATCTCAATCAAAAGTTATGTCACTTTGAACATCTACCGCCCTTTTGTACTGGTGCATGCATAAATACATTCATTCTAGAAAGCAATAGATATCCCTAAGACAATGGCGAAAGAGGCCCCGAACACATTTGTGACCTTCGCGACAAGGAAGAGACAAGTGTACTAAGGTGTGATGGTGACCCCCATTATACTTGTCAAGTCTGTGATGAGAAAGGAACCATTACACCAAGGTGGGTATGATACCTTAGAGAGCGTAAGCTTTAAAGAGGATACCTAAGTCATTGTCTTAAGGAATATCTATCTTATAAAACATTCATTTTAAACAATGAAAATCTTTTTGCATTCTAGAAAGCGTCTGGTATTCTTCATGCCCTCATCCACATACAAAAAAAAAAACACAAAATCCCAAACACTATCATACATCATGTTAGAAAATAAAACATGATAATGTTTAGGAAAAAACAAACACTTGCATACATGCATCCACCAAACTTCATCCTCATAACATGCATCTAACAATAGACAGTCGAAGAAAGTGAACATTCCTCAATACCATGAAAAAAGGATTAGGACATTCCCATGCCATGCACGGAAAGTAAAAAAGAAATTAAATAGAAATTCTAACCCGCCTATGGGTTCATTTAGGCTTCTCCATTTTTTTTAAATGTACTTCATTGCATTGAGGAATGTACACTGTCTGGATGAAATAAATAAAATTGTTTGTTTTTTTTTATCTCTTCAACCATCTATTGCATTCATAAATTGCATTCATTCTAACTTTAATAATAATAACATAATAAAAAGAGAGGATTAGTCGATGTGCTTCCCACGAATCGGAATAAGATGAAGAGCAAACATTTGTCATCAAGTTTTCCCCAACGGTTGAGTCGTCTAAGAAGGATAATAAACCTCAACCGTTGGTCATATGAGTAAATAAGGAAGAGGGGGCAAGCATGTCGTTACATTTACACGCCTCAAATCGAATAAATTTGTACCGTGAAGACACGTAGAAACATAACCCATCATTGAGGATATCTCCAACATAGCTAGCATTGGGGGCAAAATTAGAAGTGAAAGAATCTACTCCCCCGAGGTGCTATAAGACAATGCTCCCAAGAATAAAGGAAAAATAATAAGACCGAAGAAAAACATAATCCAAAAAGGAAATTGAAGAGACTTTGGATTCACGACGCTAAGGCAGTTCTCTCAATGCTCCGCCAAAGAGACAAACTCACGATAGGTGACAAGCTGCTCATGGTTCGAGCTAAAGATAACATTCAGATCAGCAAGCTGTCTGCCCTACCTTGAATGGATGAGGCTGAAGAAGACCTTTGAAATATCTTTTGCCAATATGAAAAGACTTCCCCAACAATATGAAGGTGACCCACATGATGAGAAAATATGGATATCGCCAAAAGCAATGGCTCATTAGAAACTCTCAAGGAATAAGGGAGCCACCAGATTTTAAAGACAATCCTTTAAAGCATTATCCTACAAAGGATCAAGCTGCACGGAGAAAAGGGAAGTCTCCCCTCCACACTTTGAATCATATTTTCCAAATAGAGGGGTTCAAGCGTCAAAAGCGACTTTAGTCATTAGGTGTTCTCCTTCTCATTCTTAGGGTTTGTAAATCCAATGACTATTAGAGATTACTCCTCGGGGCTAGCCCGACTCCTCGGGGCACATATTTTCCTATTAATTACAAAGAATGTCATTCTTACTATCTGCTTCTCTTCTTGCTATTCATATCTAAACCTCATTAATAACCATGTTTAAGCAAACATTTTCAAAAGTGCGTCAAAGTAATCAAAAAGCACCATTGACCAAAATAAAAATCAAATCCATCATCACTGATTGACTAGAAACACAAAACAAGGTTCCACCTCATCATAATAAAGTCGTGTTTTGCCAATGTTGTGCAAAAAGAAAGAAAAAGAAGCTCATACAAGCTAAAGGCCAAAAAGAAAAGGCAAGCTACCCGGTAGGAAACCCACCAAGGGGGTTACGCAAAAGTTAGGGTAAACCCGTTAGGAAACCCGAACAACCATAAAGGGTAGCCTAGGAAAAAATTAGGGTTACAAAATAAAGTCCGCTAGGTTTCTCAAAGCAACAAACCTAAACAAAAGTTAGAACTAGCACAACATCCTAGGCTGAAAACCCAAAGGGCGGACTAGGGAAGTCAATCAGTCATAGCAAGCACCATAGAATAAGACGCCATAAACAAAACGTTTGTCTAAACTAGCCTAAACACTCTAACCAACCTTGGCTAGCCGTGCTTACAAAAACCATTTTTTGTCAAAATAAAACAATTCTAAAACACAAGCATTTGAAATAAATATCCTCTTCCTTCTTTTCTCTTGACCCTTACCATTACGACATTCTAGTAATTAGTAGGGAAATATGGAGATAGTAATCAATAGGAGAATTGACATCCCTAAGGAAAGGGAGGGGCGCACTGACATGACAAGTCGCTCTACAATCAACACAATCATTCTTCGATCATGGAAAGATCAAGACGGCAAAATTGGTACAACCTATCATGTTGACAAAGCACATAACATCGGAAGCTCAAGCACATTGGTTAATCCTTTTGAAAAATTAATTGAAATAGTATTATAGGATGCATATTGCAAACATTGCATGCATATGATAGACTCCTATCTCTCGAAAAAAGAAGAGAAAGAAAAAATGACAATAAAAAGAATAAAGCCCGCTAAGATATCTTAGGCAAAAATTAAGGCAGCCCGCTAGACCGAAAACCCAAAAAGGGCGGTCTAGGCAAAAGATAGGGCTAAACAAAAAAGTGAATAAAAGATAGGGGCATTCATCATAATCATGAAAGTCCAGCAGGAGAATGCCAATCACTTTTCCAGATGCATCAATAATAAAAAAAAAAGATAGATTACATTCAAGGCATCCACACACAAGTAGTCACACAAAACGACTTTGTCAAGGTAAAAAATAAAAGAAATAAAAATTACTTCATGTAAATAACAAAAAAAAAAAAGAAAAGTATTCATGCATATAAGGATACTAGCTCCATGTTTGTGATTGAAAACAGGATCACCGAGACCAAGTCTCCAAATAATGCCCTCAATAAAATGGACCAAGTCGTCAATCAAGCAACTCAGCAGAATAAGAGCTTCTGAAAATCAAGAACTCTAGCTACCATCCTTCTACCCAGAAAAGAAGGCACAAGAAAGTAATAAGCCTCCAAACATTGTTCTCCCTCAATAAAGAAGAGCGAGTTGTCATAAGAAGCTTCCAGAAGACAAAACTCCAGTCATCATTCTTCTACCCAATAAAAGAGGGCACAATCATCAAATATGATAAAAGCTGACGGAAATGCTTAGTTATCCCCAAGAGGATCCTTGCCTACTCTAGAGGTAACACAAAAATACCCCTCATGGCTCAGCATCGCCATCACATGAGTCACCAAACACACTCACCCAAAGTCTCCTCCACGTTCCCCAATGGAGAATAAAGGCTTCAAGAGCCCATCATCATCAACAGTCACAAGAGTCCAAACCATCAAGGACTCAATAAAAAAAGGAGAGAAAAGAAGAGAAAAGAAAACCCTTCATCTCCAGCAGATGAAAAAAAGGTCACAACAAAGAAGGCCGAATAAAAATCTTCAAGTGCATCTCCTAAAAAGTCTACAAAAAAAAAGAATCAGAAATTCCCATCCTCCAGTGGAATAAGAGCTTCACAAGTTTAGCTCGCATCAATATCAATCAAGGAGCCAAGACTCCATTCCTAGAAAAGAAAAATCAGATCCCCAGGGAGTCAACTAATTCCCTGGTGGATCACCAAAGAAAGAAAACTTCATCCCTAATGGACCTCCCAAAAAGAAGGAAAAAAATCAGCGTAATAAAAAGAGACTAAAAAGTAAAAAGGCTTACACATTATCCCGAAAAAGCCAAATTTCAAATCGCGAAAATAAGAGAAGAGATAAATCGCGAAAAAAGGCGAAATCAAATGAAAATCCTTGTTCCCTAAGTGAGTCACCTCAGAAAAAGAAAAAATCAACAAAAAAGAAGGAATTGGAAATTTCATTCCTTCAACAGAATAAGAGCACCACAAAAGTCAGCTCGCACCCACATCAATTAAGGAGCCAAGATTTCATTCCCCCAAAGGGGCTACCAAAATCTGACCCCCGAGAAGTCAACCAATTCCCCGGTGAATCAATAAAAAAATCAAAAGAATCTCCAACAACCAACAAAGTTGGATGAACACCAACAGAATCCCCGGTACAGATCGGACGACCAACCTCAGAAAAGACAAACAAAGACAAGAAAACACATCTCAACACTCGGCGCATGAGCCACCTGAGTAGTAAGCCGCCTCCACCACCAGTCCTACGCAGTGGACTGTACCAGCTTGATAGGGGGTTCATACCTATCAACCTGCGCATGCGGTGCGCCTGATCTACGCTCGAGCCGGATCAGTAAGTCGCAACCACCAGCCTGATGGGGGGTTCATACTCATTCAGTCCTATGCACAATGGGCTGTAACTACCAGCCTGATGGGGGGTTTATACCCATGAACCGAAGGATCGGCTACCGTCAGAAGGAGTATCCTGAGGTTCTACCACGTGTCAACTAAAGGAATCAGCTACTGTCAGAAGGAGTATCCTGGAGGTGCACAACACAAATTTTCTCCATAAGATCAACCGCCGCAAGACGGAGCATCCGAAGGGTAATCGGGCAAGAGGGTCAACTCCTTTACCTTTCAGTCGATCTTCTTGGCACAACAGGCCAACAATCGACTAGTCAGGTAAAGGAGGGGCAGCTGTAGACCCCAAATCTTGCCCGACCTTATAATAAAGACCAGAAGACCTTCTATTCAAAGATGGACGAAGCCTAAGAAGCCACTAGGAGAGACTATTAGACCCCATACTAGGATAGGAGGAATTTTCTGCATGTAAATAAGAATTTTCGCCTTTTAGGGTCGAGACCGCCGTCTCGCATTCGGGACCACGGTCTCGCCTTGCGCAAGTGGCGAGACCGCCATCTCATTTGGCGAGACGACGACCCTCCCGATTGGCGAGATGGTCGTCTCGCCCTTTTGGCAAGGTGAGACGGAAGTCTCGAATGGCGAGACAGCCGTCTCGACCTTGTCAGACGAGACGACCGTCTCGACCTGACAGGTTCGAATCCCTATAAATAGCCGCGTCATTCCCCTCATTTCACACAGTTCTTCCATTCTCTCTCTTGTCACTTCATCAAATTCTCTTCCGAAGCACTTCCAGAGTTTTCTGAGAGTTTCTAAGAGTTTTTATAGCGTTTTTTAGAGGTTTCCGGCGCTGTAAGGAGTGAAGGGCTGCCAAAAAGCACCCTAGTTTTCAAGAAATTAATATAAAGCTTGCCTCGGAGGTTTCTACATTCTCCCTCTCTCTTTTACTGCTTTATTTTTAATTATGCCATAGATATCAAGGCCATGTAGTCGTAACTTTAATTCCGTAAATAAAAGGGTAAAAACGTATTTTCACCGATTTACTTATTTAAATAGTTGGCCTATAATAGGAAACCCAAAAGGGGCGTCGTAAGGGAACTAACACTTCCCTTACACGTAACTAACTCTCTTACCCAACTCTGGTTCTAATGACCAAAGTTGGTTTTTCGAAAACTAATGCCTTTTCACTCCTTTTCCGATGTTTCCAGTAAAAACATCGGTGGCAACTCCAGAAGAACCCTTCAAAATTAGTTCTTGGGTTAGCCCGGTTATCGGACAATCCAAGAACGCCTTTTCGAAAACCTCGCCCCTAGGTTCAGCCCGGTTATCGGACAACCTAAAGGCGTTGTAACCACAACAATAAAAATGCAAAAATTGGAAAGTCGGAACCATCACGTCGCTCCGACCGCCTCATTTTGACGGCGACGACAACTAGTATATCATCTATATAGATGCAAATGAAGAATTTAAAATCTTTAAAAATGTTATCTATTTTTCTTTGAAAAATAACAGGTGCATTTTTAAGACCGAAATTCATATAGTCCTTCTAAACAGGAAAATACTGTCCATTTTACTGAGTCGAGATCCATTTTTGCTTGATGAAAACCACTCTTTAAGTCAAAATTTGAAAATCATTTTGCATTTTGTATGCAATTGATCAAAATATCTTTGTATGGAATAATATATCCATCTTCAACTGTGTTATCATTCAACCTTTTGTAATTGTAAATCATCTTAGATTTACCTCTTTTTTGTTCTGAAGCTTTGTTAACTATGAAAGCAGGACTCTTGTGAGGACTCTCACTTGGAGTTATTACTTTCAGTTTTAAGAGATTGTCAATATGCAATCGACATTCTTCTTGTCCCCAGTTGTTAAAGTGTATGTCTTTTGTTTTTATAACAAAATTAGGGTTGATTATATTTAGTTTGCAAATAACAGGGTCTCGATCTCAAAACTTTGTGGGATCTTCTCTTTTATGCTTATTTTTTTTAACCTATCCAAAATCTGTTGGATATTGTCAAACGTGATTGTTTTTTATATCTTTATTGAAGAAAAAAATTTTATAATCTCATTTGGGTTGTAATAATCAATATTTTTTAAATCTTCTTTCATGCAATAACATGTATCAGAAGATTTGGGGTTTTTACAAGAACATACTTTCATAGGTTGTTTTACGTGTTTTTTACTGTCACCACTAATTATGGAAGACCTTTGTGTTCTATCACTAATGATAACATAATCTTTGTTTATAGTGATAATTCAATTTTGGTCAAAAATAAAATCCAAACCAATAATCATACTTTGTTTGGAGGGGACTAAATTTTCCACTCGCATGGTTTTAATGTGTATTGTTTTACCAAACAGGTCACAAATTTGTGTTGAATTGAAGAGAGATATTATTTATCTCTTATTTATCATTATTTGTCCAGACATCGTTCTGGTTTTTTGTACATGTTTACTTTTGGTAATCATATATGATGATAATTTTGTTCTGCACACAACTGTTTCAGAACATCATGTATCTAAGAGAGCTTGGATTATAATCTCTTTTGCAGGATTTTTATTTTTCTATGAAAAATTTAATTTTACTAATACCTATACGGTTATTAGTTGTTTTGTATTACAAACTAATGAGATATATTCCATAATTCTCATCATGTTGTTTTGTATAGAGGTAGATACTAAACCTTTTTCAATATCTTTTTCTTTAACAAGTTTTTCTAAGTGAAAAATATTTTCTTCAAGTATGTTTAATCTGGTTTCTAAGACTAAAGTCCTAGTATCGATTAAATTTTGTTTTTTATACTTTCTTCTTTTCTTAAGAAAGCAGGTATATCCTGTATTTCCAAAATTGATTTTAAACATTTTAAACAAAAATTTTTGTAACAAAGGGGACAATGTGTCCTTTGAGAGATGTGAAAGTATCTATCATAGTATAGACAAAGAATAGATCCTGGTCCTGAAAAGTATTGCATGTCATGAGAACATAGATTCTTTTCATTTATATTCATTAAACCATTACCCAAATAGTCTAATGTTTCTCCTATGTTTAGAAGAAGTTTTAGCTATGTAGAAAACCTATTGTCTAATGTTGGGTCTTGGTTGTTAAGAACGACATTTTGTGGTGATTCTCTTGATTTTATACTAGCAGAATAATTTTGTACACTATCTGGTTTAGACTGATAGCTATGAGGTTGGAAGTGGTTTGATCCAACACTTGTGTTTACTAACCTTAAGGGTTCTAAGACTAAAGATACATTATCCAGTGTATCTTTTGATTCATCATTTATGTCTACTAACCCTAATATTGATAAGGGTTCTGAGAATAAAGATGCATTATCTAGAATATCTTCTTTTTCTACATCATATTCTATGGGATTTATCATAGAAATATTTTCATTATTAGGGATAGTAGAAATACTATTCCTATTGTCTACTGACCTATATTGTTCTAAGTCTAGGTATGATAGGTTTTTATAAAACCATTTATGTAATTCTTCTTGTTCTACTAATAGGACATCTAAAACATGTTGGTAGGTTTTTTCTTGGATTGGACTAGGTAAATAGCCCATAGAATTTTTTTGGAATGACTTAACATAGTCCATATAATTTATACGATTGTTTAATTTTATTAAACATGTTAGCTTTCTAGAAAACTCTTCTAGAAAAACAATACTTGTGTTGTTTTGTCCTATAGTAGCGTCTATATCTGGAATAGACTTTTTGTATCTCACTGGAGAGAATTTTATAATTTGTTCAACAGCTAACATAATTGTTCTGTAATCTTTGTCTATAATAATTTTTTCAATAGCTAATAGAGCTGTTTTGTAGTCTTTTCCTAAAAAACGCTATAAACTTTGTATACCTTTCATTAAAATTTTTAAAAAACAAAAATTGTAAAAAAAAGAAGACATGAAATCAGAGAGTGAACGAAAATAAAGTAACGAGATAAATGAAGGAGAATCGTAGACTCGTAGAGTAATATTTAGAAAAGAATATAGATAATCATAAGGCTTAAAAAATATCTTTATGTTTTAATTTTTTTATATATTTTTTAATTAAGTGACAAAATAAAAAACAAACGAGATATACAAGAAAGAAAATAAAACGATAAACAATAAAATATTCTTGCAAAGACTGCCGCACTATACAAAGTATTCCTCAACTCACAAAGGTAGATACGCCGATGTAGGGTTTTCATGGCTCTCTTGAGTTTAACCTGCCCTACTACAAAGGGTATCCTAGCGAATATAAATCAGTTCAATTGCAAAAATATTCAGGTAACCGAGAATTTCTCCCTTCTCCGATTCTCTCCTCCTTCTCTCTACCCCTCTTTCTCTCATGTAAATTTATTTTCATAAATAAGAGAAGCACTTTCAGATTTTCCCTCTCCTTCTCATTCCCCTATTCGAGTAAGTTTTCTTTACTCCTCTCTTATGGAGTAGTTTTCTTTCAAGGGCGTCCTCGGATGCCTTAAGTAGTATTTATTAAAAGATGTGATAATAATTTAAAGGCTTAAAAACTTTGTATAGTTTTTATGTTCATATAAGCTTATAAGGAAATGTCTAACCGGCTCTGTCAGATTCAGTCATCTCATAATCTTATCATGGACTTGTTTATTTATATTTTTGTCTTTTAATTTCTGCCATTATTTTTCACGTTTATGTAAGCTTATAAGGAGATGTCTAACTAGCTCTGCCAGATTCATACATCTCATAATCTTATTTTGAACATTTTCTTGCTATAACCGACTTTATCTCGGACAGTCTTCATTTAAGTTAGCCTGATTTTAGGTTCTTTGAAAGTTAAGTAGTCACGTTGACCTACAGAAGAGATAAAGAGTTATAACATGTTTTGATTTATTTAATTTTCTGTCCTCCCTTCCCTCCTCCTTTTCTGGGGTCAGAACAGTTTTCTAGGTTTATCCCCCAGTTTTTTTGTTTTGTCTTCCATTTGGTATCAGAGTGAGAAATTCTCGGTTATCTGAATATTTTTGCAATTGAACTAGTTTGCATTTACTAGGATACATTTTGTAGTAGGGCAGGTTAAGATCATGAGAGTCATGAGAACCCTAAGTCCCGCGTATCTACCTTTATGGGTTGAGAAATATTTTGCATATTGCGGCAGTCTATGCAAAAATATTTTCTTGTTTATCGTTTTATTTTCTTTCTTGTATATATGTTTGTTTTTCATTTTGTCACTTAATTATAAAAATATTAAAAAAAAAAATCAACACAAATATTTTCTTTCAAGTCTTATAATTATCTATATATATATATATATATATATATATATATATATATATATATATATATATATATATATATATATATTACTTTACAATGTATTCCCTTATTCTCCTCCACTTATCTGCTGCTTTATTTTCACTCACTCTTTTATTTCCTGCCTTTTTTATAATATTTTTTAGTTTAAAATTTTTAATGGAAGATATACAAAATCTGCATGCTTGTTTAGACAAAGACTACAAAACAGCCCCTGCAGTTATTGAACAAATTATAAAATCTCCTCCAGTGGGATACAAAAAGCCTACTTCAGAAGTAGACTCTACACTCAATCCTTATTGGACAAAACAACACAATAATAGCGCTTCTAGAAGAAGTATCTAAAAAATTAACTTGTTTAATAGATTTAAACAAAAATATAAACAAGTCAAATGAGATAGACGATCTTATTAATCAAGTTTCTAAATTATCTTTAGGAAGCAACACATACACTAAAATAATTTTTAAAATTATACAAAAATTTGTTAAAGTGACTACAAATGGTCTTAAAAATCATACCAACAAAGAAGAAGTTTTTTCTTCTACAAATAAAATTGCTAGTTAAATATGTTTACACGACCTATTAACTCCACACAAACACAAATAAAAACTTGATATAAATAATGCAACAGATTCTAACCAAACACAGATTTTCCGGAATCCCCAGAAGATTAAGGGAACATCAAATCAGGAGTCAAAACTTGATACAACATCCAAAAATTTTATATAAATTCTTAAATAGATAAAAATCTACTAATGTGACTTAGTAGATATACAAATACTGAATTAGGATCAAATACAAGGATAGATTCCTTGAATCCTAGACAATTATACAATATCGGTTGGTTAAGCTCATAAAGGACTTTTACCGATATAGAAGAATAGAATATTTTCATCTTTCAGACAATACTTATAAGATAATTTCACTGATATCTCAACAAACTGGTAGACAACTGCTAAGCCAACAAGGAAGATATGTCCATATGTGATTGATTACCATTGGAGTTAGATCCTTAGCTAGACATATGATTGGAGCTAGAACTTTGATAGTTCTACATGACTCCAAATTTCAAAACAATGATTCACATAATGTGATAGGTATTTTTGAGGTAGATTTAAATCAATTTTTTTTATTGATGACCCAATTTTACAATGACACTTTTAGATTTTATTAATCATATAATTCTAGAAGTACAAACAATAAGTTTTGGTCCCAATTGGATGAGCGAAAATCTACACTTAGACATTACCTTTATAGGAAGATTTAGTAATCATATTTCTTCCATATATAGGATGGACACAAGACCATTAGAGGAAACTATCAGCTCTCATGGTACACAAATTTTGTCAGCCCAAACCTTTACAAGAAGAAATAGACACTTGTGACAAACATAATTACCAAGGAAAGAAAATAATCCCATTACTACCCCTTCATCTACTATTTTGCATAACAGATCTAGAGGACTTAGTCTAGGTTTTGTAGACTATAAAAATATACCACGATTAGACCTAAAATAAGATAAACCAATGGAAAACAGGCATAACACTTATGCTATTCCTAATAACGAAAATATTTCTATGATGAATATCGTAGAATATGATGAAGATGATAATATGACTGATGAGGAATGAAATCATCATCATACTATCACAACCATGTACAGACAAGGAACTTTAGATTCTTTGTCCCAAACAAATGAAAATGTCCAAATTGATACAAGGGACAATATCATGGATGAAATAAATGATATCATAGATACATTTTTTAATAATTTGTGTCTAAATGAAAAAGATGATACATTGGATAATGTATCTGAAGTCTCAGAACCCATAACCACGTTACGGTTAATTAACACAAATGGTGATACATTGGATATTGTATCCATAGTCTCAGAACTCTTATCCACTTTAGGGTTAGTTAACACAAATGTTGGATCAAACCTTTTCCAACTCCATAGCTATCAGTTAGAACCTGATAGCGATCAAAGTTATTCAATCGATTTTTTGACCAGAGAATCACCACAAAATGTTATTTCTAATGACAATCAATACACTACACAAGGCAAAAGGCTAATCTTCTTCTAAACATAGGAGGAATAGATTCTCAATTATTACCGACATATATTGAACAATGAACAACAGCTGTAATCCGTGATTATGGTATACACCACGAGAAAGATGTTCAATCTTCTCAACAAATGATTGCTAAAGGCGAAACCTATTTAGGTGATATAGCCAGAACATGTTGGAAATCTTTTAAAAAGAATTACCCTGCTGACTTAAACATGTTAGTGATTGAACCAAGTCCTAACATATACAATTTTTGTTCTTTTTTACAGAGATTACTTACTTCCAGTTTGCAAATGATGGGAATACACTTAGATAACAAATCTATCTAGGTCATCTAGAAAGACTTTCCATAACATACTTTGGAAAAATAAAATATTTTTTTACAAAAATTCTTATGTATGTGTCCATAGCTGGATGTTTCCATGATTTAAGTGTAGGAAAAAAGATGTTTCTCAAACTACCAGGAAAACTAGGCCAAAAGATCCAATAATCCTGAAAAAATGATGAGGTTACTCCCATGTTGAACAACACATCTATACATATACAACACATTATGAAAGTGATGGTAGATACGTGTACACATATTGCTATACAAAAGCAATTAAAAAATTCTGATACTGGAATTTGAAAACAAATATATACTCCTCAGCATTATAATCAAAACAAACCTTACATAAGGTATGTACCTAGGAGTAAACCTAGATATAATAAAAATTACAATAAGAATTCTTATTCTGCAAGACAAAAACTCATTACACCTAGGAAGACTTATACAATAAGATCTTCTAACTCTAGAAAACCAACTTTAAATCATCACAGACACGTTAAAAAATTTAGAGACAACAAAACATACAAACAAACTTAAAAATGTTTCACTTATAATCAATCAGGACATTTATCTAAAGATTGTCCTAACATTGCAAATCTCTACATAAAAGAGGCAGAACTCATAAAATTTTGCCACATGAACCTTTTTCCAATTGATGAAGATGTTTCTACTGATTCTGAAATACTATTAGTAATTAATATTACAGAATATACTTATGAAATTTATTTAGACAAAAGCCACAAAGATTATGGCCTAATAAATGATTTTACAAATAATGAATTCATACACCTTTATCCACAAAAATATGATTTCCAAGTGAATAATAAATATAATGAATTAGGAGAAATATTAGATGATTTTGGTTATTATCTAATGAATACAATAACTTCTTATTGTAATAAGAAATCTAACAAAAGGGTATTGTAGAATTCTATCAGTTACACATGTACAGATATGACAAGCCCAATCAACAAAGAAAAGTCGCCAACCTCAGCAACTGAAGAGTTTGATACTCTAAAATTTGGTACACAATATCTTTCGATTTTACCAGAAGGTCATCCTCAACAATTCAAATGTCTGAGAAACTGTCCCGTTTCTAGGGAACAAAAGGTTCTACTTGATGCTCTTCATCGAGCCTGTAACCCAACAGCAAATCTCAATGCTATCAATGCATTAAATTATTATTTTTCAAAAATATTGCCTGCTTCTTTTAAAAAAATCAAGAATGAGGTTTGCTGCTTTTTTACTAGTGACAAGCATGGCGTCTACCTATCATATCCTTCTCTTTTGAAGGTTGTAGGTAATGACAAAAACAACAAATTTTAAGTATTTTGTAACCTTGAAGAAGTTGTACAGGCAGTGACCGACTATGTTGGAGGTGATAACATGCTAGACCATCTAGAAGTAGGTAATTTCATTTTTGAAAAATCAACAAAACAAGACAATTTTTCAATTTATGATTCTATTAAACTCAGACAACATTTAACTTTTGCCAGAAAAATGGAACAAAAATTGAAAACCTCTCTTTTTCTAAAAAAAAATATTTTCAAAAACATATTTCTTGTTTGGAAAAAAATAAAAAATAAAAAACCGAAATCTTAGATCTTCATAAAAAGATGGACTATGATTCCGAAACCATGGATCACAAAACATATGACCTATATTGGGTCATTCAAAAGAAAATTATTGGACCAACTAACTCAATCTAAGAAAAAATCTACCAACATGTTTCATATGCTTTGTTAGTAGATCTTGAAGCACTCCAGATCTGATTATTCCAACTATCAGAAGATTCTGCACTCCGACAACACTTGAGGATAGCCCAATCTCAGGATAATTTGACCCCCTCATCTTCCAATCAATACATCTTCCAATCAATACAACATCAGAATAAATCCTTATTTGGTGGAATGTGATCCTGCATGGATCAACAAAAGATTAACTGAAGATTTATTTTTTTCAGGATTCATAAAAATGATGATTATTTTTAGGGATGCAGTGAAAGAACCATTTTTCGGTACAAAAATTAACTACTGGATAAATGCGTTCTTTCATTGTGATTACAATGAAGAATACTTTATTAAAATATGCTCTACACACCCCAGCAACACAAATGACGAATATAGTCTAACAAGATATCATCTATTTCTGGATTATGAGTTATTCATTGACATCTTCTTCAATTATACACTCCAAAAAATTAATTATGACAACCATCATTTCACTTCAACAAGGTATGATTAATTCCTAGAAGAAGATATCAAAAAGAAGTTGTTAGGCTGAAACTACTACAATCAGTCTTTAGGTAAGACTTGACAAAACTTCATATCTACGGCAGAACGGTAAAACCCCCGTCTCACCACAACCAATGAGTCTTTCAAATAAGGATGAATTTACCTTTGAAGATTTTGAAGAACTGTTCATGACGTAAGCCCTTACATCATATAATAATATCAAAAAATGACAAATGTTAATGGTAGATAATGATATCTTGCTACCTTATCATGGTTACATGTTGTTAGACCTTTTAAGACTTACGTATTAATGACGAAAAGATTAAACCAATTTTTTGATAAATAAAAAAATAAAAATAAAAATATGAAAGAATATTTTAATCAATTTTGTTTTGTGTCGAGTAAAATTCTCTGCTAACTATCTCACATTCTAATATTTTCAAATGTGAAACCCCATTAATTATTTCTTTATTCATTAATTTATTATTATTTTCCTTTTAAAAAAATTTATATAAGGACTCGTAGGTCCCTTATGTTGGGAAGAGATCCTCAGAAGCCCCTTTCCTTTTATCTCTCCTCTTTCTCTCTACCCCTCTCTCTCATGTAAATTTATCTCCATTAATAAGAGAAACACTTTCAAATTTCCCCTCTCCTTCTCCTTCCCTCATCCGAGTAAGTTTTCATTACTCCTCTCTTATGGAGTAGTTTTCTTTTAAAGGCGTTCTCGGATGCCTTAAGTAGTATTTATTAAAAGATACGATAATCATTTAAAGGCTTAAAAACTTTGTATAGTTTTTATGTTCATATAAGCTTATGAGAAAATATCTAACCGGTTTTACTAGATTCAGTCATCTCATAATTTTATCATGAACTTGTTTATTTATATTTCTATCTTTTAATTTCTGCCTTTATTTTTCACGTTTATGTAAGCTTATGAGGAAATGTCTAACTGACTCTGCAGATTCATACATCTCATAATCTTATTTTGAATATTTTCTTGTTATAACCGACTTTATCTCAAATAGTCTTCATTTAAACTAGCTTGATTTCAGGTTCTTTGAAAGTTAAGTAGTCACATTAACTTATAGAAGAAATAAAGATTTATAACATGATTTGATTTATTTCTTTTTTCGTCCTTCTTTCTCCTTCCTTTTCTGGGGTCAGAACACTTTTATAAGTTTTATCCCCCAGTTTTTCTGGGTTTTATCCCCCTGTTTTCATCCACTTTGAATTTCATCATTAAACAAAGAAGATTAGAAGAAACAGGGGATACAAACTAAAATTAAAGGGTAATAACATTGTTCTCATTGCATTTAATTATATATTTTTCTTTAAACAAAATAAGTTATAAAAATTACATATTTCATCCTACTTATCATTTACCATATAAGGGTATCTTAAAAATAAATATAAATATTTTATTATAAATCTCATCTATGAATTATTTAAAATTTATTAAGAATTTATTATATAAACAATTTTCTAAAATTTATTAAGAATTAATTATATAAACAATTTTCTTCTAATTTTAAGTAATTTTTTTTAATTTTTTTCTAATTTTAAATAACTTAGATATAAATCTTATAATAAAATATCTATTTTTATTCTTAAACAAACAACTCTCATAATAGAAAATTCAGAAAAAAAAATTATGATAATTTTAAAAATCTTAAAGATTCATTTAAAAAAAATTACACAATCAAATGAACTAATTACAAATGCTACTAATTTAAGACTGTCTTAATATATAATCATTAATATAATGTATAAGGCTATATAATGCATTCACTGCTCTGTCATACAGTCATGTATCGTGTCTATAAGATTGATTCAACCATGTTTATAGATGCTAACCTTTTGTTTCTCATACATTTTCCAGTTCAAATCTTGAAAGGTGCAAGAGCACTTCTACCATCCAGTCCTTTTGCAACAAAGTAGGCTTCATACTCAGTAAATGTAGTTTCCCTATATTTTGGAGGATCCTTTTCAGATAATAGTTCCTTTATAGGTCCTAAAGGCCTTAAGGATGCCTCAGCACCAGGGCTGAAAAAGCATGCAACAGATATTCTTGGACCAACATGATTTGAAAGCACTCTGTGTTCAGAACTCTTCAATCTATCATTTGTTACAAGCTATAATTCAAACAGACAAACAGTTAGCAACATGGTTACATCCAATAATAAGGCTCATTCAAATAACACCAGAAAGAAACAACCAAGTCGTGTTTCAACTAGGTGGGAACAAGAACATGGATCGAATGAGTGGTTCTGACTCTATCATTCAATTTTAACAACAAAATGACTCAACTCAAACTGTCTGAATACCTGGAATCTTTCCGTTATTGTTCATTGAGGGATGTAAGTTATGTAGAAGTAGTCAATTTAGTCATACAATAAGGAACATTATAAGCACAGAAGGCAAACATTTGCAAGATGGAAGATGGTGGTAGCAATACCATGTCAAGTTGTATGGTTTGATTTGACATACTCTTTCTGATACACCTGCTGAAACACTTCAACATACTCTTATGAATGTATTCATGTTAGTTGAAATTCATATAAGGGTCAATTGTTTAGCAGAACTCTTTGTTCTATTTAGTAACATTGGATTATAATAATACACTGTGCAGGACATATTTTTATTACTTCATTAGTGTTGAGCCATGATCATTGTTTAAGTTAACTATAATCTTTTGCCAACTTCCATTAGAAAAATGAAGCCTTACATGTACTAGTATCTGTGATAGAAAAAAGTTGCAAAATAACAGGAGAATAACAGAAAACTTGCCTGCAAAAGATCGCCAATATTAATTACCAAAGCACCAGGTACAGGGTTTATATCAATCCACTTGTCATCGCATCTTATTTGGAGGCCACCAATGTGGTCCTGGAGAAGGATTGTGAAGAAATCATTGTCAGCATGCGCGGTGGTTCCCATAGTCAAATCTGGTTCCGGACATGCAGGATAATAATGGCAAATACCAAATACTCTTTCTGCACATCCCAAATCTTTAAGATAGTTTGGAATCAGATCCAAAGCTTCTGAAAACATCTCAAGAAGTAAAATCCCAAGCTTCATTATGTATTTCCTGTAATCCAGCAGTATGTCTCTACAAGAAAATGCAGTCAATCAGAAGGGTGGAATTTTAGTTTTGGACCTTCTCAATTGTCTCAGTTAGCTTCTATAATAGTTAAATTTTCAAACTTCATCTTTTAACTTTGATTTTATAATATGTAGAAATGAACACAGGTCACGGATTTTAACACAACCTTCAATTTCATTTTTTCTTTTTAGATAAAGAAACATATATTAGAAGATAGGAGTGCAAGTGATCAGGGTATTGATAGGACGGAAACATACCACCAAGAGTGACTACAAGAACTGTGGCTAGAGCTAAAGAGAAGGAAAGGTTTCAACAAGTCATAGAATTCAAGGGGAGGATTGCTAGAAGAACAGCTAGAGAGTTTGAAAACGAGAAAGGTAGTAATATATAATTAGAATAGATGTTTTTTCCTTCCCCTTGTATATCTCCACTTGTTGGGTTGATTTTGATCATTTACCATAGTTTGAAAGACCAAAACCCTTCATACCCATTTTATTGGTTTCACCAACAAAGGGTACCCTGCCCTTAACATCAAGATGGTGTCCTAGTTTTGCAATAGGTATTCTTTTGTTACTTTCATAATGCAATTTCTAGATTTGACCAGAAATGCTTCTTTTAACAGCATGACAAAACTGTACTTTTTCCACCTAACAAACATAAAAACATTGCCAAATTTGATAAGGGACATAACAGGTAAAAAAAAAAAAGTGTTCAGTTGTTTCCAATTCACATTCCCAGAAGACAAGACACACAAGTTCTTACTTTGAAACATAATTCCACTTCTTTGTAGATTTCTTTTTCAGGGTATTTTATCAAGTATTACCTTCCGATCTATGATCAACAAATAAATCTGTGTACCTTAACACTCGGTATTTCAGACTACTTTCTTGGGATACTAAGATTTATATAAGAATCTGACCTTTTCCGATACACACAAACTTAGGTCTTAGAGACCGAATCCTTTACTCATGTCATACCATGTTAGTTTAACTGACAAATTTGAAGGAACAAGTAATTGATAACACAAAAATACCTGCATGCTACAGGAATTTCTTCTGGTTTGGGGGCATCAGGATACAACAAGCACTTAAAAGTATCCCTCCAATTGAGTGCTGGCTGTGAGCCATATAGATCAAAATTGCTGTTATAGAAAAAGGGTTTTGTTCTATCTCGTGAATAGAATTCCTTTTTGTCTTTAGTATCCAGCTCATGAAACCTTTTGACTCCATTTTTCATCTCCTCAAGAACACTCACTGGGATCTCATGATTGACCACCTGAAAGAAACCCCATGTTTGAGATGCCCTCTTGACTATTTCAACAAGCTCGTGGCGCTTACTTGCATCCGTGTGAATATCTGCAAGGTCTATCACTGGAATAACATGGCTTGTGTTGCTTAAATTTGAGACCTTCTTCTCAGATTTCTCAGGTGGAACACGGAATATGCTAGGAACCTTCTTAGTACCTGCATCAACAAGCCCTTTGACACCAGCTTTTGTTTCATCAAATGCTTTGCGTTGACTGAGAACATAATCGAAGTCAGACTCACTTGTTGTTGCCATTTCCCTTTTAGTGGTAAAGGGTGAGTGCACGAGTCAGGGAAGAATTAAGCAGCTATGCCTTGAAGATTTGCTTCAAAGGAATCAATAACGGAGGATGACGAAGAAATAATTATCTATAACTTTTGTGTTGTATTTCATGTGTTTTTATGTCAATAGTTGTGATCCAAAACAGGACAAGAGTGTAGGTTCCTGGTCACATCACAGCTTTAAATAGCTTAATATCTTCTGTCACATGTGTCAAATAAAAATTAAAAGACTTATTTTATTTGTACTGGTAATATGGATAATTACATTGAAATAGATCCAACAAAAAAACTGAGAAGGATTTATATCTTTCTTTATTTACTTCAATTTTGATGTATCCTTTTTCCAGATTTTTTTCTCTATTCTTCCACCAACCGAGGTAGTTTTCTTGATCTTTACAGCATTATCTTATATTTTTCTTTTTATAGAGAAATTTTAGTTTTTTACTTAATCCTTTATAGGACCCTAAAGCTTTGTTAATGGCAGAAGATTTGTGTTGAAGAACCAAGCAATTGATTGTCATTTTTTATAACTCATAAGATGTTTGGAACAGAATTGTTGATTGTCATTAAACTGTAAAATGGAAAACAAATTGAATTGAAGCATCACAACACTTCCAAATGTGAGACAACTTATTAGTTTGATATGTTAGTTGTTATCAATGTTGTTTGAAGGTGAAAAAAAAAAACGGTTCTATTACACATTGTCACATTGGTTTTTTTGGTAAATGGTCTGAATTTATTCTCATGTCACACAAAACATTTTTCAGTTTCCTAATTGTAATTGTATTTTTTTATATATGAAATATATATATATATATATATATATATATATAATCATAAAATATTAAATATTAATAATATTTTAATCATTATATTTAATAAAAAATAATAATATATTTGTATTCTTATTTTAAAAAATAATATAAAATTTTTAAATAAAAGATTCTCAACAATAATTCTTAAATAACATATAATAATGAAATATTTTTTCTTTTTTATTAGTTCGTCAACGGAAAATTCTATCATAACTTAAATAATAAATAAAAGACAAACAAATTCATAATATTCCTGATAGATAAAAATTTATACGATCATTATATATGTGTATTTTTTTAATACATGAAATATATATTTTATATTTTATATGTATATTTTATGCACGTATATATATATATATATATATATATATATATATATATATATATATATATATAGTTGAAAACAGAATTAATCTAAAAATAAAATTAAAAATTATTTTTTTTAGATTTTTTGAATTAAGTATTTTTAAGTTGTCGGTTCAAATTAAAAATTAATATGAACTGAATAAAAATTATAATATGTATTATTGAAATTAAAATATAAGATGAAACTTTTTAGAAGCGAGTGAAATTGAATGTGAAAATATATAGACACAAATTAAAATTATAAATATCTTAATAATCAAGCAAGATGTTTTTATAATATATTTTTCATTAAATAATTATTTTATTATAATAAATTTTGAATATCATAAAGATCACCTAAATCAAATAATAAAATATTGATTTTATTTAATTTAAATTTTAAAATAAAAATCTAACCATGTTTAAATTTCATATTTGATTCAAGTCATTTTTTAATTAAAAACCAAACCAAACTGTATAGTCAATACAAATCAAATCTTCATGAAACAAATAATTCGTTCAGCATATACTACTAAAATTCGACATGTAAATTTTTAACATTATTTTGTTTTAAAGAAAAAAATTGCTTATACTTCTTTGTTTCCTATTTTCAAAGTAAAAGATAAACAAACTATCAATTAGATTTTGAAGTGGCCAAAATCAGCCACATTTATTTTAAAATTAATAAAATGGTGGAAATATTAATCAGATTGTATATCATATAGAATTTATAAAAAAAATTAATTATTCTAAAATAACTATATTTTCTTTTAATTTTATAACTATTAAATTGATCTCAAATTATAAATTATTAATTAATTTAATCCTTAAAATTATACAGTAAATAAACGAATGAATCTTAACAATAATATATTTTAAAAGAATAATTATTTAAATAGAATCTATATGAATTTATTTACTAAAATAAATAGATACGCTTATTATATTTATGTGGTTTTTTCATTTTTTTTCCATCAATTTTGTATTTCTTCTCTTTTTTCATTAACTCTTTATTTTTTTCTATCTTACTCTTTTTTCTTTCCTTGTTCTCCTAATTAAACTATTATATTAAAATTTAATAAAAATATATTAAAACAAACATTTTAAAAATAATATTAAAACTAAAAAAATACTAACTAATTATTTAAAATTATGATAAAAAATAATTTTATTTATGATGATATAAATAATTAATTTAAAATTATTTTACCATGATAAATAAATTACTCATCTAATTAAAAAATATAAAATATTTATAAATTAAATATATTTTTTATTTAATAATTATATCTAATTATAATAAGTTTGAGTTATGATAATTAATTAAATTAAAAAATTTTAAAAACTATTTATTAAAAAAATACTTTAAAATAAATATTTAATTTTTTTCTTAATAAGTATAATATAATAATAATATTTATAACATCTCAAATTTATTATATAATATTTTTTAAATATAATATATTAATTTATAATATTTTTAGATTATTGAAATATTTTTGTTTTTAATAATAATAAAATACTTATATTATCAAGTTTTAATCTACTATTTTTAATTAAATTAAAGAATAAAATGAGAAAAGAACATGAGAAAGAAAAAGAGAAAAAAATAAAAAACAACAAACAGAAAAATAATAAAATAAATTAAGAAAAAGGGAAAAATATTCGACAAATTTATTTTTTTTTATTAAAATTTATGTACGAACAATATTTATTGTTCTGATCGGATAAATAAAATTAAGGGAACTTTATTTAAATAATTTTTTTAAATATATTATTTATAATATTGATTCATAAACAAACGTTTAAATAAAAAAATAATATAAACTTTTTTATTGCGTAGATTGATTCAACTTTCTATTTTATCATCTTATTAAATTTAACTTATTTTTGTAATTTTAATTATTAAAAATATGTTTAGATCAACTTCTACATAAATATAAAAAAAAAATAAGTTACTTTCTTAATAATCTCAAAATTAATATATAGGTAAACAAATTTATAGATATTTTTTATATAATTTATACATAAATTAAAATTTATCTTTAAATTTCTATTTTTGACGAATATATAAATTAATTTTATAGTATTTATTTTCTTTGAAGTCCAAACACAAAAAAATGTTTTAATTTTAAAATAATTAGAAATATATGAAATTTTTTTATTAACTTTCTCTTCTTTTATAAGAAGAATTGCAAAATTTAATAGACTTTTAAAAAAAATATATATATATATATATATATATATATATATATATATATATATATATATATATATATATATATATATATATATATATATGTATGAAAAAAAGTTAGTGAACACGACAGATATATCTTTTTATTAATCATATTGATTAATAATATATATTCAATAATAAAAAAATTAATAGTATAGAAAAAAAAAAAAAGATACATCTCTCTATTAATCATCAATAATTCATATGCTGCATTTGGGATGAATCAATCATCCTTCAAATATATCACTAATTTTTTGAGCTACGGGACGCAACATTGCGATGTGCTAATGGGTCTGGAAGATTTGTGAGAAAGGGAAAGGGGTTTCGCGAAAAGGCGAAAGCAGAATTCGGCGAAGAATCTGAGAACGTGGGACTTTGATTCGCGAGATGTATCAGTGGCGGAAGTTCGAGTTTTTCGAGGAAAAGTACGGTGCCAAGTGCTTGACTCCCGAGGGCGACGATGGAGGTGACGTCGTCGGGGAGAAGAAGATCGAGTGCTGCTCCAGCGGTAGGGGCAAAGTCGTCACCGGCTTCGACGACGGCGTCGTTTGCTTCTTCGATCGAGGCTTAAAGTTCAATTACGCTTTCCAACCTCATTCCTCTAACGTTCGCTTTCTTCAGCAACTCAAGGTAAGAGATTAATGATTGCTGAGATTTCCTACAATTGTTCATTTTTTTTTAATTGCGTATGATGAAGTTATTGGAATTTTTTAGAATTTTATTTTTGAGAATCAGTTAGAGAATCTGCAGGTTTAGTGAGATGGATTTTACTTATTTTTGCGTTTTCAAAGGATCAAGGAGGGGTATTTTGCGGTTTAAATGTTTTGTTCACGGAAGTAGCAGTTCAATTACGCTTTGCTCTTGAAATGAAGTTCAGTTATGATTTTTTAATTGTTGGAATTAAGTAGTAGTAGTTTAACCTCACTCTTTTTTCGTTGTCTTTCCTCAGAAGTACCTTGTAAGGTGAGATCATTGATGGGATTTTCTAGAATCCTGCTTTCAATTGTGTTTGATTGCCGGTTGTTTCGGTGGTGGAAATTTCTAGAATCCTATTTTTAGTTGTGAAGATTGGTGATAGAGTTAGCGGTCATAGCTGAAAGTTTTTTAAATTGCGGTTGTGATCGTGGTTTTTGCGCGATCCCTGATGTTGTGGGAAATTGTGGGGAAATGTGGCCGCATGCAATTGCGGTTGCCGTTGACTCCGAAAACCTTGAAGCAGCAGCTGAAACTGCAGTTGTGGTCACTCCGAAAACCATGACTGCAGTGACTCCAAAAACTCTGATGCTGCGGGTGAAACTGTGGTTGTTACCATTTTTTAAAACTTTGCTTTGTAGTATAATTTTTTTTTTTTATGTTTATTAGGATTGGACATTGGTGAAGGGCTTTTATGGTTTAAGAACACGTTTGGATGTTTGTTTGTAATAGTGCAAACTAACATTCATACATTCCAAAACATGGAATGGATAAGCAAAAATTTCTGTCATTTGTGTTGAACTTAGGTTTGGTTACCTTAACTTCAACTGATAAGATAACCAAACGCATGTTTTGTTGGGTTATATAGGGTTGTGCTTTGATTCTTGAATTGAAGTTAAAAGAGGTGTGTTTTGTGTGTTGATTAACCAGCAACGCAATTTTCTGGTAACAATTGGAGAGGATGAACAGCTTACTCCCCAGCAATCAGCTTTGTGCCTCAAGGTTTTTGACCTTGACAAGATGCAACCAGAGAGTTCAAGCACAGCGAGTCCTGATTGTGTCGGGATATTGCGGATATTCACTAATCAGTTTCCTGAGGCAAAGGTAATGAATGAATTGCATGCTTGTTACTACTCATTTTCTGATTAATGATGTTCATGTGGTATTAGTTAAACTGGGTAGTAAAGTAACGTAGTTTTATTGTCTCAGTCCCTCATTTTGATGGTTTGGGAACTATGGTGTACTACAGATTACATCTTTTTTGGTTTTGGAAGAAGTGCCACCTATACTGCTCATAGCTATTGGATTGGACAATGGTTCTATTTACTGCATCAAAGGAGACATTGCCCGGGAGCGTATCACACGTTTCAAGCTTCAGGTTGAAAACAACCATTCAGACAAAACACTTTCTGCTGTCACTGGACTTGGGTTTAGGGTGGATGGTCAATCTCTACAGTTATTTGCTGTGACTCCAAGTTCAGTGAGCTTGTTTTCGTTGCATAATCAACCACCGCGAAGGCAAACCCTTGATCAGATTGGATGTGGTGTAAACGGTGTTGCAATGAGTGAACGCTCTGTATGATGTCTCTGTTCATTGTTCTGAAATAAATTTTATAAACTGTCATAATTATATTCTGTCATGATGAATGTCTCTATTTGTTAATATGAATAGGAGTTGATAATTGGTCGACCAGAGGCAGTATATTTTTATGAAGTTGATGGGCGTGGTCCTTGTTGGGCTTTTGAGGGAGAGAAGAAGTTGCTTGGATGGTTTCGTGGATACCTTTTATGTGTTATTGCAGATCAAAGAATAGGAAAACATACTTTCAACATCTATGACCTCAAGAATCGATTAATAGCCCACAGTGCATTGGTTAAAGAAGTTTCTCATATGCTTTATGAATGGGGTAACATCATACTCATAATGAATGACAAATCAGCTTTATGTATTGGAGAAAAGGATATGGAAAGCAAGTTAGACATGTTATTCAAGAAAAACCTATATTCTGTAGCCATTAATCTTGTACAGACTCAACAAGCAGATGCTGCAGCTACTGCTGAAGTGCTAAGGAAATATGGGGATCATCTATATAGCAAGCAAGACTATGATGAAGCAATGGCCCAGTACATTCTTACTATTGGTCACCTTGAACCTTCTTATGTTATACAGAAGTTTTTGGATGCTCAAAGAATCTATAACCTCACAAATTACTTAGAGAAGCTACATGAGAAGGGTCTTGCTTCTAAAGATCACACCACACTTCTATTAAACTGTTACACCAAATTGAAAGATGTTGAAAAGTTAAATCTATTTATTAAAAGTGACGATAGCATTGGGGAACTTAAATTTGATGTGGAAACAGCAATCAGGGTTTGCCGTGCTGCCAATTACCATGAGCATGCAATGTATGTTGCAAAGAAGGCAGGGAGGCATGAATGGTACTTGAAGATCTTGCTTGAAGATCTGGGTAGCTATGAAGAAGCCTTGGAATATATTTCGAGTCTTGAATCAAGTCAGGCAGGGATGACAGTAACGGAGTATGGGAAAATTTTGATAGAGCACAAGCCAGCAGAGACAATTCAGATTCTCATAAGGCTTTGCACGGAAGATGGTGACAAAAGAGGACGACGCCCAAAGGGAGTGTATATGTCTATGTTGCCATCTCCTGTTGATTTTCTTAGCATTTTCATTCATCATCCTCAGTCCCTTATGGATTTTCTAGAAAAGTATACGAGTAAAGTTAACGACTCACCTGCTCAAGTTGAGATTCATAATACCCTCTTAGAGTTGTATATATCCAATGAATTGAATTTTCCTTCGATGTCACAAGTTAATGATGGTATAAATGACCTTAATGGAGTATCAGCAAAAACTATGAGTGCTCAGTCTAATGGAAGCATTGCTGATCACGAAAGTTCTGAACAGGGAAAGGACCGTCTCGAAAGGCGTAAAAAGGGTTTACACTTGCTTAAGAGTGCATGGCCCCCAGAGACAGAACATCCACTATATGATGTTGATTTAGCAATTATACTATGTGAAATGAATGCATTCAAAGATGGGCTTTTGTATTTATATGAAAAGATGAAACTCTATAAAGAAGTGATTGCATGCTATATGCAGGCACATGATCACGAGGGGTTAATTGCATGCTGCAAAAGGCTGGGGGATTCAGTTAAAGGAGGGGACCCATCTCTTTGGGCTGATGTACTTAAATATTTTGGTGAGCTTGGAGAAGATTGTTCTAAAGAAGTAAAAGAAGTTCTGACCTATATTGACAGGGATGATATTTTGCCCCCTATAATTGTGCTTCAAACTCTCTCCCGAAATCCATGCCTCACACTTTCCGTGATCAAAGATTACATTGCTCGAAAGCTTGAGCGGGAATCAAAGATGATTGAGGAGGACCGACAAGCTATTGAGAAATATCAGGTTTTGTTACAAGTCTGCCTTAATTATTTAATGCTTAATATGTTGTGTGTTTGTGTCCATTGTAGATACTCTTGTTAATTTCCATTCCTTTTGTTTTCTAATGGCATAATCAATTTAAACAAAAGTAAGATGCATTCTGGAAAATAGAAACTTAGCAGATAATGGCTTTTAAAACTAAGCAGTTTAAAATTAAACAAAATATAAAACATAGGAAACTGAGTTTTTTTTTTTTAATTTATTTATTTTTTCTCTTTTTTACATGCCAGATGCTTTTTATGCATGTAAAGTAAATCTTTTGCTTCTTGTTGGAGATGGAGACTAGTGCATTGTGATGATAAGCCGGTAAATACAAATGATTATGTGCCCCATTTGTTAAAGCTTTTGAAACAAAATAAGTCATTTTAAGAATTATAAAGTAGTGGTGAATTTTCTAGAGATTTTATCTAGAGAACAAGCTATTTTTTGTTTGGTGTTAATTATCAAAGATAGTTCTTTGTTTGTTTTAAAAGATAATTAAAATTATAGTTTTTCTTTTTCCAGAAGCTATACAAAGTAGCTTCTCAAAATAATAAAATATCTCATTTCTTTTAGTTTTCTAGTTATTTTTAACGATCTCAATTTTCATTTTTCATAATGAAATTGATTTTTAATGTGAAGAAAAACAAACGAGTTCTATACTGATAATAAATAATTTCTTTTCATGTAATATAATTAAATTTATTGAGAAATATTTCTTAAATAATCATGTGTGAAGATAAAATTCTTTACTCCAAACATTGGTCTTCCTATCTGGTCGGGAGAAGTACTCTGGGAAAGAAAAATTGAGAAACAAAATACTTAGATATCCTTCTTAGCCTCATGAGTATGAGTGATATTTTTTGTATTACTATTCTTTCTGTAAACTATATGGAAGTCTTATCTGAAGAATCTGTGCAGGTAATTGAACAATATATTTTTTGGTTTCTATTACTCTTGGATCATTCCTCCAAATTAATATGATCAGGCACGTGAATACTGTAGCAGAAATTGAAGACATTGAAATTTGTCATGCAAGAAGACCCTAGTAACTAGTGAATCATAATAAATGGAAAACACCTTTTGAATTTTAAAGTAACAGTTGGGTGATTATGATTATTCAATGTGAAGCAGACACCCGTTTTCTGTTGTGATATTTGTTTTAGTAAGCATCTTCATGTCATAATACAACATGCCATTTGTTATTCGTCATATGAATTGAATTTTCATCACCTAGAACGGTTGTGGTTCTTTTAAAGATGAAGTAGCGTATTGTGATGATAAATGGTAAATACAAATGATGATTTTGATAAAAAAATAATTTCTTTGAATATAATGAAATTTAATTTATTAAGAAATAGTTATCAGATGCTCCTTTTATGATAAATTATTCTTTGCGTCATGAGTCTGGTGATCTTCTTTCTTAATTGTTATTCTTTACGTAATTAGTAAGGAAGGATTTACATAGAAGTATTTCTGTGCAGGAAGATACACTGTCAATGAGAAAAGAGATTCAAGATCTTAGGACAAATGCTAGAATTTTTCAGCTTAGCAAGTGCACTGCATGCACCTTCACCCTTGATCTGCCAGCTGTGCACTTTATGTGCATGCATTCATTCCACCTGCGCTGCCTTGGCGATAATGAAAAAGAATGCCCTGAATGTGCTCCTGAATATAGGTCTGTCTTGGAAATGAAAAGAAATTTAGAGCAAAATTCTAAGGATCAGGACAGATTTTTCCACCAGGTGAAGAGCTCTAAAGATGGGTTTTCTGTCATTGCTGAATATTTTGGAAAAGGGATCATCAGCAAAATAAGTAATGGATCCAATTCTGAACCCAGATCCGGAACTGCATCATCCACTAGTGGTTTTTAAGGCTTGAGATTTCTGCTACTTGCTTTTCAGCAATTTTTCATTTATCATCAAAGAAGTTGGGTCTCTAGATTTTGGATAAAATTTGGTTATTTTTTTTGGTTTCAGATTTCTTAATTACTGCCTTTTGTCAGGAGTCCAAGGTTTGTTTTGTCCAGAATGTGCTGACTGCTGTAAATTTTAACCAAGAGTGGTTCATTCATTGAGGAAAGTCCCTGAGTGGTCTTACTCTTTCGCCAGAGTATTGAACCTTTGGGAAGGATTTGAGGTTTCTGATTCTATGGATCCGAACATAACCTTTTTATTTCAGTTGCTCCTTGATGGAAATACTGGCCACATATTTAAGGCAATGTGAGATTTACTAGGTATGAATTCAGTTGATAGTTTTCTTTTTCTTGCTTTTCAGTGTGTAATATTATGGCGGATTAGAATCATGGAATGAGGTTTTTATTTTTATTGTTTTATTTTTTGTGATAGGTATAGAAACAAAATGAATTGTCTGTTTTAGCCAATGGCCATTGATTTTCTTGTATTTGATGTCCTGTTTCTTTTTCTCTGTTATTAGAAATTCCATTTACACTGTATTTATTTAAACATACATTGTCTTTGCTCTGCACCTCATGACAAAATACATTTTACTTCTAAATTCTGATTGGATCACCCAGAATATATAATTGGGTTAGAAATTTAGAAAATGATGAG
This sequence comes from Sphenostylis stenocarpa, assembly GCA_963425845.1. Lineage (NCBI taxonomy): Eukaryota > Viridiplantae > Streptophyta > Magnoliopsida > Fabales > Fabaceae > Sphenostylis > Sphenostylis stenocarpa. The sequence continues at coordinate 45,769,827 of OY731401.1, forward strand.
GTTCTAGCTCTATCTGGTCTTGAATGTTTAATGTTAAATCCATTATTAGTTTTTTTTCTCTCCCTCTCTCTTGCTTTGAGTGCTTGCACCTCCAGTTTGCTTTGAGTGCTTGCACCTCCAGTTAATGCTGTTTGACTGGGTTCAGAAACTCACTTTAGTTTTAGACTATTACATTTTATTTTTTGGAGTAAATTTTAAAATTTGTTTTAAATCTGGCCTTGGGCACAGGAAAATTCTTCTCTCAATCTTTGCGAAATATAATTCTTAGTATTTCGAGTTGAACACATTAGAATTATTCATCTATTCACTTATTACCGTTTGATTAAAATAATATATATATTCTATTTTTCTACCAAATGAAAAAAATTATTCTTTGAGTAAGTTAAATATAGTAATTAAATAAGAGGAAGGAGTTGTTGATAGTTTATTAAAAGACATAAGGATTTTATTAAAAATATGAGGTGAATTTATCTTCAAAATTAGACGAGTTGTAATTGTTATTTTATTAAAAATTTACGGAAGTGAATATTTATTTTAAGATGTGGGTATTATTTAGTATAGTTTTTGGATAAATAAATGTAATTTTTTCTAAATTTCATTTGTGTAATTTAATATTGGCTCTTGCTTCTTGCATTCCCATAATTTTTTCATGCATCTTCATCTCTCAAACCTTAATTCCTATGTTATTTGAATTTTTTTTTTGCTATCTTATTCATTGAAGGTCTTTTCAAACAATTAAAAATAAGTTTGTTAATAATAAGTTTGTTAATATTATGTATGAATTATATGTTTCTGCACTTAAATTGTATAAATAGATCTACATTGTTCAATTTGAAAGATAAGGTTAAATTTTGAAATATTCAATCGGGAATGTATTTTCAGATTAGATTTCCTTTTTGGAACTCCCAATTTGGAATGCATTTCTAGATTGATTTTCTGGAAATGTATTTTGGAACACCCATTTCAGAATACTGTTACGGAGGGTGGGATGCATTTTTAGAAATTAATTTTGGAAAGATGAATCCAGAATGTATTTCTAAAAAATTAATTTTGAAAATGTATTATGAAAAACATTTTCTAAAATGCATTTGTAGAAAATCAATTCTGGAAAGATAAACCCGAAATGCATTTCTAAAAAATTAATATTGAAAATGTATTCTCTTGAGAATTCAAGTGTGAGTTTTAAGTTTCACATTGGGTAGAAATGAAAAAGTTGAGTAACTATAAGTGAGAAAGACCCATGACCTAATGTCTTAAGGTTTTGGGTTAAAGGTGATGTCATATTCTCTTATATGGTTGACTCATAACCCGTTTATGAGAATCTTTCATTTGTGTTGAAAGTTTTTCTGACAAGGATTAGACAAGTGAGTCACGTTAAGTTAAACAGTTGTACAAGTAAGAAATGTTTCTGGTCGAGGGAGAGGTATATCAATGTGAAAGGGAATCACACTTGATCCATTTGTGAGAATTTCTCCGTTATTAATCCCTTCAAAAATACCTAACATATTTTGGAATCCATTTTTCAAAATACATTTCTAGAACATCCAAAAATTATATTCCAAAATATGTGTTCTAAAATATATTTATGAAAAATTAATTTTAAAAATATATTCTGAAACTCACTTTTCATAATGCATATTTCCAGAAAATTAATTTCAAAAAAAGTATTTTGAAAAATACATTCCATATTTTTTTGAAAAAAAATTTCAGTTTTCTCAAGATGATATTTAATTCATGTATAAGTCAATTTAAGGTTATACATCTATTTTTTTCTTATTATTTTCTTTCCTTAAAAGACATTATAGAGAAATTTATCCAAGCGCAGCGTTATTAAATGAACACTAATTATCGTAATACATATTATTATTATAAATATTACGTAATTTATACAATATGATTATATTATATTAAAAGAAATAATGTGATGTATTAATAAAAGTTTGTCGTGTTCTTTTGTTTTAACATAAAAACAATGATGTTATACTGCAATACCAACAAATAGTTTTGATTTGCATCTCCATGTCAATTTCCTACACATCAAACAGAACTTTCCCTCGCTTTATGTCCTGTGCGGTTCACAAGACAAAAATTAAAAGAAAGAAAAAGATAGAAAACAATGCAGAATGTTTAATTATCTGAAACTAATAAAAAAATAAAAACAAAATTTATTTAATTAAATGCCTTTATGATAGAAAAACAAAAGTGTGATTGAAAACAGGTAAAACAAAAGGATACACTTTGATTTAATCAATTTTAATTTTTCTTTCTCTTTTCTCACCAAACACTACACGTTAATCCTTTTTTCTCCTGCCGTCCTTCTCCCTCAGCTGAACCAAAACAAGCAATGAGTCTGACTAATTAATTTGATCTCTCTGTTCATAACACATTCTTAATTCTCTTCAACATACATATTAAACTAAAATTAACATAAATTTACACATACAAAAAAAAAGCTAATAACATTTTATGTGGAATGATTAAATTAAAAAATGTGTTTATTCAAGTTATGTTAAAGTCTTTTCAACAAAAGTGGCTTGTATCCAACATCATGTGTTATGTTTTTGTTGTTAATGGAGTTGATAACTATAATTCATGAAATTTCAACAACAAACCAAACACGTGCCCTTTCTATTTTAAACTTCACCATTTTCTTGGTTTCCATACTACAACTCCAACCAAGGAAATTTTATCTACTTTTTTTCGTCTTCGTCCTTTCTTGTGTTATTCTCTCTCATCCTATTTCTATACCATACACCGAATATATTCTTTTTTCAAAAAGTGTTTTTGTACTTTATGTTTTTAAATTCATTACTTTATATTCGCCTTAACCATTTCACTAAATAAGATATTCATTACTTTAGTCTATAAAAGCATCTTCATTAATGCTCATAAGAATTATTTAAAAATAAAAATAAATATTTTATTATGGATTTCATATTTAAATATTAAAAATAAATATTATATCAATTAAAGCTAAATTTAAAGTATCACGTTAAAAACATATTTTTGTTTCTCACTTTATTTTCCATCTCATTTATGCTTTCTCATGCTAATTCTTTTATTCCTTCCATGTGATGCATGTATACTATACGGTATAGGATACAATAAGTATCTTATACTATAATATATTTATTTTAAAAAAAGTACAAATATATATATATATATAATATGTATTTTAAAATTTATAAAATATAATAAATATAAAATTACAATTATATAAATCTAAATTTTAAATCACATTTCTTAAATATTATAAAAATAAAAAATACAATTTATTATCATTATAAAATATTTTTTATTATTTATATATAAGAATAATCATATTAATTTTATTATCTTTTAAAATATTTTATAAAGAATAATTTTTTATTTATGAAAAAATATTTATATATTTTTATTTAAAACATACATATATTTTTTGAGTGAATATAAATAATTTAAAATTTTGAATATTTAAAATATGGGAAGCAAATTAAAGTATGGGTGGTTGATAGTCTCTTCTTATAATATAATGCAGAGTTCATACTCAAAACCAAAGGCTTCACTTTCTCTGAGTTCTATCCGATAAGTTGTATACTTCACAAAGCTACCATGGAGAAAACGGTTCACATAGCAGTAGTTCCTGGTCCTGGCTTTAGCCACTTGGTTCCAATTCTTCAGTTTTCCAAGAGACTTGTTCAGCTGCATCCAAACTTTCATGTCACATGCCTAATTCCCACACTTGGTTCTCCCCCAAGTGCCTCAAAATCCATTCTTGAAACTCTTCCACCAAACATCAACTCCATTTTTCTTCAACCTATCAAAGCTGAGGACCTACCACAAGGGGTTGCCATAGAAACTCAAATTCAGTTCACAGTGACTCTATCTCTGCCATCTATACACCAGGCCTTGAACACCTTAACTTCAAAGAACCCCTTTGTGGCCTTGGTAGCTGATTCTTTTGCCTTTGAAGCATTAGATTTTGCTAAGGAGTTCAACTTGTTGTCCTATATTTACTTCCCTTCATCAGCAACAACACTGTCTTGGTACTTTTATGTGCTCATATTGGACAAGGAAACGTCATGTGAGTATAGAGACTTGCCTGAGCCTGTTAAAATACCAGGCTGTGTTCCAATTCATGGCAGGGATCTCAATAACCAATCTCAAGACCGATCAAGTCAAGTATACAAACTCTTCATCCAGCGTGTTCAGCGGTTCTGTTTTGTTGATGGGATTTTCATTAATAGCTTCTTTGAAATGGAAACAAGTCCCGTAAGAGCATTGAAAGAGGAGGGAAGGGGGTACCCTCATGTTTATCCTGTTGGGCCAATTGTTCAAACTGGTGATGATGCAAAAGGGTTGGAGTTGGAATGTCTAACATGGTTGGACAAACAACAAGTTGGTTCAGTTTTGTATGTTTCTTTTGGGAGTGGTGGAACACTCTCACAAGAACAAATAACTGAGCTGGCTTATGGTTTGGAATTGAGTAATCATAAGTTCTTGTGGGTTGTGAGAGCACCAAGTAGTTTAGCCTTTGATGCATATCTTAGTGCACAAAAAGATGTCGATCCTCTACATTTCTTGCCATGTGGGTTTTTGGAGAAAACCAAAGAGCAAGGTATGGTAATTCCTTCATGGGCACCCCAGATTCAAGTCCTTGGTCACAGTTCAGTTGGAGGGTTTTTGACTCACTGTGGTTGGAATTCAATCCTTGAGAGTGTGTTGCATGGTGTGCCACTCATCACATGGCCACTGTTTGCAGAGCAGAGAATGAATGCGGTTGTGTTACGTGAGGGTCTGAAAGTGGGAGTGAGGCCAAAAGTTGGTGAAAATGGGTTGGTGGAAAGGGTGGAAATTGCTGAGGTAATAAAGTGTTTGATGGAAGGGGAAGAAGGTGGGAAAATGCATAAAAGAATGGAGGAATTAAAAGAAGCTGCAACTAATGCACTCAAAGAAGATGGATCTTCTACCAAGACCCTTTCTGAGTTGGTACGAAAATGGGAAAGTTTGGTTTAGGAAAATAAGTTTTATGGAAAGCTTTCATGGGGATCTTTGCATTTTTATCTCTTTTCTATTTCTAGTAAGTGCAAATCATTCTGTGCTTGTTGGCAAATAAGAATATTACAGATGTTGAATGTGATCATCATCATTGTTATTTGCACTATTAATCTGCTATTGTAGCATGCTCGTGTGGAATTTCATGTCGTGTCTTCAATGTGTGAACCCTTTATATGGTACAATAGGTACCACGATGATCATAATATTATTGAATTTGATTACCAGTGATTCTGCACCAGGGACTATTTTTGTGGTTTTGCACTGTCCTCATTTGCTGTGTTTCTGGCTGTATAATGTATGAAATAAATATAAAATAAATTACATTAGTTATAACTAATTCTTTTTTTTAAATTACATACTTTTTCTGTCTTTTTATTTCCATATTAATTGTTTTAAAATTTGATTTATAAACTATCTTCATCTTTATAAATATTATTATGAAGCGTGATACGTGTTTTAGGTGCTAGTCTAGGAATAAGCTATGAATAAAAAGAAGCGGCAAAAAGTAGACTTTTCATTATTAAATTTGGTGCGAAGGTGTGTAGTTAGGTCTGAGAATACTATTACAACATAAAATATTCAATAAATTCAATCCTAGGATAAGATAACATAAAAAACGACTTGCTGCCACTAACTAAGCTTACGAAAATTGTGTAAAATGACTTTGGAAATTGTTAATAAAGTTTTTACTTTTTCTAAAGAAGAAAGTGGAAGATTGAAGAATAACTAATATAGACTATGTTATATATATTTTATTAATTTGTCATGTTAAATATTTGATTATACTGTGATATAATTAATATTTATGCTTATTTTTTGTTATAGAAAAAATTATAAATAATATTAAAGTGATAAATAATAAATAAATTTTATTTTATTTTTACTCTTTTATATCTAGCAGTACAAAATAAATAAAAGATAACCTCATTCCATCATTATTATATATAAATTGTTATGGAAAGAAACATAATAATAATATTGAAATTAATTTTAATTTGGTAACGTTAATTGGATTATAACTTCATGATATATAATAATGATTACAAAAGTTATTGTATATTTAAAATAATAACTTTTTAATAATAATTTCCTCTATTGAATAAATTATTAACAAAATTTATGAAAAATTTGTCTTCATAAAATGAAAGATGATAGTTTTTATTATAACTGTCATCATATATTGGGACAGTTATAAATAGAATTGTGGTATGTCTCGTTATACTTTAAATCATTTTACATTCGTGCCTCCAATTCTTACTTTCTTCTTATCTCTTTTCCTTTTGTTTCTCTTCTTTAGGATTCACTTTTCTTCTCTTTCTTCTCTCACTTGCTAAGTGTTTTCTTTTTCATGGATATCTCTAACATGTTCAACTCCTTTTTCCTCCCCCTTTTTATCTCTTTCTCGAAGTGTCTTTTTCGTAGTGATATCTCTAACTTTCTTTGCTAGGGAGAACAACATAATAAAAGATTCTAACAAGAAAATGATTCAATATATGCTAGTAAAGCTGCTTTTAGATGAGTTACAAATGAAGAATGAATTTTAGATTGTTCTGTTAGACAAACTTTGTGTGACCACTAAAACTTTTATCGGGTGTTAAGGTTATGATAGAAACTTTTGATTTTGTTAGATAGAGACTTTAACATACAATGACAGTTCTAAATATATTCATGGTCGTATTGATAATATGTATGGATACAAATTATGGTTGATTTTATAATTTTTAACAACGACGGTAACAATATGGTTTTCAAGTGTTTGTATTCCTTGTGAGCAGTGGTGATTTAATTTAAATGATTTTATTATTTTTTTAATCTAAATAAACCTTTTATTCATTTAAGTTCTGTTTTGCTTTTTTTTTTTTTTTCATTTTTCACTTTTCATCGTTCAAACCAACTAAGAGATAAATTTTTTTATATTTTCTTCATTCATTTCAGACTAGTTAAGAGTTAGTCTAGAAAAAGACAAGTTCATTGATGGAAAACTTGTTTAGGATAAATTATATTTTTCTCCTCAAATTTAAAGGATTTCCTCCTTTTTATTCTAGCCTGCATGAGGGGATTTTGTTGTTTGTGTATGAGCTATAATGGAAAAGGATAAATCCTTTATTAGTTTAGGTTTGTAATGATATATTTGATTTTAAATTTGATTTCTTGAAAGCAAGTTAGCATATCCTTAACTCTTAGAAAATGAAGAATTCTAAAGTGGAAATTAATAAATATTTAATTTTGAAATGAAATGCGAATAGGTGGGGAGAATATATGTTTTATTTTTTTTTACTTTAATTAATAAGAAAAAAAATTTATATTATTATTATATTATTAATTTAGGTAGTTAAAATTAAAATATTATTAATATTTTATTTTGTTATATTTTTATTTTATATATAAATTATATGAATAAAATATTACACAAGAAACTCTACCGTCTCGTATATCTTCTATGTAAAATATAAATATTTAAAACCATAAAATCATAAAATCTGAATAGTGGTATCTAAAATTTTGGTTTTATTTTAGACTTGTATAATGAAAGGAGAAAGAAGTTTCTCACCGGTTGTTAATCCACATTTCAATGATGAAAGTTATGACCTATGAGTTATGAGAATGTAATTTTATCTTGAAAGATTAGATTTATGAGAAGTTGTGGAAAATGATTACATAGTTGATACATAGCCTAAAAATCTTACCATGATCCAAATAAAAATTTAGAAGAAAATAAAAATAAGGAAGTCAAAAGTGAAGTCATATTTGTTTACTGGTTTTCATAAATGATCCTCACTATAATTATGACCTTAAAGTCACATAAAAATGTTTGAGATTATTTGAAAGAAAAATATGAAAAGAACAAGAAAACTCCACGTATGAAAGGTATAAAATTGATTAGGGAATTCGAGCTACAAATGATAAAAGAGTATGAAACAATTAAGGAATATACAAACAAATTCTTAGATATTGTAATAAGATAAAATTGCTCAATAAGAAAAATTGTCAATTCTAGACTAGTAGAGAAATTTTTGGTAATAATGTCGGAAATATCTGAAACATCTATTGTTTTATTGTAAAACACAAAGGATGTTTCTAAGATTACTTTGACATAAGTGCTACATGTTTTACAGACGCAACAAAATGAGGATTGATGAGAAAATATCATGCAGTCAAATGTGCTATATTATATTATAATAGTCAACATAGAGGTGCCAAAATATGCTTTATTATATTATATTAGTCAACATAGAGATGTTAAAATGGGCAGCCTAACGTAGTTTGGTTCTATGAGCCAAATAAACAAAATTTGATGATTTAGTTTGATCTATGTTTTAAAATAAATTATAATTTTTAGCCTAACCTGATCCTATCTTAAGCCAACGGGCTAACAAATTAATTTTGACATAATTAAAAATTTTAAAAATTATTTAAACAAAAATAAATAATAAAACATGTATTTTTAAAACATAAATTATAATAATAAAATTAGTTTTTATTGAATGATATAAGAGAAGATCTATTAAATCCAAAAGTAAGATTTACAAATTTACTTTTAATTATTATAATTCATTTTTTAGTAATTTATTGATCTAAAATAGTAATTAATCTTAACTATTAAATCTTATAATAAATAATTGATAGAGATTTACTCTAATATTTTCTCTTAGAATAAATGAATCTCTTATCAAATTAATTTATAATACATATATATTTTTTAATAAAATAATATCACTTTAATTTTTATTTCAAAAATGGTTATTATTTTATAAAATGGGTTGACCTATAAACTTATGGGCTAACTTGACTTAATCCAATATAGGTCATAACTTAAATTGGCTGGACTAAAATAAGTTTCATTCAATTTAGACCACACATTTTTTAACCTAACTTAATTGATTTTTTAAGTTTTTTGGGTCAGCTCATCAAATTAAGCTTATTTTGACACCTCTATGTTAAAGTATTCACCAAGCCAATAACTATATAAAGGTAATAAATCACGTGTCTTTTCTATTTATCCCTGTTACAAGAAAAATAATCACTAATACAAGTGTTAGTGAAGACCAAATATGAAATGTCACAAATGTGGTCAATTGAGACATATAGAAAATATATGCAAATCTCAATGTTAAGAAGAAGTTGTCAAGGTTATAAAAGACAAATAAAGAGGAACATCTTTTTGCAATACCATGCTTTAAAACTAACAAATTCATTGGCTTATAAATAGTAGTTGTAAAACTACATGACTCATGATCAAGAACTTTCAAAGAGCTCAATGAATCTATTATTTCTAAAGTAAGAATTGGAAATTGAGAACAAATGAATGTATGAACAATTGCAATTAAAATTCATTAAGGTGTTAACTTAATTTTGATGTCTTATATGTTTTCAACCAAAATTTATTAAGTGTTAATTAATTATTAAAGAAAAGTTATAAGGTATCTTTTGAACACAAATTTTATAATTAAAGATGTGCAAAATTTAAAATTATTCAAAGTTCAAAAGAAAGGAAACACTACAAGAAAAATTCATTTTAGCGACCGAAAAAATCGGTCGCTAATGTCAAAAAATCGGTCGCTAAATCAATAACAAAGTAAAAAAAATAGCGACCGATTTAAATCGGTCGTTAAATCAAAAACAAAGTTAAAAAAATAACAAAGTAAAAAAAATAGCGACCGATTTAAATCGGTCGCTAAATCAATAACAAAGTTAAAAAAATAGCGACCGATTTAAATCGATCGCTAAATTAATAACAAAGTTAATTATTTTTATTTATTTACATTTTTAATTATATCAAGTTCATTAGACAACTTTTTTCTCCAATTGGACACAATTGTATTACATAATGAATGCTTAGTAGTTAGTAGTTAAGATGCATTCTCATCCATGAAATGTGGACCAATTTGTCATAAACTTAAGATTTGAGAAACATTTGCAAATTGAAACTGCCAACTAACAGTGACAGAAAAGATTTCTCATTGCCAAGTACTATTAAATGAAACTGTTACACTTAAACACTGTTATACACATAATTGCCTTTTTTTATATGGTAACTCTAGCACAACCTTAAGAGGGTGTCAATATTGTTTTCTGTGGACTTAAGACTATATTTCAATTGTAGAAAATGCATATATACCAAGAAAGGGTGAGACACAATAAAGGTGAACAAAAAAAAAATAGTATCATAGTAATGATACATTTCCTTTCATAAAACTGAATTGTAACGTCGCTTCTTTTGTGGTGTTGAATGTGCCTGTGCTTTGATCCCATATGTCTTCAATTGAAAATTTTCAAAAGCCTCCGAAATTGTCTCGCACCTATAGGATTGCACAAAGAAATATATTAGTGAATCCAACCTGAATGGGTAAAGGAAAGAAGTTTAAACATGCACAGGATAACTAACCAGGTTCAACCTTTTTGGAGTACACCTTAACTATCATATCTTGGTAAGATATAGGTAGCAAGTGACTTACACGGTCATTGGGTATTGTAAATTTCTCATTACTTTCATAATCCTGAATGCATTATTGAAACTAGGTAACTCAATACAGCTAGCATAATTTAATTCCAAACTAAGCACCAATAATCGGGCCAAACTAAACCACTTTAAATATTTTAATAATTTTGAACAATTGCAGCCCAGTATCCCAACAGAAGTAATATAAAACAGTTTAAACTAAAACTTATTAGTAAGGAAACTGTCAAACTGCATAAGGTAAGAGGTTTAATAGTGCAAAAAAAAGATATAATCCACTAATACAATATAGACACAGGCAAAACCAATTAATATATACGAAGATTAAAGAAATATCTTGATGAAAGATAGTTAGGTAGGTTTGGCGATGTACCTTGAAAAAGTGGATGCTGCCACAGAAACATGCACCATAAGAGAGAAAAATAATGCATTAGGATAACATTATAGTAAGTTAAAACAAATTAAATGTCTATGTTCAACAAGCATGATTATTCTTCATTGAATACCTTTCAAGAGGATTATGATTTCCACTAGTCAAATCAATTTTGACGTTACAAACAACTACATCCTCCTCTTTCAGAGTAACTCCACCACTCTTCTGCCAGATACATATATAAAACAAAATGGAATTCCTCCTTGAAGAGAAAGAATCAAAATTATATGCAATTTGCAAATGAGAAGGTTTAATCAGATTGAAGACCCGAGAGCAAACAATATCTTGAGGGGTGACCTTCTTAAAATTGTCTAGCATACCCTTGGGTACTGGGTACTCATTACAAAACTGCAAAACAAAATTCTTCCTCGAGTTCAAGCAAGACTATCTAATTATAATTATAATTTAATAAATACACACAAACATTTTAGGCCAATGTAATGTAAATTTAGAAACATCCACACAATAGTTAGCATTGAATTTGTGACAAGCAACTTGAGAAGATACGATGACGTAATAGGTAATTGCAGCAGGTAATTGACAACAATCAAAGAAAACCAACAGGTTAAAAACATGTCTGGTACAAATTCCTCCTTCAAATGCGCAGGATGAACTCCCTTGGCCTCCTTTAGTTCTTGACTTGTACTTGTCTCAATAGTTTTAACTATTGTGTCATCTAGTTGCATTTTTAAAGTAAATTACGTTTTATGATTCAAAAGAGCATTGTAAAAATGCTTTTAATTTTGTAAGAAGCCCTGATAACCTTCCAGTACTGAGAAGGATTATTTATATGAAATTTCGAAATAACTATTAGCATGAACAAGTGCATTGACCATCATAAGCTCCATTGCCTGGAAACATCAAGATGGGATTAGAAACTGTAAAAACCAAGAATGGTAAGTTCATGGGTATTAAGTAGACAGGTAAGGAAAAAAAGGGCAGGTATCTACATCTACCTAAAATTCAATAATCTTCTTAACAAAATGAACATACTTCATACCTTCACTTTTGGATGTGTATAAATTGTTCTATACAGATAAGCACGAGTGGCAAACATTTTGTGGATGGTAAGGTCTAGTAAATTACGTAGTCAACATGAAAACTACATATTCAGGAAAAAAACTAAACGGAAATAACAGTATAAGACCTAAAATCAAACCGGAACCCGATTCAACCAATAGAGGTAGTCAGTTTGACAATTCATATGAAAATAAACCAGACCCACACACAATTCATCCTTAACCAAGGAGAACAATCCACAGTAAAAAGACATAAAAGAAATAGAACATAGCAGCAAAATGTGAACCGAAGGGCTTGACCCGCGACCCCTCTGACTCACCTCTAGTGCGCGGCTGGTTCAATAGTGGAGGTTAGGTTGAGATTTAGGGATGGCCACGATGGTGGCCAGGGAGGCGGTGGTGATGACTGGGGTTTGGTGGAGGTTGGATTAGGGTGAGGGCTGACTTGGGGGGAGCAGTGAGGGGGCTAGGGCTCGCCGGGAGTGAGGAGGAGATACTGGCCGTGGGATTTGGAAGGTTAAGAGGAATGGGTGAGTGAGGCGCGAGAGTGAGGGTTATTTGGGGATAAGTGGGGCGACTGGGATGTAGATGGTAATGAAAAATGTGGTTGTATATGATAGCGGTTCCACTGGAACCGCTCTTAAAAGTGAACATCTAATAGCGGTTACACCTTAACCGCTATCTAAAATATATTTTAGATAGCGGTTAACGTGGAACCGCTATTATATATTTTCAAATATGATCGATCATTTGAAAATTTAATCGATCATAATAAAAAAATGTGGTTGTATATGATAGTGGTTCCACTGGAACCGCTCTTACAAGTGAACTTATAATAGCGGTTAAACCTTAATCGCTATCTAAAATTTAGATAGCGGTTATCGTGGAACCGCTATTATATATTTTCAAATATGATCGATCATTTCAAAATATAATCGATCATAATGAAAACATACATTAACTATTTTTTTGAATATTATGTTTTTAAATTTGCTATTAGAGAAAACGTTTCGAATTCAAAATGTTAAATACTTTTAAATATTAAAATTAACTTTATCAAAAATTAGGAAAAAAAATTAATCCAAAAGAGTTCAAAAATGTATTATAATATTGTCAATTTTGAGTTTAATTATATTTTTCATTCTCAAAGTAGAAAAATATATTGTAATTATTTTAATTTAATAAAATATAATTTAAATTTTTAATACTAAAATTAAAAGATTAAATAATAATAAATTTAATTCTTTAAATTTAGTATTTAGAAACTAAAATTATAGTTTCTCTGTTTTAAAAAATTAAAATAAATATTTAAAAATAAAAATCAAAACTAGTATTATCTTAAATTTATTAAAAGTATAATTAAATCTCTATTTTCTTAATTTTTTTTGTTTTAAACTTCTCAATTCTACATTTTTGTAAATTCTATCATTATATTATCATCCTCATCTCCTCCCATGTTCTACTTTATCTTTACAATAGTTAATATTCTTAAATAATTTATATTTTTATTTATAATTTTTTAATATATATTTGAGAAATTAATCAATTATAATCTATTGTTTGACAAACTAATCAATTATTTAGAAAAGTAATCGATTATAATTAATTATTTGAAAAAATTATCAAATATGATCGATCATTTGAAAATTTAATCGATCATAATAAAAAATGTGGTTGTATATGATAGCGTTCCATCTGAACCGCTCTTACAAGTGAACTTATAATAGCGGTTAAACCTTAATCGCTATTATATATTTTCAAATATGATCGATCATTTCAAAATATAATCGATCATAATGAAAACATACATTAACTATTTTTTTGAATATTATGTTTTTAAATTTGCTATTAGAGAAAACGCTTTAGAATTCAAAATGTTAAATACTTTTAAATATTAAAATTAACTTTATCAAAAATTAGAAAAAAAATTAATCCAAAAGAGTTCAAAAATGTATTATAATATTGTCGATTTTGAGTTTAATTATATTTTTCATTCTCAAAGTAGAAAAATATATTGTAATTATTTTAATTTAATAAAATATAATTTAAATTTTTAATACTAAAATTAAAAGATTAAATAATAATAATAAATTTAATTCTTTAAATTTAGTATTTAGAAACTAAAATTATAGTTTCTCTGTTTTAAAAAATTAAAATAAATATTTAAAAATAAAAATCAAAACTAGTATTATCTTAAATTTATTAAAAGTATAATTAAATCTCTATTTTCTTAAATTTTTCTTTTTAAAACTTCTCAATTCTACATTTTTGTAAATTCTATCATTATATTATCATCCTCATCTCCTCCCATGTTCTACTTTATCTTTACAATAGTTAATATTCTTAAATAATTTATATTTTTATTTATAAATTTTTAATATATATTTGAGAAATTAATCAATTATAATCTATTATTTGAAAAACTAATCAATTATAATCAATTATTTAGAAAACTAATCGATTATAATTAATTATTTGAAAAAATTATCGAATATAATCGATTATTTGAAAATTTAATCGATCATAATAAAAAAATGTGGTTGTATATGATAGCGGTTCTACCTGAACCGCTCTTAAAAGTGAACATCTAATAGCGGTTAAACCTTAACCGCTATCTAACTATATTTTAGATAGCGGTTCACTTGGAACCGCTATTATATGTTCACTTTTAAGAGCTGTGAAAATATTAACCGCTCTTAAAAGTGACAAATATTTTATTTATTTATGGACACATTTTTGCATCGATATCGCTCGAGCGAGACCAGATGTCGCTCAAGCGAAATACAACCCGAGAATACCAATTTTGTGCAGGTGGCGCTGCTTGAGCGATATTATTTTTGCTTGAGCGAATGTTGACTGCGAAATACGCACCAGTGTCTTTCTCACTGTGTTCATCTTAGTATACAATTTTCATGAATTTATTGCTGAATAATTGGTTCGTTAGCTGTTTAATTTGTAAATAGTTTGTTATGAAAGTGGTGTTGAAAGTGTTTTTCCACTTGTTGGGTTACAATATACAAATCTGTCAAGCAATAGTTTAATTAAATAATATATTTATTATCTAATGTATATTGATATAAAATTTTTTTGGTATATCAATTATATGACAACAACCATGATTAAGTAATTAATAATAATAAAGCAATAAATTTAAAAATTAGATTAAAAATAAAGTATTATAAAATAAAATTGTAATAATTTGATTAAAATTGTATTTTTGTAATTAATTAAGTTAATGAGGAATTAAAATGTGATAATTTGATGTGTTTAATTTTTTTAATATAAATTTTTAAAATATAATTTAATTTCAATTGAAATTTTCAATTGAAAAATAAATTCAAGAATATTTGTTATTAAACTTTTCTTAAACAATGTATTGAATAGTTAACATCACTCTAGTCTTAATTTATTACAATTTAAATTTTTAATAAATTTGATTTATTACAATTCATTTTGTTAATATTGAGACCATAGTTTATTTTTAAAGTATATTTTAAAAATTAAATTATTTTTAAAAAATAAAATACTTTTAAAAAATAAATTGTAAAAAATATACTAAAACAATTAAAGTATATTTATAAAAAAATAAATTTAAATATAATAAAAAAATAATATTCATTAGCTGATCGATTTCAATTCGGTCGCTATTTTCTCATTAGCTAATCGATTTTAATTCGATCACTATTTCAATTTGTAATTCGTCGCTAAATCGAGTCGCTAAATGATTTTTTTATTTTAGTATGAAATAGCCACCGATTTATCGATCGAAATTTTGCGACGCAAAATATTGGTCGCTATTTCGGTCGCTAAATAAAAAAGTGAAAACCAAATCATATTTTGGTCGCTAAATCGGTCGCTAATTGCGACCGAATTAAAGTGGTCACTGAATCGAGTCGCTAATTGCGACCGAATTAAAGTGGTCGCTAAATCGGTCGCTAATTGTGACCGAAAAAATTTGGTCGCTAATTTCGGTGGCTAAATGTATTTTTTCTTGTAGTAAAAAAAGTATATATTTGATGAAAGATGAATTGATTACGAATAAACATATAAAAGAAAAAAAATCAAAAGAAAAACATAATGCATATATTTTTAAAGAAACTTGATATCAATAAAGATAATGAAGATGTAAATGAAGAACCATCTTTCCTATAGTAAATCAAAAATTCAATGTTACTACCATGAAATCCAAAAAAAAAAAAAAAAAAAAACAAAAGAAATGAAATTGATAAAAAAAATACACTTATTAGAAAAGTGCAATTTAACAAAAATATGATTTTATACAAGAAAGAGAATAATAAAAATTACAAATAAAAGAGAAGAAAAAAAATTAGAAAGAAGAATACCAAATTTAAATAAATATATATTAAGAAAAAAATACTTGAACATATATATATATATATATATATATATATATATATATATATATATATTAAATTAGACATTACGAGATTATATTATCTATAATAGTTTTATATATAAAAAATTATTCCTAAATATATGTATTTTAAAGAATTATTTTTAAAAATAAGTAAAAAATCTTATTTAATAAGTCTAGTTTGAAAAATTATTTTAGATAAAAAAAGAAAAAAATACTAATTATTTTAGTTGCGTAAAAAGTTGGATTATGACTTTAAAAATGTCATGATAATTAAATGATTAATGCAACACAAACACAAATGAAAATTCATATATTATTAATGAAAATAAAAAATATATTTTATCAGTTTTATTTCTTGATTTTTAAAAATTAAAAATTATTTTAATAAAATAGTTATCAAATAAGTTTTTTAATTTTAAAATTATTCTAAAACCTATTTTTTTAAAATAAAAGACAATCTTTTAATAATTTTATTTGCAAACATTATCATCCCATGACTTTCTAATTGCTCCAATAGATAAATCTTCGTGACTTTATATTTCTCATTTCCTTGCAATTACTTATTAAGATCTTGGATTTGATACAATATTCACATTCAATTGATAATCTTAATCATATAAAAGACAAAGAAATTGGGTTCATGAATCTATTAATGTTTCTACCATCAAGTCTTAGGTCAAAAGTCACCATATCTCTTAAATTATGATTATCACTTGATATTATTATTGAATAATAATATAGTGAGTGAAGTAAAACATATAAATATGATGATTAGTGTTAATTTCTAAATTAAAAATTTAATATAGTTTTCCCAAATTTGTATAATATTTCATACCTATTTAATTTGAATTATATTAAATTTGTGAACTAATTTTTATGAAAGATGTTTAGTATATGGTAATTATATAAATTAAATGATTAACTTATTCTTATCACGTATTGTTTCATTGCTATAATAATATTTTGATACGTGAATATATATATATATATATATATATATATATATATATATATATATATAATTAAGTTGTTTTATTCATGTAAGATGCAACTCAATTTATAAAAATTTAAAAGTGATGAAAGAATAAAATAAAAAATTACAATAAAGAGATTAAAGGATGTCATTTCAAATCATTTTTAAATCTTTTATATAATAAAAAAAATCTTATGATATTAAGTAATAAGTCTTGGCATTAAACTAAGATTATGATGTATTTTTAAGAAAAAAAAACAGAATCTCAATTAAATTGTTACAACTTAAAAAAGTGTCGATATTGAAAAGTATTTAGATTTTGGCGAGTTATATTCTTAGAAGAATTTCAATGTTATTTCTCTGATTATGATAAATTGCATGTAGCATTTTAGTAGGATATAAAAATACCTACTAATCAAATATTCATACTAAAATTTTGACATTTTTTTATCTTTTTGTTGGTTGTCAAATTCCCTTTTTCTTCTAATCACACAATCCTTTATCTCTTTATTGAAAAGTATAGATATTTATGTTCACTCATAATTTTCTTTGCCAACAATTTCATTCTTTGACTTTCTAATTCAACAAGTAGAAAAGTCTTCCTCTTTAATGTTATTCTTTATCTTTTGGAAAAAAAGTACATATTTATGTGCTACACTTAATATTTTTCTTTGCCAAGAATATCATCCCATGACTTGTTAATTGATCCAATAATAATAATAATGAAAAAAACTACAAACAAAACCAAGAACACGAAAAAATGTGAAAGTTATGGCGATAATATAAAAAATGACTCAGATTTTTTTAATAATTTTAAATATATAAATTTTCAGTTAATCCTTCAATATTATTAAATAAATAATTTTTTTTAATTTTTTTTTGCAACACTTTATATATTTTAATAAAATTATACTTTTCAAATAAAATATATTTTAATTAATAACAATATGTAGAAACTTATTTACAATAATAAAAAAGTGATTATAAAGAACTTTATTTAAATTTATTTAAATTTTATAAATAAATAGAAGCTTTTATTTATAAGTTAGAATCAATTAACAATTATAAAGTTAAAAAAAATATAATAATTTTACTTTTATTTATTTAAAATTTGTACTTTTTTTTTATTTCTCATTTCCTCTTACAATTTTAATATTTTTAGAAAATTTATAGAATGTCGTTTAAATATCTATGCTCATAAAATCTTTACATTTTTTTTTTGAATTCTTACTATATAAAGTTATTAAAGTTCACAACATAAAATCTTGATCATACAATTTATATATATATATATATATATATATATATATATATATATATATATTATGAAATATTATAACATTCTTAAATAGTTTTTAAAGTTATTTTAAAATCTCATTTCAATATATTATTTAAACAGTATAATGATATTAAAAAAAAAAAAGAAAAAACAGAAGACCATTATGAATATTGGAGAAAACTGAAGCAGCCAAATTTGACTGTGAAGGGTCACAGTGTATATCAGAATTAGCTCTGCATGCCTTACTTTTTGCAAGGAAAAAGCAGAAGAAAATGTCCCCACCATAACATTTTCTTACAGTAACCCCATGCTTGATGGTGCAAAAATGAAATAGAAAATATAATAAAAAATTAATATTTTAACTTTTTTTCATTACTATTAATTTTATATATATATATATATATATATATATATATATATATATATATATTTACAACCAAAAATTAACTAATTTAAAGAAATAATTATTTGACTAAGTTATATAACTTATTTTAGTTAAATTGTCAAAATCAAAATTATTCTTTAAATTAACTATCAATTTTTATTATAAATTAGACTTTAAAATAGTAATTATCAAGTAATTTTATCATTTTAAAGAACAACCATTTGATCTTAATAGTAATTTAATTATTCTACAATTATTAGAATTTTGATTCAAAACTAATAATAATTTGTATAAAAAAGAATTTTAGAGCTTTGGTTCTTTGAGTCTTTTCGAACTATTAGTTAAGTCTTTTTAAGTTTTTGAAAAGATTTTAGTGATTATGAACCAAGATTGCTTTTATATATTATTTCTCGCAATAATATTAAAAATGCATAATACCTTATCTACGACACAATAATCAAAATAAAGTAAATATAAAACTTAGACATTCTTTTGTGTTGATACAAAACTAGTTAAACTATATTTGCAAATAAAGTAAATATAAAATTATCATAGAACTGTGTTAAAAAATCACACCATAATTTTTTTTCATTCATAATTGATCTAAAGAAGCATCATAAAACTGTTTCCAAAAAAACACCGTAAGAAAACATCATAAACGTTATCATCTACTCTTTCCATGTGCTTTAATTAACAGTGACAGACAAACCAGAGAGTTCCTGTGACAGAGCATCCCATCAATGATGTCCTGTGACACAAGTAGACGACAGATAAATGTGGTCAACATGTGCAACCTCAACCTCGTTCTGATGTTGTTGGAAATGAACCTCAGTTCTTACTTGATTGATAAGTTAATTTTCTCATGCTATTGGGGCTGGTTTATATTTTTTTAATACCTTCTTCTTCTTCGTTAGTTTTTTTTTTTCTGTTTTCTCTTACTTTTTGTATAGTTGTTTCTTCCTTTCTACTTTATCTTCCCCTATTCTTTTATTTTTGAATTATTTCAGTAACAAAGGGACGAAATATGCAACTACCAATTCAGAAAACCAAAGTATGTAAAATTCTTCACCTTAAATCACATTACAAATTCAGAAAATTAGTCCCTAACAAAGGTAAAAGTATGCAACTACCAATGCAAATCCATATAAACATGTGCGCGATGTTAAAGATAAGCCAACTCAATCTGCAGGTGCATGCTACAATAGGAGCTTAAGGTCCAAATTATCATTCTAGATCATAAGCTACCATACATAGAATTATTGGGTGTCATTGCAAATCATTATTAAACAGAAAAAAAAAAAACCCAGAAAAGACAATAAAGAAAAGATCCTAGCAAGGCATTAAATAAACTAGTTTTCTCAAGCCAAATTTTTCCACTTGAATGCCACTTGAGAAAGAGTCTTTGTAGAAGACCCATCTGGTTTGAGAGCACTAGTTGCAGCTTCTTTTAAGTCCTTCATTCTTCTGCGCATTTCACCTCCTTCTTTCCCTTCCATCAAACGCTTTATGACCTCAACAGTTTCTACCCGATCCACCAACCCATTTTCATTGACTCTTGGCCTCACTCCAACTTTTAAACCCTCACTTAGCACAACAGCATTCATCATTTGCTCTGCAAACAGTGGCCATGTGATGAGAGGCACACCATTTAGCACACTCTCAAGGGTTGAGTTCCAGCCACAGTGAGTCAAGAACCCACCAACTGAACTGTGGCTAAGGATTTGAGTCTGGGGTGCCCATGAAGGAAGAACCATACCTTGCTCTTTGGTTCTCTCCAAAAACCCACTTGGCAAGAACTCTAAAGGGTCAACGTGATTTTGTTCACCAAGATAAGCAGAATTGGCCTCATCACTTGGTGCTCTCACAACCCACAAGAACTTGTGGTTACTCAATTCCAAACCATAAGCCAGTTCAATGATTTGCTCTTGTGAGAGTGTTCCACCACTACCAAAACAAACATACAAAACTGAGCCAACTTGCTGGTTGTCCAACCATGTTAGAGACTCCAACCCAATTGTACAAGCCGTCCCAGTTTGAACAATTGGTCCAACAGGATACACAGGAGGATACCCCGTACCCTCATCTTCCAATGCTCTTATAGGACCTATTTCCATTTCCAAAAAGCTATTAACTAAGACCCCATCAACACGAGGCATGCGTTTAACACGTTGGAGAAAGAATTCGTAACCGAGACTACTCCTATCTCGTGCTAGCGTACATAGATCCCGACCATGAAATGGAAGACAACCTGGTATTTGGATAGGATGTGTCAGATCTGGGTACTCACATGATGTTTCCTCATCCAACTTGGGCATGTAGAAGTACGTGGCGAGTGTGGTGACTGCGCAAGGGAAGTAAACATAGGATAACATGTTGAACTCTTGAGCAAAGTCTTGGGCTTCATAGGCAAAAGAATCAATCACCATGGCCACGAGGGGTATCTTTGAAGTGATGCATTTTAGAGTGTCATGAATAGATTGCATAGAGTGAGTCATTGCAAGATGAATTTGGATTGTTGGCCGAATCCCTTGTGGTAGGTCACTGAGGTTCACTGGTGGAAGCAAAATGGGGTTGATGTTTGGTGGAAGGGTTTCAAGGATGGCTTTTGAGGCACTTGGGAGTGACCCAAGTGAGGGAACGATGCAGGTGACATGAACATGTGGATGGAGCTCAACAAGTCGTTTGGAGAAATGAAGAATGGGAACTAAATGGGTGAAGCCTAAACCAGGAATAACTGCAATATGTGTTGCTTTCTCCATGGAAATCTTTGTTCTAGGTTGTGGCTTTCAAGGATTATGAAGAGTAAATACTTTGTTTCATCATCTTGTTGAAGAAGATCATAAATAGAATTCAACTACCAATATTGGTAGTTGCTTTTTGTATTTTTAAGTGATTTAGGTTTCAATTTTTAGTAATATTAATTTGAGTATGAAGTAAATGGTAGACATGTTTTGCTATTGCTTTAAATATCCCAATAACACAGCCATTTTAGGCAGATACATTTTTATTAATAAAATAAAAAAAAAAGATTTCACAACACAACCTCTTCAAACAAAAATATATCATTCAACAACTATTATAATAATAATAATAATAATAATAATAATAATAATAATAATAATAATAATAATAATAATAATAATAATAATAAAATCTTAGATTTATACGTTTAGATATATGTATGTTAGTTTAACACTATATGATTTCTTTTAATATTGCATGTTTTTGAATTATTCAATTCTTCTATAGTTGGATTTCAATTATTGGTTGAAGTAAAAATAACAAATAATTGATTATACATTTTAATAGTTGAATTTGATTTTAGAAGATAAAATTGACACTTACATCCATTCATGCTCTAAAATATGACACGACCTTACTACAACCGCATGTGATCATATCAAAGAAGGATACACTTGTCTCACACTACACATGCATTTGTCAAATTTTAACTTCAATGAATTTAATCTTTTTTCAATCATTTTTACTTTTATAAAAATAAAATTAAGTTCATATTCTTAATTCTTTTTTATCCCACAATTGTGGAGGGATTTCTATACAAGTTAACAAAAAGAATTTTTTCTGCATTTAACTTGTAATTAATACAAAAAAAGAAAATTCTTTACGTCTTTCTTGATTCATAATAACCATTGTAAAATGAGAAAATTTCTAAATTTGTTACATATTGTATAAAGTGTTATATATATAGAAGATGATTTTTTTTACACTTTTGTTTTATAAAACATCTCAATTATAAATTAAAAAAAAATTATATTAGTGTAAAAAAAAACTTTTTACAATGATTTGTTTACATTAATTAACAAAAAAATTATGTTTAATAATACACTGAAAGTATAATTTTTTTAACATATTCTACATCAATTACATAAGAATAAAATATATTTGTATTTTACATCAATTATAAAATTAGTATTTCAATATTTTAAGTCTTGTCTTTTATATTTCTTTCCCAGATAAAAAATTGAAATCTTGGTTCAAGAATTAAAGTTCAATTATATTTTATTTATAATTTATTTTTATAATTGTTAAATACATTAAAACAACTTTAAATTATAATTTTTAATTGTAAAATTATGTCATTTATTTATAGATATAAAAAATTGGAATTATAAATATAACAATAACCATATGATTAAAATAATGTAATATTTCTTTTTATCTGAAAATATTATTTTTTAAATACTTAAGAATTGATAAAAATAAAATTTGATTTGATTTGAATTTTATATTAAATTAAAATGAAATAAAACTAAATTGTATTTAATTGTTACGTTTAATTTATTATGGTCATTGTTGATTCATTTTCTTTTCTTTCATGTTCAAAACTTCATCTTCCTACAAAATTTCATTGATTCATTTCATTCATCTTCGTTCATGTTAATGTTAAGTTTTCTTTCGTCACCAAGCTTTAGCCACACTCTTTTTCGACGACTTTAAACATATGTATAATATTTTCTTACAAATGATTTGATATTGTTTTATATACATTGTTAAAAAATTTATTACACAAACATATAGAAAATGTGAAATATTTTTTTTAATTGTTCATGAGTAAGATTTTATAAATTTTAGCTTTGCTAAGTTTTCATTTATAAGACGGAATTAAAAAAAAATATTTTTTATGCACAAATTTTATTTACAACCAAAATAAAAATAGATGTATAAAATATTTTTTTTTAAAATAAAAATAAATATTTTATTAAAAATCTCACAAATCATTTAAAAATTAATCAGATTTATTTTTATAAATATATTTTTTTAATTTTAAATAATTTTATCTAATTTTAAATTACCCGTAATAAAATTCATTTTTATTTATATAGTAACTTCCATCTGAGATGATGTTATAATTATAATAGTTCATTGAACATGTTTTTGGAGATTAAAAAAAAAATGTAAATTACCCACTATAGGATTCAATCAGAGTATCAATTGCTCTGTTCATATTATAATCCAATCAAAATTCTAAATTATAATTGAATCAAGAAAATATAAAAAAACAAACATTATGAATGAAAATTTAGTTAGGGATAACAATTATTGACAAAATGTGGATGGAGCTTAAGTACTTTGGAAAATCTAGGCAGACAATGGAACCTATGTCTTAAAAATATATAATATTTTTTAATTAATCTTTAAATTTTAATAAATAAATAAATAATTCTTAAAAATAAATTTTATTATCTATTTTAAACAAATTCTTATATATCATCCTAAAATATAATTTAATATATATATATATATATATATATATATATATATATATATATGAATTATAAATTATATTTTATCATAATATAAAATAATTAATTTATATTTGGATAATAACATGTAGAAGTTACTTAGATAAAACAATAGTTTGAGTGGTTAAAATGACTTTCGAAGACATTATTTATTAATGATACTTAAATTCTGTTATGTTACCTTTTTATTTTTGGTTTTTCTCTCTCTTTTCTGTTTCTATTGTGTATATATAAACCTTTAATCTGAATAATAAAGTGAATCTTCTTTTCTGTTACATTATATTCTTAATATGGTATTAGAGCAATAAGCATCTCACGCTCCCATTGATAGAAGTTGGATTCGGTGATAGAAGTTGGATTTGGTGAGGAACACAGTAACAAGAAGTAGTACAGGATTTTCTCCAGGATGGATATAAAGATGATTAGAAGAATTGATAAGATGGTTTGGAGGGAAGTGAGAGAGTTTTGGCTTGAAAAAACCATGGTTGATCTATCAAAGATGAAGAAGCACACAACAAAGCACGAAGAGAGAGTGTACCTTCTGATACCATATTAAGAATATAATGTAACAAAAAAGAAGATTCACTTTATTATTCAGAATAAGGGTCTATATATATAGAGTGTATGGCAGAAACAGAAGAGAGAGAGAGAAAAACCAACAATAAAAAGGTAACATAATATAATTTAATAATGATAATAGAATTGTGGGGCCAGTGGGCCAGAGAATGATAGGAGAATCATTAATACCCCCTCTCAAGATGGAGCATGGATATTGAGCATACCCATTTTGAATAATTTTCTTGAAACACAGTAGAATATAATGACTTAGTAAGTATGTCAGCAATTTGGTGTTTAGAAGAAACATGAGATAAAACAATAAGTCCTTCAAGAACTTTGGCTCTTATAAAGTGACAATCAACTTCAATGTGTTTGCTTCTTTTGTGAAAGGATGAATTTTTGGCAAGTTGAATAGGAGAAAGATTATCACAAAAAACAGCAGAAGACTTTGGAATTTTAAGGCTAAATCATCATATATGTACTTTAACCATTGAACTTCACAAGCTACAGATGCTAAGGCTCGATATTTAGCCTCTGTAGAACGGTAATCTGCTTCTTTGACTTCCATGATATAAGACAATTGCCATAGAAAACACAAAACCCTGTCATGGATTTTCTGGTGATGTTACAAGCAGCCCAATCAAAATCAGAAAAAGCTAGGAGTCTACGAGGATTAAGAATAGGATAGAAGAGTCCCTATCCAGATGCACAAATTTGAATAGATGTCAAATTAAAAATTTATTTGTGAGTCAATAATTTGTTTGAACCTAGATAAAGTAGAAGTGATAATATAATCAGGAAAAGAGAAAGAGATAAGGGAAAGAGAAGAGCACACAATGATTTATACTGGTTTGGGTATAGCCAACCCTACATCTAGTTCCCAGTCAACTCTTAACACAAGAGTGACTCCCAATTCACTATCTTTCAAATTCAGTTTACAAATTACAATAAACTCAGCAGAAGAACCAGTAAAAAGTAAATTAATTAAAAAGATAATCACCTCCTTAGAAATCCACTAAGGATGAACACCTCCCTAAAATCCCACTAGGGATGAACACCTCCTCTGAACAAATCAAAGGATGAAAAACACTTCCTTAGAATCCCACTAAGGATGAACACCTCCCTAGAATCACACTAAGGATGAACACCTCCCTGAACAAATTAAAGGGATGAAAACACCTCCTAAACCCACAAAGGATGAAGAAATAAGATAAGAACAGTCACACCTGGGTAATGGAGATAATAAATTGTAGAAGCTTGTAGAATGCCAATCTCCAAGAACAAGTGTGATTAACAATGAAAGCACAGAAGGCAGTAGAGAAGAGGGTTTTCTCAGAAGGTGTAAAATATCTCTGTTGTCTTGCTCAAAATTCTTTTCTCAAAACTAATTGAATGTAAATTGTATTTTCGAATTCTGTAGTTATATGTTTTTTATTTTTCATCAAAACTTAATTAAATAGAAAAATAGCATCAGAAAATGGTCGTTGGACATTAATATTTTCGTGAATAAAAATAAGGATATATTTAAAAACATTTATTCTTCAAAACAAATATATTTTTCAAATTTGAATTGCCATAATTGATTATGTCACCAATATAATCAATTATGACAAAGAAAATCATTTTTCCATTTCTGATGCATCATAATTGATTATGACAGTGAAAAATATCATGTTATGAATTTTATCACACTTGTGCTTTGGAGGCTTATGCATAATATTACTTCATCAACTTGTACCTCCATATCCAGTATTCTAAGACTCTATCTAGTCTTCAAGAATCATCTTGGGCTTGCTTGAATCATCATCTTTATCAAAAACATATCTTGGGCATGTAGGGAAATGTTTCACATTGTCACCAACGTCTTAAATCCAACTTGTCCTTAATTCATCTTGAATGGTGTTGACTTGAATGTAGTTGACTTGAATCATCATCAAAATCATCTCTTGGGAATGTAGGGACATTTCCATCAATCTCTCCCTCATTGCTTTCAATTTCCCCCTTTTTGATGATGATCAAGGAAACACCTGAAATGAATTAAAATGCTTGACTCGATATAGCCAGCTCAAGATTAGCACAATATAGTATAACACGGATTAATACAAATTTGTATCAAGTGTCAGAGTCTCTTAATCTCCCCCTGGATATATTAATAACAAGACTCCCCCTAACTCATATGAGCAAAGACTTCTCTTAACTCCCCTTGTTTAATTTAGAGATAGGAATGAATTTCACACAGATTTTAATTCATAAAAAAATCTTCCCCTGTTTCATTGATAATCATAAAAATATTATAAGAGAAAAAAATCTCCCCCTATTTCACACAGATTAATATCATCAAAATATCTCCCTGTTTTATTGATAATTATGAAAAATATTGCAATAGAAATTGAGAACAAATTTGCACATATTAGTACATAAATCAAGGTAGAGAAGATAATGCATTACAAAGTGTCATAGAGAAGAACATCATATTAAGGAGGCAATATCTAGGATACCCAAGACAAATGAAGAGAGAGAAAGATAGGGGAATATAATGATTGTAGAGATAATGGATTGAAATACAATAGTTTCCCCCAATTGCAGTCTTCTTATTTAGGCAACTTTCAAATTCAAATTCACTCATATTTCAAATTTAAAATTTAAAATTTAAATTGGAACAAATTTCAAATTTCAAATTTAAATTCCAACAAATTCCAAATTTCAAAATCAAATTTCTAATCCCAAATTTCAATTTCAAATTTCAAATTTCAAATTCCAATTCAAATTCAATTTCAAAAATCTCAAACTGCAAAATTTTAAATTTTCATAAATTCAAATTTTCATGAATTCAAACTTTCAAATTTCAAAGTTGGTTAACAATCAAAATTATGTGACAGATAAGTGCAGATATTCAATATAGAGGCTTGAGAGACCATCATAAACTTATCTTTATAATATTTCCCCTTCATCTAGCTTGTTCCTGTACACCCATTTAGCTTCAATAACCTGCATTGATTTCTTATCCTTGACAATTACCTGCAACATCAACATACAAATCTAGGTACCCTTTAATTATTTTTGGGTCCTTAAAAAGGTTAGTAGAATCACAAGTCTCTTCCAAAAGACTAAGGATTAAAAGAATATAACCATGATATAATAATCAATTATCACAGCACCTTCAGAATCAACATAATTGATTATGACAACAAGAAAAAATTTTCGATTCTGATAATCAATTAGATGCTCAAACTATCATCTAAACATGTATAAATTCTTTATTCCTTTAGGCACCCATTCATATTTGCCATTAGATATGCCAAAATGTTTTATGTAACATCTATTTGATGTATGACCTATTTTCATGCAATAAAAACATGTTAGTTTTCTTTGAAAAGGTCTAAATGAGTTTCTTAAAGTTTTTGAAACTAGTTTCACATCTGTTTTCCTTAACTCTTTCATAAAATAGTTTTATGAGGTTTTAGAATTTCTTTGGGTTTGTAACCAAGTCCAGCTTTGGTAGAATTCCCTCTTTGATAACCTAATATAGAATCAATATTTTTAGAAGATTTTGAAAACTTGTTTATTATTTTCTCTAACTTGAAAATCTCATTTTCCAAATGATTACAATTTTCACAAGGTTTAACAACTTTTTTATTTTTAGACAAATTTTTAAATTTCTCAACATCTTTCTTTAAGCACTCATTTTCTTTTTCAAGAATACTAACAATATTTTCTAATGCATCAAATTTTTGTCTAAGTGCATTGTATTTCTTAGATAACTTGGTAAAACCTTCATACATATCTTGATATTATTTAAACAACTCATCATATTCATTTAAGGATTTTATACTGCTTACCTGTGATGAGGCTTCATCATCACTTTTTGTCATCAAGCAAAGATTTGCTTCTTCTTCTCCATCACTACTTTTGGAAGAACTCTCTTGTGTTGTGGAAGAATCATTATCCTCCCAAGCAATATAAGCTTTGCATTTGTTCTTATAGATACCATTCTTCCCTTTCTTCACATCTTTCTTAAGTTCCGGACAGTCTGGTTTGATATGGCCAGGTTTTCCACATTCATAACAATGGTATTTATTTGTTTTCTCCTTTCTTTACTGTTTCTTTTTCCTATTCTTCATAAAGCGAGAAAATTGTTTAACAAAAAGAGACATATCGGAATCCAAAAACTTACCTTCATTTTCGCTTTCTTCTTGTGAAGATTTTTTTACTTTTAGAGTTATCGTCTTGGCTTGATTCTGTTCACCATTCTTTAACCTTTGTAGCTCCATCTCATGTTCTCGTAGCTTTCCAAATAGAGTGCAATATTCATTTCTATGAGATCATTTGATTTTTTAATAGCAGTGACCTTTGGTTGCCAATTCTTGTCTAAGGATTTCAAGATCTTTGTGTTCAACTCCTCATTGTCAAAACTCTTTCCTAATGCTTTCAAGTGATTTACTATATGTGTGAAGCGTGTCTGGAAATCCGTGATGCTTTCATTTTGCTGCATTTGAAATACTTCATACTCCTGGATGTGTGTTCTTACGTGCTCGCTTTACTTCATTTGTTCCTTCATGTGTTACTTCAAGAGTGTCCCATATTTCTTTTGCCGTCTTGCATTGTGAGACCCTGAAAAATTTATTACGAGTTAAGGCAGAAACAATAACATTTCAGGCTCTTACATCATAATGGGCATGCTTATTTTCATCCGGCGTCCATTGGTCAAAAGTCTTTGGAACAACTCCAGATTCTGTTGTTCTCATTGGAATGTAAGGACCATTGAGTACAACATCCCAAACACCATAATCTAGTGTTTGTAAAAATATTTCCATTCTTTCTTTCCAAAACTGATAGTCTTCCTTCAAATAATGGTGGTCTGTTTATTGAGGCTCCTTCCCTGTAAACCTGATTCTGCATAGACATCTTCGCAGATCGTTTAGAAATATCTTATCTAACCAAGCTCTAATACCACTTGTTAGACAAATGATATCTAGACGGGGGTGAATAGATGCACAAATTTTAATAGATGTCAAATTAAAAATTTATTTGTGAGTCAATAATTTGTTTGAACACAGATAAAGCGGAAGCGATAATATAATCAGGAAAAGAGAAAGAGATAAGGGAAAGAGAAGAGCACACAATGATTTATACTGGTTCGGGTATAGTCAACCCTACATCCAGTTCCCAGTCAACTCTTAACACAAGAGTGACTTTCAATTCACTATCTTTCAAATTCAGTTTACAAATTACAATAAACTCAGCAGAAAAACCAGTAAAAAGTAAACTAATTAAAAAGATAATCACCTCCGTAGAAACCCACTAAGGATGAACACCTTCCTAGAATCCCATTAGGGATGAACACCTCCTCTGAACAAATCAAAGGATGAAAAACACCTCCTTAGAATCCCACTAAGGATGAACACCTCCCTAGAATCACACTAGGGATGAACACCTCCCTGAACAAATCAAATGGATGAAAACACCTCCTAAACCCACAAAGGATGAAGGAGTAAGATAAGAACAATCACACCTGGGTAATGGAGATAACAAATTGTAGAAGCCTGTAGAATGCAAATCTCCAAGAACAAGTATGATTAACAATGAAAGCACAAAAGACAGTAGAAAAGAGGGTTTTCTCAGAAGGTGTAAAATATCTCTGTTGCCTTGCTCAAAATTCTTTTCTCAAAACTGATTGAATGTAAATTGTATTTTCGAATTTTGTAATTGTGTGTTTTTTATTTTTCATCAAAACTTAATTAAATAGAAAAATAGCATCAGAAAATGGCCGTTGGACATTAATATTTTCGTGAATAAAAATCAGGATATATTTAAAAACATTTATTCTTCAAAACAAATATATTTTTCAAATTTGAATTGCCATAATTGATTATGTTACCAGTATAATCAATTATGACGGAGAAAATCATTTTTCCATTTCTGATGCATCATAATTAATTATGACAGTGAAAAATATCATGTTATGAATTTTATCACACTTGTGCTTTGGAAGCTTATGCATAATATTACTTCATCAATTTGTACCTCCATATCCAGTATTCTAAGACTCTATCTAGTCTT
Organism: Sphenostylis stenocarpa; assembly: GCA_963425845.1. Lineage (NCBI taxonomy): Eukaryota > Viridiplantae > Streptophyta > Magnoliopsida > Fabales > Fabaceae > Sphenostylis > Sphenostylis stenocarpa. Next base: position 45,800,671 of record OY731401.1, read on the forward strand.
CAGGAATCATCTTGGGCTTGCTTGAATCATCATCTTTATCAAAAACATATCTTGGGCATGTAGGGAAATGTTTCACATTGTCACCAACGTCTTAAATTCAACTTGTCCTTAATTCATCTTGAATGGTGTTGACTTGAATGTAGTTGACTTGAATCATCATCAAAATCATCTCTTGGGAATGTAGGGACATTTCCATCAATCTCCCCCTCATTGCTTTCACTTTAAGATATCTCAAGACTCGAAAAGCTGCTTGAAGGTGCGACTCTCTTGACTGAGACATGTATTGGCTAAATAGATCAGCTTGTCAATCAATTGTCTGAATTTGGTAGGATCATCAAGGAGATCACCACTTTCATCATTGAACTTTATAGTGGGATTCGAAGGAGTATCAACAGGCTTGCGGGTGTTTGAATATTTGGCAAGCGTACCAAAATTATCAATCGCAGTATAACATTTTGATTAAATAAAAGTCGATCCCACGAGGAACGGTTTCAATGGAAATTCCAAATCATATGCTTACTAAGTATATTGAAACAAAATTTGGTTTTCATAAAGATTATGATTGAAATTAAATAACAAAGAATAGTAAAGTGCGTTTAGAAAATATCAAATTAAAGAACTTAGGATTGACTTCTTTCCTTTTCCCTCTTTTGCATAATAACTATGTCAAATTAAGAACATCAATTAACCTATCAATGTTGGTACCACCTACTCAAATCGTTCACTTTGATTCCTCGCATGTGAAATTCATAAGAAAACCTGATAAACATCGATTCTTCACACAGTTACAAGATTTTCCAGCATTAGGTTTAAGGTGTTAAGCACTTGATACATTCATTCCATTCCTGGTAATTAAAATAACAAATATTGTTACCTGATCTAGGGTTTCAATATATATTTTCCAATCATATCCCAAACATCAAGAATAAATTATTTCAAAGTACAAAAGATAAGAATAAAAACATCAAAACATAGATTAATATCTCAAAATATCACCAAGACACAAAAGAGTTCCAAGGAAGTGCACCCAATCCTAAGAGAATGAAGTTAGCCACTCATGGTGACCATTACAATGCTCTAAAATGAGGAAGAATTGAATAATCCTTGAAGAACAGAACAACAACCACGCCTTTTCTCCAAAAACCTAAAATTACATCTCAAAACGCGTCTTATCTTTTTATAAGAAATATTGGGCCTGGAATCACATCATTCTCTCAAGCGATCCATTATTTGCTTGAGCGAAAAACAACAACTTTCGCTCAAGTGAAAGATATCCGCTTGATCGAGTAGAAACCCGAGAACTTTGTCGTATTTTCGCTCAAGCGAGAGTAGGTGTCGCTTGAGCGAGTCACACCCGAGAGGTTTGACGTATATTCGCTCAAGCGAGCATAGATGGCACTCGAGCGAATTTCCAATTGAAAATCTTCTTCTTTCTTTCACTTTTTCTTCAATTATCTTCACAATTATGATCTTTACTCTTGTATCAAGGTATTCTACCAATTCATCCTACATTGGGAGAAAAATAGATTAAAATCAATAATATTTAAGTGGTTACATAACAATTAAGAGCATAATTATATTAACTTTTACCACTTAACTACCCCAACCTAGAATCTTGCTTGTCCCAAAGCAAAGTAATTTTTCTAAAACAAATCATCACCTATTATCATTTTCTCTTCCAGAACCACAACATAAAAATATTTTTCTTCCAAATGTGATGCTCACAACTCCAAATGAAAATAGGATAAATAAGCATTAAAGTTACAGAAACTAACAAAGGATAATTAGTCATCAACTGTCCTCAGAGAAGCATAATCTCTCAAATAGAGTAATATATAATCATCTCTAACTCTCACGGGTAAGTGTTTATCTCATTTAATCACTTCATTTAGATATTCTAATATTGATAATCATCCTCAAGCAATCAACATTTGTTAAGCAAAACTTAAATCAAAAGGTCTTTTCAGGCTTGTAATGGGGCGGGGCTAAGAAAGAATTCATTGGTTTTTTTGGGATATACAAAGTATTTGAGAAATTGAAATTATATGAATGATTCTTGTTTAACATTTCCTCAAATCAAGTCTCCAACTTCATGTTTTTGCTTCAACATAATGATAGTGAGTTAACAATCTCACCAGTTATCATTCACACTACTTTGAATTTTCTTTCCCTTTCCTCATGCTTTGCATTTATCATTTCAGCTTAACCACAATATTTATGTTTTTCTTTTCCTTTTTACTTTATTCAACCTTTTTTTTAGAATAACACCCATAGGAAAAAAAAAACAACATTCATATCATTCCATTTCTCAAATATAAGAAGGTGGATAAATCTTGTTCAGGCTCAGGGTTCTGTTTCAAGAAACAATCTTGTTTTTGGCTCAAATGAGGTTCAAATGAATTTCCTATAATTAATTAATGCAGGGTTGACTATTTGGCTCTGACTTATATATACTTTCACTACACAAGAAAAAATGCCTTTATCATTTTCAAGTCTTGCTAACATGCAATCACATCAAAGAATCAATCAATACCAGTTATCATCATTAAGTGTTGACTCTCAATTTATCTGTTTTTGGTTCACTCCTCTCTTGGGTTTTGACTAGTTTCTCCAATTCAATTAATTCCTAGTTCTCCTCATCAATTCCTTTTTCACTATCATACTCATCATCCCAAAATCACTTGTTATTGGAAACAATCAAAATGATTTTTCAAGTTCCAGATTTGAATTAGACAATAAGCAATAATTTCATATATGGTTCTAATAACAATGTGTGGGACAACAAAGAAATTTAATCACATCATATTAAGAACATTAAACAAATTGAAGTTCCAAATATCAATTCAAAATATCACAAACAAACAAAATTAACAAAACAAAAGACTTAAAACATCAAATTAACAAATCAAGGAACTTTAAACACATCAAAATAAAAATAAATTAAAAAGAAATAAATTGTCTCCCTCTTTTTCATCTTCACTTGATGTTTCTTCTTCTTCCTCCTGTGCTTTTGCCTCACCCCCTCCTTGAAAAGTTGGACTGTCGCCAGACCATTGAAGATATGTTGTAAAGTCTTCTGGAGAAGTTCATTGTGAACCTGAAGCAATCTTGCAATGAAAGAACCTAAGGAATTAAAATGCACAAAAAATATAAAATGCAAAAAGAAAAACAAATTCAAAACACTAGGTTGCCTCCCAAGAGCGCTTGTTTAACGTCATTAGCTCGACACCTGTTTGCTTTATGGTTCATGCAGGTGAGTGATCAAGGTGATCTATACACATTCTCCATCCATTGACTGTCCTTGTGGGAATTAATTTATTCTTTTCATTGCGAATAACTGTCATCACACCTTTCTTAGGAACAACCTATACAGGACTCACCTTGCGACTGTCAGAGATAGGGTAAATCATACCTGCTTCAGGAGGTTTCAGTACCTCTTTTTGAACAACTTCCTTCATAGTCAGATTGAGATGTCTTTGGGGTTGTGCAACAAGCTTGTAATCTTGTTTTTCAGTTGATATGAGTAACTCCTCCAAAGTATCTATTCTGAGGCAATCTTTCTTATCTTTCGGTTGTTGTACAACTTCAAACATATTAAAATTAACTTCATTATCTCCACTTCTAATTTTCAACTTGCCCTTGTCAACATCTATAATTACTTTGGCAGTCTTCATAAATGGTCTTCCCAAGATCTATGGGACTTCCACATTTTCCTCTATGTCCATAATCACAAAATCAACAGGAAATATGAATTTATCCACTCTAACTAAAACATCTTTTGTTACTCCATAAGGAATCTTTGTTGATCTATCAACCAGTTGCAGAGTCATTCTAGTTGGTCTAATATCCAAATCTCCTATTCTTTTGAGTATAGATAATGACATGAGGTTTATGTTGGCCCCTAAATCAAGTAATGCTTTTTTCACCGATAATGTACCAATTGTGATTGGGATAGTAAAATTGTCAGGATCTTTGGATTTTGTTAGCAAGGATTTTTGAAAAATTGCACTACACCCTACTTCTAGTTCTATTGTCTCTTCTTCTGCAAATCTTCTCTTTTTAGTGAGGAGTTCTTTCATAAATTTGGCCTATGTTGGCATTTTCTCCATAGCTTCCACAAAAGGTATATTAATCTGCAACCTTTTGAAAATATCCATAAATCTGGTGAATTGTCTCTCTTTATCTATTTTTGAAGGATCCTTGGGATATGATAACTTCTTTACAAATGGTTTTTGACTCCCTTCTTTTTCTTGGGCATATTCATTCTTGCTACTCTCTCCTCTGGTTATCTTTTGTCTTTCTTTCTTACTCTCCTCTTCTTGCCTTTCATCTTCTTTTACCAAAACTTCTTCTTCAACAGCTAGATTGTCACCAAACCTCTTACCTACAACCTTTTCACTCCTTGTAGTTATTGAATTGTATTGCTCATTGGGGTTGGTTTGTGTGTTGGCTGAAAATTGTCCTCCTTGCTACTCAGATAATTGTTTAGCCAATTGATCCATCCGAGTCTCTAAATTTCTGATCGAAGCCTCTGTATTTTTCTGATTAGACAAAGAAGCTTGCATAAATTTCTCAAAACTGTCTTCCAATTTGGCTGTTCTCTCATGTAATGGAGGATAATATTGTTGTTGTTGTTGAAATGGAGGTTGCTTATATGACTGTTGCTGATTTGGAGGTTGTCTATTAGATGTACCAACACCTTGCTTCCACCCAAAGTTCTGATTCTGATTCCCTCTCCATCCTTGTGACAAATTATTTTGATAATTGTTGGCATTAGGGAAATTCGCTTGTCTTCCTTGACCACTACCACTTTGAGCACCCATATAATGAACTTCTTCTTCTTATAGGTTGCCTTGATAAGAGAAGTGTCCATTTGAATGATCACCTCCACACACGTCACAACACATATGTTGGTTAGGAGTGGATTGTACTGCATGCATTTGTTGAGGTAGTTTCTCTATTTTCTGGTTCAATGCTTCAATCTATTGGGTTATAATTTTATTCTGGGCTAAGAGAGCATCCGAGGTGCTAAATTCAAGTACTCCTTTTCTCTGAACTAGATGTTTATCATGTTGGACATGTTGGTCTATAGAGGCTAGTGCATCAATAATTCTTGTGGCATGTTCAATGTCTACATCCAGCATGGTTCCTATTGCTGCAACATCTAATAGCATCTTTGAATCAGGTCGCAAACTAGTATAGAAAATATTCAATTGAACAATGTCTTCAAATCTATGATTTGGGCATATTCTCAATAGTGATTTAAATTTCTCCCATGCTTCACAAAAAGGTTCATCTGCTCCTTGTCTGAAAGTAGAGATGTCAGATTTTGCCTTGATGTAGCGAGATGGTGGAAAAAATCTGTTCAGGAACTTCTCTTCTACATTACCCAGTTAGTCAAACTCTGATTAGGATGTGCCTTCAGCCACTCCATTGCCTTGCCAGCCAATGCAAAATGAAATAATCTCAAGTATGCAGATTCTCTAAATCCCATGGTATCAAACAACTCATAAAAAGTAGACAAATGAATGTAGGGATCTTCGTGATCCATTCAGTGAATTGATGAGCACTAATCAAACTTAAGAAAGTTGGCTTCATCTCCAATGTTTGGTTGGCTGGTATTGTAATGCTGAAGAAGTGTCTCAGACCTTGCTGCATAACATAGTCTCTGAGTGTTCTTCTAGGTGGATTTGGATTTGGGTTTGAATTTGCTCCTTCCTCCGCCATGTCTTCTATGATTGGATCTAGTAAGTTGAGTGTAGGAGAAGGGTTAACAGATTCTCCTGTTGCTTGTTCTTGATTTTCTCTTCTTCTTCTACCCCAGTTTCTACGAGCAACCTTTTCAATCTTATAATCAAATTCTAACTAATCTGTAGATACATGTCATCTTAAAATCATAAATCAAAGAGAAACTAAAAGAAGAATTAGCATAGGATAACAATAAAAATAATAAAATCAAAATAAAAAAACAAATAATAAGCTAGACAAAGACTTTCCTAAGAATACTGTTCCCCGACAACGACGCCAGAAATACTTGTTGAATATTTGACAACCGTACCAAAATTATCAATCGCAGTATAGTATTTCGATTAAATAAAAGTCGATTCCACGAGAAATGATATCAATGGAAATTCCAAATGATATGCTTACTAAGTATAAATCATTCCAAAGCACAAAAGATAAAAATAACAACATCAAAACATAGATTAATATCTCAAAATATCACCATGACAAAAAAGAGTTCCAAGGAAGTGTACCCAATCTTAAGAGAATGAAGTTAGCCACTCATGGTGGCCATTACAATGCTCTAAAATGAGGAAGAATTGAAGAATCCTTGAAGAACAAAACAACAGCCCCGCTTTTTCTCCAAAAACCTAAAATTACATCTCAAAACGCATCTTATCTTTTTATAGGAAATATTGGGCCTGAAATCGCATCATTCACTCAAGCGATCCATTATTCGCTTGAGCGAAAAACAACAACTTTCACTCAAGCAAAAGATGTCTGCTTGAGCGAGTAGAAACCTGAGAACTTTGTCGTATTTTCGCTCAAGCGAGATTAGGTGTCGCTTGAGCGAGTGCACACCCGAGAAGTTTGACGTATATTCGCTAAAGCGAGCATAGATGACACTCGAGCGAATTTCTAGTTGAAAATCTTCTTCTTTCTTTCACTTTTTCTTCAATTATCTTCACAATTATGATCTTTGCTCTTGTATCAAGGTATTCTACCAATTCATCCTACATTGGGAGAAAAATAGATTAAAATCAATAATATTTAAGTGGTTACATAACAATTAAGAGCATAATTACATTAACTTTTACCACTTAACAGCAGGTAGTGAGACCAAATTCTGACAGAATCTCAAGACAATATTTACGTTGATTCAACACCAGACCACATTTTGAACGAGCCACCTCAAAGCCTAAAAATATTTAAGTTCTCCAAGATCCTTGATGTGAAATTACTGATGAAGATATTGTTTGACAGTGGTAATGGAGGTTAAATCATTTTCTGTTAGGACAATATCATCTACATAAACCAAGAGAGCCGTGAAGGAGTGATTGTGATAAAGAGTGAACAGAGAATGATCTGCCATGCTCTATGTGAATTCAAAAGAAAGCAAAGTAGTGGTGAGTTTAGAATTCCACTGTCTCTTAGACTGGCATAAGCCATAGAGGGACTTATTTAATTTGCAAACCATTTTGGAAGAAGAAGCAGTGGAAGAAGGAGCAGTGAAACCAGGTGGAAGACTGATATGAATCATAAGAGGTGATTTAGGATCTTTAGGGTTAGAACCTTGTAAGAAATTTAGGAATTTAGTGATAAGGTGGAAAGGAATGAATCACTTTTTCCAAGGAAGACAACTCACAAAAGATGTGAAAGTCCTTTGATACAGCTAAGGGTTCTTGAATCACTCAAGAATTTAGGAGAATCACTCTCACTAAGATAAAAAAGATAAACTCTAATAGTTTTGAATAAAATTCCACTTGTTATTTTTGATAAAAATGGTTCAACCTATATAGAAGTTTTGCCATCAGAATTACAAAGATTTAATAAAGGAAAATAAATGCTAATATATAATGATTCATTAACCTAGGAATTGAAAACTACTTAATGGAGACAAATAAAGGCTAATAATGATCTATTAACCTAGGAATTGAAAACTACTTAATGATTTATTATAACTGAAATTGTGGCATCCAAAAGTCAATCAACTATATACCCTCTTGGTCTCCCAAAGACTGATAACTAAATTTCCAATTGAGCCCTTATTACAACTTGCAATAAAACCAAACTAAAGTCCATTAATTGATTAATCCAAAACACATATTGGTCAACCAACAATACTTGTTGAAGAACTTCCTTTGTTTCCCTTACTCTAGCCCTTATCATAGGTCATGTTCACATCGAAGACGCATGTAAACCTCCTCATGTAGATCACCATGCAAAAAAGTATTGTCTACATCCAACTGATGTAGAAACCATCCAGAGGAAATAGCCACAGATTACAGAAAACGAACAATGGTAATCTTTATAACCGGTGAAAAAGTCTCAAAAAAATCTACCCCCTCTGTTTGTGTAAATCCTTGTGCTACCAAACGAGCTTTATGCCGCTCAATACTCCCATTAGCACGGTATTTGGTTCAGTAAACCCATTGACATCCCACAATCTTCTTATTTGGAGGAAGAACAACCAATGTCCAAGTGTGATTCTTTAGAAGTGATCGATGTCGTACTTGGTCAAATAATTAAAACAGATAAATGTAGTACTAGGAAACTTTCCTAGGTTGTCTCCCAAAGACCACGAATTCTTATCAAAACTTGTCAAATTTTCAAATTAGAACATAAACAAAAGGGGGGATTTTTCATATTTAAAATATTAGATGAAACAGAACAAAATCAGATTACAAAAATGCGGATTAAAAACATATTAGAATGCAATTGATTTCTTGATTCCAATGCAGTGTCACTTATCCTAGATTACGATAATTCGAAATTAACCAACTAAGCGAAGATAAATCCCAAATTATATTCCAATCCAAAATTAATCAACTAAGCGAAAATTAATCCCAAATTAGCTTTAACCCTTATTCTAATATGAAATTAACCTACTAAGCGAAGATTAACCCCAAATTATCCTTATACAATTAAGTATTGCATACATCACATAATCTCATCTCTAACACAAAATTAAGCAAATTGTGATATTAGTTTCGGTTTATTAAGCATAAACATATTATAATTCAACATTGAGATTAGAAGATAAGGAGTTAAGAGAACAAACGAAATGAAATTGAAGAACAAAACCTCAAAGATCTACTTGCATTCTCCTCAGAAAATCAATATAAAGATTTAGCTATCCATCAACACTTAATTATCACAATAATAAGAAATTGGAATTTAATTATGAAATCGGAATGCAATTAAATTAAGAAATTGAATTTGAATACTGAATTATCCAAATTTAAATTGCAGCAGGAAATTGAAATTGAAAGTTCAGAAAATTGAATACGTGCAAATTGAAATTGAAATTGCAATTGGAATTTGAAATTGAACCTGAACTGCAAAATTGAAAACGAATTGTAGAATTGAAATTGAACAAAGTGCAGAACAAACCAAAATAAAACTCTACGTAAAACCCTAGTGCTGATGCTACTTCGGTAGGTCTATTCTCTCTGTAAAACCCTAATCTCTCCCCTTCTTTATTCTTTTTCTGCATGGCTATTTAACCTAAGTTTCTCCAACTGGGCTCATAACAATTCTGACCCACTCACTGCATTGGATCATCTAAAGACAAATTGGCCAAAAACGTAAAATATGATAAAATGAAACCCAAATCCAGACACCTGCAGGGCAACTTCCGTGGTGGTTTTTCGTACTCATTTTTGTCCATCTTCCGGTTGGATTTGGACAATGCACGTGAGATAGATATTTGTAGCTTTACCTCTTAGCTTTACAAATCACTTTGAATTTCTCAATTTGGAGTTATATAGCTCCAAATTTGGCTTTATTATTGAACAAAGGTTAAACTGCCAATAAATACGAAAGTTAATTAGTTTTGCAATTAAGTCCATAATTCAAATGACAGTTAACAAACATCATACTACCAAGAAATTAAGTCTAACTGTAAGAGTAATTAGGGCCATAATGATATGTATTTACGCAATAAAATATGTTCCATCAAGAAGAGCATCCAATTCGGCCCTCATAGTTGTTCTCCAGCAGTCAAGTTGACTTGCTTCTTTATAAGTGATGAGATCAAGTGCACCAGAAATAGAAAGGCAAAAGGCAGTGTGATTATTTGAACATTTAGAATATGACAAAATAGAATGCAAGGGAAAAGAGACAGTGGAGGTGGAATGAGATGAAGCATGATGACAATGGTAGTCTGCTAAATAAGAAGGTGGCTTTCTTACTCTTGTAGAAACTCGAATCTCTGGATCATTAATTTGATCAGGCTGCAAGCAATTATTAGAATCAGTTCTCTGTGAAGTGGGAATAGGATTAGTGGAAAGTGGTGTAGCATACTGAATCAGTTCATTAGACGATGTTTCAGGTATAACAAAATTGATAGTATCAAAATGTGCCAATGAAGAAGCAGCATAAGGAAAATGAGTCTCATAAAACAGTACATTACATGAAATGATAATATCAGAAGGTACACTCTCCATGCTTTGTTGTGTACTTCTTCATCTTTGATAGATCAACCATGGCTTCTTCAAGCCAAAACTCTCTCACTTCCCCTCCAGACCATCTTATCAATCCTTCTAATCTTCTTTATCTTCATCCGGGAGAAAATCTTGTACTGGTTCTTGTTACTGTGCTCCTCACCGAATCCAACTTCTATTAATGGGAACGTGAGAACACAAAACGATTCATCTCCAAAGACTTTCCTTGTCCTCCATCATCTGACCCTCTCCACAATCCATGGCGTCGCTGCAATTGCATGGTCATTTCATGGCTTACCCACTCCATGACTCCCACTATCAAGCATTCGATCATGTGGATGAAGCAAAATTTTGGGCAGATCTCAAAGAACGCTTTTCTCATGCTAATAAATTCCGCATCGCCGATCTTCAAGACCAAATACAGAATTGCAAGCAAGGTGACGATTCCTCTATATCTGAATATTACACGTGATTGAAGGTTATGTGGAAAGAGCTAGAGATGTATCATTGTCTTCTTGTATGCATCTGTTCCACTTTTTGTTCTTGTGGTATTCTTATCAAGCTCCAAAAGGAACGTGAAGATGATTGCATTATTTGTTTTCTACGTGAACTTGCTGACAGTTATTCATAGGTTCAATCCCAAATCATGCTCATGGAACCTATGCCTTCTCTTGTTAAGAGTTTTTCGCTGGTCCTCCAACATGAACGTGAATTTCTTGGTATTTCTCCTTATGTTTCGTCTCAAGATACAATTGCCTTCATAGCTTCTGCTAAAGGGTCTTCTTCTGGCCCTCTTGTTGTTCCTAAAAATGTCCCCCCCCCCAAACCTCCTCACAGACGTAATACCAAATTTTGTGAAAATTGTAAGAAGACCAACCACACTATTGATACCTGTTATTGGCGTATTGGTTTTCCTCCTGGTTATAGGAAATCCAGTCGCGCTAGTGGTTATAGTACTACTTCTTCCAATACCTTGGTCAATGTTGATCTTGCTACAACCCCACAATCTTCTTCTCTACAGAACAGTTCTAATCAAGATCCTTATTCTTTTTCTAAAGAGAAACATCAGGCCATCCTAGCTCTTCTTCAACAATACAAGGATCTTGCTTCTTAATCAATCACACATCTGTTCATACATCAGGTGATATCTTGCATTCTTCCAATTGGATTTTAGACAGTGGAGCTACTGATCATGTTTGCTCAATTCAATTTGTTTTTCAATTTTTGCATCCCATTAAACCAGTTCCAATTAAATTATCGAATAACACCACTATTTTTGCTAATTTTTCTGGCAATAGTCAGCTTGGTCTTTTTACTTTGCAGGACACTCTTTACGACCAGATTTCCATGTTCAATTAATTTCCATTCCTAAACTCATATCCAATCTTCACTGCATGATCTTATTTTGTGTTACTCACTGTTTCATCATGCAGATATCCAATCTCAAGATGATTGGTGTAGCTAACCAAAGGAATGACTTATTTTACTTACATGAATCTCGTGCTCCAACACTGCAAGCAAATATTTCAAATGTTTTTTTTCATTCACATGTTTCAGTTGTCAAAAATATTGAAAACTCTAGATTGTGGCATTATAGGCTAGGACATACGTCTCATAAAATGTTACCATACTTATCTTCATGTATCACAATATCACTTTTAATGTTTTACCGTCTTGTGATATATGTCATTTTGCAAAGCAAAAACGTTTGCCATTTCACAATAGCCAAACTCGTGCTTCATCTTTCTTTTAGTTAATTCACGTTGATATATAGGGCCTCATTGCTCATACTTCATTTGATGGTTTTTGGTATTACATCCGTGAGGAGGTTTGCAGGGGACATTTTTAGGAACAACAGGAGGGCCAGAAGAAGACCCTTTAGCAGAAGCTGTGAAGGCAATCGTATCTTGAGACGAAACATGAGGAGAAATAACAAGAAATTCACGTTCATGTTGGAGGACCAGCGAAAAACTCTTAACAAGAGAAGGAATAGGGTCCATGAGCATGATTTGGGATGGAACCTGTGAATAACTATCAACAAGTTCACGTAGAAAACAAATAATGCAATCATCTTCACGTTCCTTTTGGAGCTTGATAAGAAGACCACAAGAACAAAAAGTGGAACAGGTGCATACAAGAAGACAATGATACATCTCTAGCTCTTTCCACATAACCTTCAATCAAGTGTAATATTCAGATACAAAGGAATCACCTTGCTTGCAATTTTGTATTTGGTCTTGCAGATCGGCAATGCAGAATTTATTAGTGTGAGAAAAGCGTTCTTTGAGATCTGCCCAGATTTTTGCTCCATCCACTGTTAAGTGGTAAAAAGTTGATATAATTATAATTTGAATTGTTATGAAATCACTTAACTTATGTTAATTCTAATATATTTTCTCCCAATATAGGATGAATTCGAGAATACCTTGATATAAGAGCAAATATCATAATTGTGAAGTAATTGAAGAAAAATTGAAAGAAAGAAGAACGCTTAAGCGAATGAATGATGCGAGGCCCGACCGAAATTCTCTTATAAAAAGATAAGATGTGTTTTGAGAAAGGAAGCGGTTTTGGGGGACAGAGGCGCGACTACTGTTAGGGTTTCGTCCAATCTTCATCAATTATTCACTTCTTCCTCATTTGGAGCATTGTAATGGCCAACATGAGTGGCTAACTTCATTCTCTTAGGATTTGGTGCACTTCCTTTGAACTCTTTTGTATCATGGTGATATTTTGAGATATTAATCTATGTTTTGATGTTGTTATTCTTATCCTTTGTGATTTGGAATGATTTATTCTTGATGTTTGAGGTATGATTGGAAAATATATCTTGAACCCTAGATCACGATAAGAATATTTGTTACGTTAATTGCCAGGAATGGAATGAATGTATCAATTGCTTAACACCCTAAACCTAATGCTGGAAAATCTCTTAATTGTGTGAGGAATCAACATTTATTAGGTTTTCTTATGAATTTCATGTGTGAGGAATTAACATGGATGATTTGAGTAGGTGACATCAACATTGTTAGGTTAATTGATGTTCTTAAGTGACATAGCCATTACAAAAGAGGGATAAGGAAAGAAGTCAATCCTAAGTGCCTTTAATTGATATTTTCTCAACAATTTACAGTTTTTTGTCATTTAATTTCAATTCAACTCTTTATGCAAAACCCATTCTATTTTAATCTACTTAGTAAGCATAAAATTGAGAATTTCCATTGAAACCGTTCCTCGTGGTATCGAATTTTATTTAATCGAAATACTATACTACGATTGATAATTTTGGTCCGCTTGCCAATAATTCATTTCCACATGACCGAATGCTTGATAGCAGGAGTCATGGAGCGGGTAAGCCATGAAATGACCATGCAATTGCAGCGGCACCATGGATTGTGGAGAGGGTCAGATGATGGAGGACAAGGAAAGTCTTTGGTGATGAATCATTTTGTGTTTTGGTCTCGAGAGCAATAAGCATCTCACGTTCCTCCCATTGATAGAAGTTGGATTCGGTGAGGAGCACAGTAACAAGAACCAGTACGGGATTTTCTCCAGGATGGAGATAAAGAAGATTAGAAGGATTGATAAGATGGTCTAGAGGGGAAGTGAGAGAGTTTTGGCTTGAAGAAGCCATGGTTGATCTATCAAAGATGAAGAAGCACACAGCAAAGCATGGAGAGTGTACCTTCTGATATTATCATTTCACGCAATGTACTGTTTTATGAGACTCATTTTCCTTATGTTGCTTCTTCATTGGAACATTCTGATATTATTAATTTTGTTATACCTGGAACATCGTTTAATGAACTGATGCAGTATGCTACACCACTTTCCATTAATCCTATTCCCATTGCACAAAGAACTGATTCTAATAATTGCTTGCAGCTTGATCAAATTAATGATCCTGAGATTCGAGTTTCTACAAGAGTAAGAAAACCACCTTCTTATTTAGTAGACTACCACATTAATCATGCTTCATCTCATTCCACCTCCACTGTCTCTTTTCCCTTGCATTCGGTTTTGTCATATTCTAAATGTTCAAATAATCACACTGCCTTTTGCCTTTCTATTTCTAGTGCACTTGATCCCATCACTTACAAAGAAGTAAGTCAACTTGACTACTGGAGAACAACTATGAGGGCCGAATTGGATGCTCTTCTAAAGAATCACACTTGGACATTGATTGTTCTTCCTCCAAATAAGAAGATTGTGGGATGTAAATGGGTTTACCGAACCAAATACCATGCTAATGGGAGCATTGAGCGGCATAAATCTCGTTTGGTAGCACAAGGATTTACACAAACATAGGGGGTAGATTTTTTTGAGACTTTTTCACCGATTATAAAGATTACCACTGTTCATTTTCTGTTATTTGTGGCTATTTCCTCTGGATGGTTTCTACATCAGCTGGATGTAGATAATGATTTTTTGCATGGTGATCTTGTCACCGCAGTCAAAAGAGGTGGTCGGAGTGACGCGATAGTTTTTGATTGACTCACGTTTTTTGAAAGAAGTGGTTCAACGCCTTTAGGTTGTCCAATAACCAGATTGGATCTAAAGGCAAGGTTTTCGAAAAGTTTTGAGGAGTCACCATCAGTGTTTTAAACTTAAACACTGAAAAAGGTAAAAAAAGAAGAAGGTAGTGGTTTTAGAAAAAACCAACTTTGGTCATTACAACTAGAGTCAGGTAAGGGAGTTAGTTACGTGTGGGGAAGGTGTTAGCACCCCACAACGCCCCTTTCGGGTTCCCTATGATGGACTAGTTTAGAAAAATAAATACTTAAAGAAATTATGCTTTTACCCTATTATTTAAACTACTATAAAAATTTAAATGTCTACATTATCCTAATATCTAATGCATACAAGAAAAGTAGTAAAAGAAAACAGTAAAAGATAAGAGATATGAAAAAGAACCTCCGAAGCGAGCTTTTATAAATCTCGAACTTGAGGACACTTTTTGACAGTCCCTGCACTCTACAAAGTCACTCCTCCCTCGAACAAAAAATAAGAGTACCACCCTACCGAGGGCCGGACGTCTCAAACGGAGGCTTCTTTAACCGATTCCTACCTTAAACGAAAATCGGAAAGCTTACTCGAACTCTGGAATAATGCTCAGAGTCACTCTAAAGTGCCAAAAGGCTTCCTAGATAGTGGTAGAAGTGAAAAGGTGTGAATTTTTGAGGAATGGGGGCTCCTATTTATAGGGAACTGCACCAGGAAAAAGTGGACGATCGTCTAGACTTAGTGGACAGCCATCCATGGCAAAAAATGGCCATGGACGACCGTTCATGTAGTGTGAACGACCGTCCATGGCCAAAAGTTGCCATGGACGACCGTCCAAGCTAAGTGGACGACCGTCCATAGCCTTAAAGTTGGATGGACGACTGTCTGACTGTCCTGGACGGCCATCTGCTGTCTCTGGCAGATTTTTCGATTTTTATTGCCTCTAAAAACCCTTCTTATCTTAAATGGAACCTAGAAAAAGCTACTAGGAACTTAATAAAGTCTTGACCATCTTCGAAACGGGCGATCTTTGGCTTTATTGGGAGCCGGGCAATATTTGGGGTCTACAGCTGCCCCCCTTTCACCCGACCAATTGAATATGGGCTCACGTACCATGAGGTCGATTGACGGGTGAAGAAGTTAACCCTCTTGCTCGGTTGTCCTCTGGATGCTCCTCTTGTCGTGGTAGCTGACCCTTGGGACTGTGAATGTAGTTTGGTGTTGTCTTCAGGATGCTTCCTTGCTGCGGAGGTTGACCCTTCAGACGATATGTGTGAAGCTTCAGGATGCTCCTTCGGTGCCGTAGATGACCCTTCGGCTGATGAAGATTTTCCCCTGAGATGCTCCTTTGATGCGGCAGCTAACCCCTTAGGTGGTGAACTCTTGTCTTCAGGATGCTCGCATGTTGTGGAAGCTGACCCTTAGGACAGTAGAGGTGGGTTGCATCTTCTCGATACCCTTTTGTAACAGGGCTGATCCTTCGGATGATGTGCATCCCTCCTTCAAGATACTCCTTTGCAGTGGAGCTGATCAGTCAGATGATGACGACGGATTACTCCTTTGCAACGGAGTCGATCCTCTAGACGATGTGTAAGAACTCTATCTTCTGATACCACTTTTGTTGTGATGGTTGATCCTTGTGATAGAGAAGATAGTGGCGACTTACTACTCTAGCTCATGCGCCAAATCCATGGGGAGTAATTTTTGTTTGAAGATTTTTTTCTTGACTTTTTGTTGTAGTCATCCGGTATGCTGGGGATTCTTCGCTTTTGGCTTTTTCTTTAGCCATCCAACTTCTTGACTGCTGGGGATTGGATTTTCCGACTATCATCCAGCTCGTTTGGTTGCTGGGGATTCTTGATGAATGCCTCTTAGGTAGACAGGAATTCATTGGGGATTTATTAATTTTGACGATGCCTCTTGAGTAGGTGGATGCTTCATTTGAATTGAGGACTTTAGTGTTTGCACTATTTTGCCTCTGAATAGGCTGATATCCCACTTAGGGTTGCTGGCTCTTTGCTCGCCAGGTCTTGCCTATGCGCAGGCAAGCGACTCTCTGAGGATGTGAATTTGTAAACTACCTTTGTAGTAGGCTCACTGGGGATGATGTTTTCTCTTTTTTGATGATCCATTGGGGATTGATTGCCTTCCTGGGGATCTGATTTTGGTTTGCCCCCTGGGGGCTGGAGTCTTGGCTCCTTGATTGATATAGGTGCTAGCTAGCTTTTGTGATGCTCTTATTCCGTTGGGGTTGTGATGTTTTCTTCTTTTTGGTGGACCCTGGAGGTTAGAATCTTTTGACTGTTGATGATGATGGGCTCTTGAAGTCTTTATTCTCCATTGAGGGATGTGGATAAGACTCTGAATGAGTGTGTTTGATGACTCATGTGGTGGCGATGATGAGTCGTGAGGTGATTTTTTGTTTTGCCTCTAGAGTAGGCAAAGATCTGCTTGGGGATGACTAAGCCTTTCTGTCGGCTTTTCTGTCCTAATGACTATGCCTTCTCTTTATTGGGTAGAAGGATGATGGTTGGAACTTTGGCTTTGGAAGCTCTTGTTCTACTTGATTATTGACGACTTGCTTCGTTTTCTTGAGGGGAACATTATTTGGAGACTTGTTTTGAGTGCTTCCTATTTTCAAATACAAACATGGAGCTAGTCTCCTTATATGCATGGATGCTTTTTGTTTTTTGTTATTTATCTGAGGCGATTTTTATTTTTCGTTTTTCGATTTTTGACAGTCGTTTTGTGCGACTACTTGTGTGGATACCTTAAATACAATCTATTTTTATTTGATGCATCTAGAAAAGTGACTGGCATTTTCTTGCTGGACTTTCATGATTATGCTGATGGACTATTCTTTTATTCATTTACTTTTTATTAAGCCTTATCTTTTACCTAGACCGCCCTTTTGAGGTTTTTGACCTAGCTGGCTGCCTTAATTTTGCCTAGGATATCTTAGCAGACTTTTTTCTTTTTATGAGTGCCTTAACTTTTACCTAGACCGTCATTTGCAGGTTTTCGATCTAGCAGGCTGCCCTAATTTTTGCCTAAGAATCTCCTAACAGTCATCATTATTTTTATCTTTATTTTTCTTTTTCTTTTTCTTTTTCAATGCTTCCTTGTTTATGATGCATGAAAAGACCTTGACAAAATGACTTTGCACATATTTATGATTTATCAATGTAGAGGCAATTTCATAAACTAGTCAAGATAAATGAAATGAATGAGAATTTTATTGATATGTATGAGCAAAGGTTTATTATTTTCGTAGAAGGATTACAAATGGGATTTAGAAGAATGACTGGCCCAGGTTGACTACACTGTATGGGCTTCAACAATTATGTCTTATGATATCTGCCCCCCTGGTTCTCCTAATTGCCTTAGTTGAGATGCTCGAGCCTAGAGTGAAGACTATACAAGACTGCTTGCTTCTGGAAGGGTGTGACTTTAGCCGCCATTCGATTTTTGACAACCATTTCTCTTAAGGGATTCTTTTTTCTTCTCTTCTTCCCCTTTTCTCTCTCTTTTTTTTTTGGAAAAACCTCTAAATTCTGCCTAGGACGTATCCTAGCAAGGCGAGTGGACCCTAACTTTTACCCAGGATGCCCTTTGCGGGTTTTCATCCTGGCGGGTCACGAGCAATGCCCTTCAAGCATAATACTTATTCATCGTATCGGAGTTGACTGGGTGTCGAAGTTCTTTTTTTATCCATGTCAGTGAGGGTAAGAGTTCTTCCTGAGAAAGCTCGTTTAATCGCAATTTGCCGCCCATTTTCCTATTTTGTCTTTTTGGACCGGAAGCAATTTGTTTACCATTAAATTCCCCCTCATGGTAAATATGGGGGTTGACTTTGTTTTGTCGTAAGCCCTTTGATCTTCTTTTGGTGGGCTTGTCCTTGACATATGACGTCTAACCGTTCTTCTTCGATTAGGTTTGAGTGGTTGCGTCGGCTTTGGACCCACTAAGCTTTTGTCAATTTTGCTTCCATTGTAACTCGTCAAGGAAGGTATCTCGACCTCTTTTGAGAGTACAACCTCCATGCCATATGTAAGGGAGAATAGAGTAACTCTCGTGGAGGTTCGTACAGATGTTAAATATCTTATGAAGGGAAGAGGGTTACGATCCTTGTAGGTTTAGACCATGTGTTCAGATGATCGTCTTAATGTTCTTATTAGCTGCCCCTTACTGCATCGTTCAATTTAGGTCGATAGAGAGAGGGTTTATGGTTTTGGATTTTGATGTCTTGGCATGTCATGGTAAGACCATGCACATGCGTCCATACACTCCCTTAATTTTTGTACTAATCCATCCTTGATGTTATCATTGATTTGGGTATCAATACTTATTTCCCCTTTTTTTTCTTTCCCCCAAATCGATGGCCTTGATTTATTCTTGGTAGGGCTATATGTATTGAGCTTACTTTATTAGCAACCTTTGCATGTCCGGGGAGATGGTCCCCTCCTCACTGTTTGACTCAGTCCATTCACCTTCGACTTTCGGATCCCACGGAGAGTCATCCATCAAAGACATGATTGTTTTTATTTGGTTCTATTTAGGCTTAGATTTTATCATCATTTATTTTGAAATAATGAGAGAGAAAAGAATGAAAAAGAATATGAATGTTTATGCAAATGCCTCATTGTATTAATGAAAACAAAATATTTACAAAGCCCTTTTAATCAAAGATCTCACGGCCATGGGCGGGGACCGCGAGAGATGCAGGAAACTTAAAAATATGAAGAGCCCTAATCAGCTGGCCTTCTCTTATCCCACCCCACTATTCTGGTTGTTATAGAGGCATGGTATCCACGTTGGGAGTGTCGAAGGTGATCCACCTGGCATCTAACAACTTTTGGACCTTATACTTCAAGGTCATACAATTCTCCACTGAATGCCCAGGAGCACCTGAGTGGTAATCACATTTTTCATTCGGCTTGTACCAATCAGGGTAGGGTGGATCCATCCTCTTCTGAGGGACATGTACTAGGAGGTTGGCCTCTACCAGCTTTGTTAGAAGACTCCCATAGGATGTTGGAAGGGGAATAAATTTTCTCTCTTGATTCCTTGACTGCCTAGCTGGTTGTGAAGAGGAAGAACGAGTAGTAAGGTTGATGACATTCACGCTTTTCTCCTCCCTCTTGCTAAGGAACTTTTTGAACGGGGCATTGGATGAGGAAGGTTGTGCGATCCTCCTACTCTTCAGTCCTTGCTCCACTCTCTCGCTAATGGTTACCACATCCGTAAAAAGAGTCGACGTGCTCCCTATCATTTTATCATAATATGGACCGGTTAACGAATTGATGAACATGGATATGGCTTCCTTATCTGATAGCGAATGCTCTACTTCAGCGGCCAACTCCCTCCAACGCTAAGCATATGCCTTGAAGGGTTCGTCGTTTTTCTTAGTCAAGGCTTGTAGATCTGACCTATTTGGAGCCAGATCAATATTATATTTATAGCGACGAAGAAAGGTGTTTGCCAGCTGCTTCCAGTTTTGGACTTGTCCCCCCTCTAGTTGCATATACCAGTTCAAGGCCGAATCGGCCAAGCTCTCCTGAAAACAATGGATCAAGAGCTCCTCATTATCGGCATATGGAGCCATCTTACGACAATACATTGTAAGATTGCTCTTGGGGAAGTCATTCCCATGTACTTTGGGAAATCTGGAACTTTGAATTTGGGGGGAAATTGGATATTCTTAACGAGACACATGTCAACCACTTCTTTAACATCAAACTTATGCCCCTCCATAGCCCTTAACCTCCGAGGGCAGAAATCTGTTGCTTGGAAACTTCAGGAGTTTGGATGATTACTGCCCTCACTTAGGGCTGTACGTGAGCTCCTTGCTCAGGCTCATGATCGAAACCCCCTTCTTCCTCATGATGTGAGGCGTGGTGACTGTGAGGGTTCTCCTTGTGTAAGTTCTGCTGACGCATTAACTCCATTAGCTACGCCATTTGTTCTTTCATGGAGTTAAGCTCAGCGGTGAGCTTGCGATTTTACTCTTCTACTTGTTTCATCCTCTTGGATTTTCGCGCGTGAGTGAGGATAGGAAGAAGATCAACCACTTTCTAGAGTGCATAATGAATTAGGGTTTTTATTAAAAATGAATGATTGGTGTGGGATAGATATGCCTTAAGACAATGGCTCTGGTATCATCCTTAAAGCTTACGCTTTTCGGAGTGCCATGCCCACTTCGGTATAATGGTTCCTTCCCCGTCATGGATTTGATGAGTATTAAAAAGGTTCCCATATACCTTAGCAAACTTGTCCCTTCCTTGTGGAAGATTACAAGTACACTTGGGTCTCTTTCGGCTTTTCTTAAAGATATCTAATGCTCCCTAGCATGGGTGTGTTTATGCATGCACTAGTACAAAAAGGCGGCAAAATGTTCAAAGTGAGATAACTTTTGACTGGGATGTCGGATTTGGATGCACAACATATCAAAACGAAGAGAAAAAAAGTGAAGAACAGGTGACAAATACCCAAAATGGATTTGGCCCAATAATTTTCCCAAAAAATGCTCCTAAGACCCATTTATTGAGAGATTTATTAAGATGATGCGTATGCATATTTTCCTTATGCGTTTATTTTCTCTCTTGGTTTTTTCACTTATGAAATGATGCGATATGAATGATACGACTTTGTCAAAATTCTTTTTATTTATTGTTTTGATTTTGTTATTATTTTTTATTTTATTTTAACCTTTTATCTCTTCCGTCGGATCGCGTAACTACTTAACTTACAAAGAACCTGAAACCAAGCTAGATAAAAGGCAGATTGTCCGAGATAAAAATGGTTATTGCGAAAGAATGATCTTAGCATCCCTTATCTCTTCTGTTGGACTGCATGACTACTTAGCTTACAAAGAACCTGAAACCAGGCTAGCTAAAAGGCAGACTGTCCGAGATAAGGGGTATTTATAGTGAAAAGATTTTTGAGATTTTGCTTTTTTATTTTTGTGTTGTATGATTATGTTATGCAACAATCAAATGCAACAAACAAATGTACAAACAATTCACTCATCCGCGAACAGAGCGATGTCGTTCAATTACGAGGTAGGGGTTTCCTGCAGAAAAGTGCATTAGCAAAGGTAGGTTCTAACTGTTCTCACCAAGGTGCCCCCATTATAGGGACCCTTCAATCTCTCAGTCTTTGAACCATGCACAGATCTCCGTGTCGATGTTCTTAGACCAAAAGAAGAAGGTTATCACTTTGAGTCGTGGTTTCCGATAACGACCTGCTGGTACTAAGGCCATTACCATGGTTGGTCGTACCTGCCATCTACTCCCTATGTGTATTCTCTCTTGCCCCCGGGTATAGAGGGATTGTTGTGTGCAAGGGTTTATGTACAATTTATTTCAAATAATTGCAGAAAATAAGCATACACCAATTATTAAATCCAAACAGTAAAACATGTTATAAAGCAAGAAAGGGTAAAAGCATAATTTCTAGTTTTTATTGCTTAAACTAGTCTATCACTAAATGGGATCAACTCTCTAGCTTCCCCAGCGGAGTTGCCATTTGTCGCTGCCGTCAAAAGAGGCAATCAGAGCGACGCGATGGTTTTTGATTGACTCGCATTTTTTGAAAGAAGTGGTTCAACTCCTTTAGGTTGTCCGATAACCGGGCTGGACCTAAAGATGAGGTTTTCGAAAAGGTTCGAGGAGTCACCATCAGTGTTTTAACCTTAAACACTGAAAAAGGTAAAAAAAGAAGAAGGCAGTGGTTTTAGAAAAAATCAACTTTGGCCATTACAACCAGAGTCGGGTAAGGGAGTTAGTTATGTCTGGGGAAGGTGTTAGCACCCCACAACGCCCCTTTCGGGTTCCCTATGATGGACTAGTTTAGAAAAATAAATACTTAAAGAAATTATGATTTTACCCTATTATTTAAAAATTTAAATGTCTACATTATCCTAATATCTAATGCATACAAGGAAAGTAGTAAAAGAAAGCAGTAAAAGATAAGAGATATGAAAAAGAACCTCTGAAGCGAGCTTTTATAAATCTTGAACTTGATGACACTTTTTGGCAGTCCCCGCAGTGTACAGAGTCACTCCTCCCTCGAACAAAAAATAAGAGTACCACCCTACCGAGGGCTGAATGTCTCAAAAGGAGGCTTCCTTAACCGATTTCTACCTTAAACGAAAATCGGAAAGCTTACTCGAACTCTGGAATAATGCTCAGAGTCACTCTAAAGTTCCAAAAGGCTTTCTAGAGAGTGGTAGGAGTGAAAAGGTGTGAATTTTCGAGGAATGGAGGCTCCTATTTATAGGGAACCGCACCAGGAAAAAGTGGACGGCCGTCCATGGCAAAAAGTGTCCATGGACGACCGTCCATGTAGTGTGGATGGTCGTCCATTGCCAAAAGTTGCCATGGAAGGTCGTCCAAGCTAAGTGGACGACCATCCATAGCCTTAAAGTTGGCATGGACGGTCGTCTGGCTGTCCTGGACGACCATTTGCTGTCTCCGACGGATTTTCTGATTTTTATTTCCTCTAAAAACCCTTCCTATCTTAAATGGAACCTAGAAAAAGCTACTAGGGACTTAATAAAGTCTTGGCCATCTTCGAAACGAGTGATCTTTGGCTTTATTGGGAGCCGGACAAGATTTGGGGTCTATAGATCTACATGAGGAGGTTTACATGCGTCTTCCACCTGGCTTCACTGCTCCTTCTTCCACTACTTCATCTTCCATAATGGTTTGCAAATTAAATAAGTCCCTCTATGGCTTCCGCCGGGCTAGCAGACAGTGGAATTCTAAACTCACCACTACTTTGCTTTCTTTTGGATTCACACAGAGCACGACATAACATTCTTTGTTCACTCTTTATCACAATCACTCCTTCACGACTCTCTTGGTTTATGTAGATGACATTGTCCTAACAAAAAATGATTTAACCTTTATTACCACTGTCAAACAATATCTTCATCAGCAATTTCACATCAAGGATCTTGGAGAACTTAAATATTTTTTAGGCTTTGAGGTGGCTCGTTCAAAATGTGGTCTGGTGTTGAATCAACGTAAATATTGTCTTGAGATTCTTTTAGAATTTGGTCTCACTGCCTGCAAGCCTGTTGATACTCCTGTAAGAATTAATGGTTGAGTTCAAGAGGGGGGTGAATTGAACTTTAGAAATCTTTTTCGAAAAACACTCTTTCTTTGTGGAAGAATGATTAATCTTTATCCAATCTTTTATTAGGCAGATTTGGTTTTAAACAAAGCAAGAATATAAACTAGAAATGAAAAGAGATAAAAGCAGAAATACAACACAAGAGTTTATACTGGTTCACTCTTCCCAAGAGCTACATCCAGTTCTTGACAAATCTACCAAGTTCCACTAATACCAAGTGAAAATACAAACCAGTAGATATACACCAATCTACCCCAAGAACTACCTTACAACACCACAAGATAGACTCTTGAAAAACCTCCCAGCAACCAAACCCAATTACTGTAACCAGTGCAGATTCAAACCCAATCTACACAATTAGAATTCGTACAAGTATATGAAAAGAATAAACCTGGACTGCAGCTTTTACAATATAGAAGTCCAGAAGCAATTTTTCTAACTTAGAACTTTTCTCTCTTGAAGATCTTTCAACAATCTTGATCAAAACGCCTTATGATATGAAAATGTTTATGAATGCTCAGATAAAGGCACAAGTATGAGAGCTCCAAGATTGCTTTCAATCATTTTCCAAATTGTATATTTGAAAGAGAAATCAAAACTGTATTTATAGAGTAAAAGAGAGGGACTGATAGATTCAATCGATTTAAAATGATGTTTCAATCAATTGATTTCATTTAAAACTCATTCAATCGGTTAATTCGAGCTTTCAATGGATTGAAACAGTTAGAAGAAAAATGGTAGCTCTCTGTTTCAACAGATTAAAATATATTTCAACAGATTGAAATTCTGTGATACCTTAAAATGAAAAATGATCTCTCTGTTTCAACAGATTAAAATTTATTTCAACAGATTGAAATTCTGAGATACTTTAAAATGAAAAATGACATCTCTCTGTTTCAACATATTGAACTTGATTTCAACATGATTAAAATTCGACATACTTTTGAAATGAAAAATGACTAAAACATTTTAATCTATTGATTTCTCAATTCAACAGATTAATACTGCGAACCCCTTAATATGGAAAAACCATCAAGAACATTTTAACCTGTTGATTCTACGATTCAGTCAATTAAAATTTTGGCTGTATATATACATTTCCTATTTTAAGTGATTTTAACAGATTAAAACTTCTTTTTAACAGATTGAAAAAATCAGTTTGTTCTTTTAATGCTTAAAGATTAGTTTTTCATGCAGTAAGATGAATTTTATGAAATGCAACAGTTATAGGCGCTTATCACAAGATCTACTGAAACTATCAAGAGATTAAATTCTAAACCTATAACCTATTTACCTACACACCCACAAAATAAACTCTATAAACTCTATATGTCTTCATCAAATCCAACAAGTGCTTCAACTCCTTCGAATCCCACTGTAAAGTTAAATGATGAAAGTGGTGATCTCCTTGATGATCCTACCAAATTTAGACTATTGATTGGTAAGTTGATCTATTTAACTAACACTAGTCCAAATATATCATTTGCGGTTCAACAAATTAGCTAATACATGTCTCGGCCAAGGGAGCCACACCTTCAAGCAGCTTTTTGGGTCTTGAGATATCTTAAAGGTGCTCCTGGACAGGGACTCTTCTATCGTGTTCTTAATCCCAATAGAGTCCACGCTTTTTCAGATTCTGATTGGGATGCTTGTAACACCACCAGAAAACCCGTGACAGAGTTTTGTGTTTTCTATGGCAATTGTCTTATATCATGGAAGTAAAAAAAGCAAACTACCATTCTACAGAGGTTGAATATCGAGCCTTAACATCTATAGCTTGTGAAGTTCAATGGTTAAAGTACATAACTGATGATTTAGCTTTAAAAATTCCAAAGTCTTCTACTGTTTTCAGTGATAATCTTTCTACTATTCAACTTACCAAAATTTCATCATTATTAAATTTTATTATGTTACCTTTTTATTTTTTATTTTTTTCTCTCTTTTATGTGTCTGCCATACACTTTGTATATATATAGACCCTTATTCTGAATAATAAAGTTAATCTTCTTTCCTGTTATGTTATATTCCTAATATTATTTCATTTACTCAAAGATTAAATTAAAAATTTTATACATTAAAATAACTTAAGCTATTTATTTTAATATAACTTTAATATTATTACTAACTTTTTCAGGAAAATAATAGTGTAGGTGTACACTTTCTCTCATCTTCACTTACAATTTTTTTTTCCAATTTATTATTATATTTATCCGAGATTCTCCACTTTTTTTTATATGAAAAATACAAGTGCAAGATACAAAATAGGATCACTGTGTAGCATTGATATTGCAAGACTATAATCATTACAACTTTATTACCCTGGTCTCACTTTTTCTTTGTCAATCACCTTGTCGATTTGTGTTTGATTCCCTGGTTTCACAACTCAGAAAAAAATGTATCTTGAACATGTAAACAGAGCAAATTTACATCAACTTCCATTTTTTATATGTCCCGTGAGAATAGAGGCTTTGGATCAAAGTTCTTTGTGAGCTAGCTTCCTCACTTGGGCACTCGCAGATTTCACATGGACAAACCAGCTTACATTGCAGTTATTCCCAGTGCAGGATTCAGCCATTTTGCTCCCATTCTTCATTTCTCAAAGCGACTTGTTGAGTTCCATCCACATTTTCATGTCACATGCCTTGTTCCCTCCATTGGCTCTCTCCCAACTAACTCAAAAGCCATCCTCCACACTCTTCCACCAAACATCAACCCCATTCTTCTTCCACCGTTCAACCTCAACCACCTTCCACAAGGGCTTTCCGTAGTGCTCCAAATCCAACGCGCTATGCGTCTCATGATGCCATCTATCCATCAAATCCTAAAGTCCATAACTTCAAACAACCCCCACGTGGCCATGGTTGTTGATTCTTTTGCCTGTGGTGCACTAGATTTTGCTCACGAATTCAACATGTTATCCTACGTTTACTTCCCCTCCTCAGCTACCACACTCTCCACGCACTTCTATTTGCCTAAGTTGGACGAGGAAACATCGTGTGAGTATAGAGATCTACCGTGCCCTATTGAAGTACCTGGTTGTGTTCCATTTCATGGCAGGGATCTCTATATACAAGCCCAGGATCGAAAGAGAGAACTTTACAAAGTGTCACTCGAACGTTATAGACGATTCCTTTCTGTTGATGGGATCATCATGAATAGCTTCTTGGCATTGGAAACGGGTCCTCTTAGAGCATTGAAAGATGAGGGAAGAGCATACCCTCCTGTGTATCCTATTGGACCAATTGTCAAAACTGGGACAGATTCTGCACAAGGGTTGGAATGTCTAACGTGGTTGGACAAACAACAAGTTGGTTCTGTTTTGTATGTTTCTTTTGGAAGTGGTGGAACACTGTCACAAGAACAAATGAATGAGCTGGCTTGTGGTTTGGAGTTGAGCAATCATAAGTTCTTATGGGTTGTTAGAGCACCCAATAATGCAGAAAATTCTCTTTACCTTAGTGAACAAAAGTGTGTTGACCCTGTACAGTTTTTACTAAGTGGGTTCTTGGAGAGAACCAAAGAGCAAGGTGTGGTTATTCCTTCATGGTGTAGGTTTACTGAATAAAACGAATGGAAAAGAATAAAATAAATGGGAAAAATGGAGAGAATGAATATGAAATTAAATCAATCGTTATTCAGCTTGTATTTAGAATGCTAGTTCAAAATACATTTATAACACTGCAATAACGTAAAATGTAGAAAAAAACTAATTTGAGATATTCTCTCCTAAAATCTAGGCATATTTACTTTGACTAGAAACCCTTATTCAACAACAAAAACTGAAAAATAAAACAAATAAAAATATCATGTGCAGTCATGTGCAGTCTAAAAATCAAATATCTAACACTCCTCCTTGGTTTTAGAACTGCAAACTCCAATCTTCTGCCTTAGAAATTCAAACTTGTTGAGTGGAAGTGGTTTAGTAAACAGATCAGCAACCTGGTTTTCAGTTTTGCAATAAATTGGAACAACAACTCCATCCTTTTGTACCTCCCTTAAGAAGAACAACTTAATGTTAAAATGTTTAGTCTTTCCATGAAAAACATGATTGTGAGAAATGACTATTGCAGCTTGGTTATCAACAAAAACTTCTGTACTTTCCTTCTGCTCCATGTTAAGATCAATTAGAATTTTCTTTAACCACAAGACTTGGTTAACAGTAGCTGCGGCAGCAATAAATTCAGCTTCTGCTGTAGATTGTGCAACAATTTCTTGTTTCTTTGAACTCCAAGAGAAAACACCAGATCCAAAACTAAAATAGTACCCTGAGGTACTCCTCATATCATCAATTGAGCCACCCCAATCGCTATCTGAGAAACCTTTCAGTTTGAATTCTTCAGTTCTCTTAAACTTGATGCCAAAATTGTAAGTTCCTTTGATATATCTAATAACCCTTTTTGCAGCCTTGAGATGCATTTCACTTGGGCAATGCATAAACCTAGATAAAATACTTACAGCATTTAAGATGTCAGACCTAGTTGTTGTAAGGTACATCAAACATCCAATTATGCTTCTAAAAAATGCTTGGTCTATCTTCTCAGTTCCATCTTCCTTGCATAGTTTTTCCTTTTGATTCATTGGAGTGCTCATTTCTTTGCATTCTTCAAGTTTGAACTTCTTCAGAATTTCCTTGGCATATTTTTCTTGAGAAATGAAGATTTCATGTTCTCTTTGTTTGATCTCAATGCCAAGGAAGAATGTTGCATTCTGATTAAGCTCAAGATTTCATGTTCTCTTTCTTTGCATTCTTTATTAAGCTCATGTTGCATTTTATTTTGCAGGTGACTTGAGTTCGCGTTATATTGGGAAATAATATTCTGATTTTGTAAGGTAATAATTTATCAGATCTAAATTTTTCTATATATATTACGCTTGTGTTCTGCAACGGTCATACTCAAAGAATGTATTTTATTAATATAATTTATATATATTTAATGTACTTTTTCATTAATTATTATTTTTTAAGAATGACAAATTAAAGAAATTATAAAAGCTCTAATTTGAGGAAATCGTTTAGTATCTATAGTTTATTCTCAAGATCGGGCCATCCGCTAAGAGGACGCATAAACCGATGAGCGAATGTGTCGAACCTCGTATAATTAACTTGTAGACCCTAAATCTTGCCCGGTCTCATAATAAGACCAGAAGACCTCCTATTCGAAGATGGATGAAGCCTAAGAAGCCACTAGGAGAGACTATTAGGCCCCGCACTAGGATAGGAAGGATTTTTTGTATTAAAATAAGGGTTTTTGCCTTTTAGGGTCGAGACCGCCGTCTCGCTTCTCGGGACCACCGTCTCGCCACTTCTGCAAGTTGAGACCGCCGTCTCGTTTGGTGAGACGACCGTCTCACCACTTGCAAATGGCGAGACCCCCCTCCCGGTTGGCGAGAAGGCCTTCTCGTTTCTGGAAAAGTCGATACCACCGTCTCGCCAAACGAGACGGCGGTCTCACCACTTTTGCAAGGCGAGACGACCGTCCCGAATGGCGAGACGGCCGTCTCGACCTTGTCAGACGATACGGCTGTCTCGACCTGACAGACGCGAATCCTTATAAATAGTCGCGCCTTCACCCTTATTTCACACACTTCTTCCACTTTCCCTCTTGCAACTTCTTCAAATTCTCTTCCTAGCACCCCTCCGAAGCATTTCCGGAGTTTCTGAGAGTTTCTTAGAGATTTATAGCGTTTCTGAGAGTTTTTCCGGCATTGTAAAGAGTGAAGGGCTGCCAAAACGTACCCTAATTATCAAGGAATTAATTAAAGAGCTCGCTTTGGATGTTTCTTCATTCTCCCTCTCTCTCTTACTGCTTTATTTCCATGATTAAATTGCATGATACACATTAGGGTCATGTAGTCGTTATTTTAATTTCGTTAATAAAAGGGTAAAAGCGTATTTTCACAAAGTTTATTTATTAAGTAGCTGGCCTATCATAGGGAACCCAAAAGGGGCGTCGTAAGGGAACTAACACTTCCCTTACACGTAACTAACTCCCTTACCTAAACTCTGGTTTTAACGATCAAAGTTGGTTTTTCGAAAATCAACGCCTTTTTACTGCTTTTTCGATGTTTCTGGTAAAAACATCAGTGGCGACTCCATAAGAACCCTTCAAAATTAGTTCTTGGGTTAGCCCGGTTATCGGACAATCCAAGAATGCCCTTTCGAAAACCTCGCCTCTAGGTTCAGTCCGGTTATCGGACAACCTAAAGACATTGTAACCACACCCATAAAAATGCAAAAATTGGATAGTCGGAACCATCACGTTTCTCCGACCGCCTCGTTTTGGTGGCGGCGACATAACTTAACAACAATTCTGATTAGTTCATAAGGAATCACTGAGCAAATTTACTCATTTCCGTAAAAAGTTATTTGAGTTCTATTATGTAGTTATAGGTCTTGAATGAGTCTTGTTCGCTTCGTACACTATTATTGTTGTATAAATAGATTTTAGAAGGTCGGAAAATATAAGTTAAGTTTCATTTTCTAATTTTTAAGTTTTAGATTCTAAATTATTTGTAGTTTTTCTCTCTTTGTGATGCTTAACTTCCAAGTTTGTTTGTGGAGCTTCTTATATGAATGATGCTTTGAAGATTATTAATTCAAGTTGCTTTTGATTAGATTTATTTTGTTTATTTTTACTTCTTCTTTTTAATTTTCATTTTCATCATATTCTTCTACTTTCACATTATTTTCTTTACTATTTTCTTGTTTTTTCTAGCTTTCCACTTCTAAATCATGTTCTAATTTGTTTTTGTTGTTGATTCATCGATTAAAACTTGTGTTCTATGGTTTAGATTTGGTACTTAATGATTCTAGCTGATTATAATCCATTATTTGATTGGATGTCTCATTTGCAACATAACTCAATTTCTAAATTGAAGTGATTGTTTGATTTATGAATTGAATTGTGTTTACGAATTTCAATTGGATCATAATTGTTTGAAATTGTTGTGGATTTGCTTTTGTGATTGCAAGACAAATTCAATAAATCAATAATAACAATAAAAATAAGTTTATAATGAGAGAATCAACGTAATGTTTCTATTGAATTTCTTTACTATTCTTAATTTATTTCACTTCAATTGTCAATTTCAATTATGTTATTTACTTTCAACTTTTAGTTTAGATTGTTTCTTTAAGTTCTTTATAGATTTTTAGACGTATATTTAATCTAATTCTTTACTGCTTTTCATTTACAACTTTTCATAGAATAGTTTTACAAGCTTTCATTTACTTTTCAATGCATCTACGATTTCCTTGTATTGCTTTCTTTTATTGTTGTAATAGTTTAGATTTAATGCTTTCATTTACATGTTTTTGTTTACTATTTTTAATAGATTAGTTTACTGCTTATTAGTTTATTGTTTTGCATATACTTTTCTTGCATTAAAATCCAAAAATTCCCCTAAATCCTAGTATTTTACATTTGAAAATCAAGGTTTAAATAACATTGACTAATTCTCCTTGAGGACATGACCTAGGCTAGCCCTAGCACTGCATTATTTTCCTTGTAAATTCTTTGATGAAATCTAGCCAACAAGATTCTGGTCATCAAAATGACGTTCTTGCTGGGAGAAATTGGTGATTATTTTGTTTTAAATCTCAATTTTCTTTTGTTAAAGGTTAGTGTACAAAATTTTTTTGTATTTGTATTTCAATAGTTTGTGTTATTTGAGTTAAAATTTTGAAAAACCTTAAAATTTTTACTATGTTTTGTTATTTCACTCAACAATTTGTGTTTAGCTGAGCAAATTTTGTGTTTTTGTTCAATTGTTTGAGCATTGTCAAAATTTTACTCAGTGGTTTTAAATTCGCTTAGCGGATTTCTGCAGTGTAATTGTTTTTGAAACTATCCATTTTTTGCTTAGTGGTTGAGTTTTTTGCTAAGCATTTTGTTCAATTTTAAAATTTTTGTTGTGTTCATTACATTCACCTAGCGAGGATTTGTTTGCTCAATAGATTGTTTGCTTTTAGTTCAGTTTGTCACTGGAACAATTTCTTTCTTAATTAGTCATGAGCCAAATTTAAGCCTACCTTATAATTATTAACCTTTGTGAGTCACTTTGAGCTTTATATTCCCATTTTTTTTTGTTTAATTAAGCCACATTACAAGCCAAAGAAAGTGAAAATCCATATTTAGCTCCTGAACTTTTAATTTTTGAGAACTTTTGGAATTTGATAATGAATGATTTTAAATAATTAAAAACATATACAAAATGTATGTTAATCTGTTGCAAATTTGCTTAGTGCAAAACAAATTCTCTAAGTCATTTATCAATTCTAAATTATTGGAAAAATGAAAAATCTGATAATATTATTTTCCTTTAGTGCACACAAATCTGCTCATCGAGTGAAAAAGAAAAAAAGAGTGAGAGAAAAGAAAAAAAAAAGAAAAAGAAAAAGTGAGAATAATATTATTATTCTCTATGATTCTTTTGTGTGCTTACTTTTCAATTTACCTTAGTTTCTTGATTGTCTTGATTGAAATTTTTAAAGTTTTTCTCAAATTTTACTTTAATCATTTGATTGTGATTCTTTCTAAATTGAGTTTTTCTTGCATTTTTACTCCAATTCATCTTGAATACTTTGAAAAGAAAAAGCATTCCCTTCTTTCTTTTAAGTCTCGTTCTCCTTTCAAGGTAGCATCTTAGGTGTTATTGGAATAGGAGAGAAAGTCTTCACTAAAAGTAACTTTTAAGGACAAGAAGGTGGATCTAGAAAAGGAAAGTAAACACTAGGTGAGGAGAAGCCATTTTTTTTAGAAAACTACAAACCCTAAAGTTATGGCGAAAATTTTCTTGAAAATTTTGTCACAAATCTTTGCTACAAGAATTTTAGTTACTACTTGTGTAAATTTTGTCACGGATTTGTCTTGTTGTAATTTTGTAATTTTTGTAATTTCTTCTTTTAAAGTGGGTGTCTTTGGAAAATGCCTTTAGTACAATTTCATCTTCCTCAATAAACATTGTAATAGTTAAGCGTTAGTCTTGTGTAAATGTCCCAAGAGGCTTCATAAGTGTCACCCTAGGATTTTTCGTCTAGTTTATATTTTTTCCTTGTTAAAATTTTTCTTTTAATAGGCTTTAATTTTTTGTGGCAAAATCTCACTACAAGAAAAACACTAAATAGTGACCGAAAAATCGGTCATTAAATAACCAAAATCGTTCACTAAGTAAAATAGTAACCGAAATAGTGACCAACTAGAATCGGTCACTATTTCCTTGGTCACTGATTTTAGTGACCGAATCAGTGACCGAATCAGTGACCGATTTAGTGACCGAATCAGTGACCGATTCAGTGACCGAATCAGTTGACCGATTCAATGGATCGATTCAAGAACCGATTCAATGACCGAATTAGTAACTCGAATAAGTGATCGATTTTATGAACGAATATATATGACCAAATCGGTCACTAATTTTATTTTATTTTTTTATATTATTTTTAAAATAACAATAAACCTGATTAAGGAATATAAAATACATTATATATTGTATTAAATATATGAAAATTTCACTACCTAAGATAGCCATGAAAATAATACCACAAATTTTGTTCTAAATAAATTCATCATTCATGAATTACATATTGAAAATTTAATCTAAAAGTAAGTAGACTAAACTAAAATAAGAGTCATAATTCTAAAAATGTCAGAAACTAACAAAACAAATACAATATACAAAATAAAATCAGTTCATAATTCAGGAGGTTGAACATCCATCTTCTCCATCAAGAGGAGCAACATTTTATCATTTTTCTGAATTTTTCTCTCATTAATTAACATTCTTTCTTGTAACTTGTGTTTTAATTGTTCAATCTCCTCTCTTGACGACACTCGAATAGAAGGGAAACAATTTAGGTTAGGTTTTAAGAGTTGATTTGATTGGAAATAAAAAACATAAAGAAATAAAGGATACCGTAGGCGCCACAAATAAGAATATTTGATAAGCCAAGAAGGATCGCCACAAGAATCAAATAATTCTTGATAAGATCAAGTGATGCAAGGAATAACCCTAGCAGAGCAACAACTCACAAAGTGATTCTGAATATTACGTACCTTCATTCTCAATTTCCAAATGTTTAATACAATTTAAGTTTATGAGTTTGTCTCATTGCAGGAAATAAAGATAAATTAAAATCCTAATATCACAAGCAAAGTTAAGTTGCCCAGATAGTTAAGTGAAGACATTATAAGCTTTGGGTCTTGGGTTCAAATCCCCACTGTAGCAAATAATAATGAAAATAATAACTAAATCTTCTATTTGGGCCTCCTAGCTCTCCAAACATTTTATGCATGTGATAGGGCTAGACTCCTCTATGTTTAGAGCTTTTAATAGTTGGGCCTTTAGCAAATTGGTCACTTTGTGTTGCAATGTCTCTTGTGCTTTTCTGAGCCTGCCTCTTGTCATAGGTCCACCTAAGTCTTGGATTGGATCTTGGTCTTGATCCTTCTCGTTATGGGTTTAGGCCTTTATGTCCACATCATTCCCTCCTTCTTGGGCAGCATTTGTCCTCAAATATATGAATTCATCTCCTACATCAAAAGGAGTCAAGTCAGCAACATTAAAAGAAGAACTTACATTATACTCTTCTGGTAGATCAATCTTATAGGCATTATCATTGATCTTCTCTAAGACTTGGAATGGCCCATCTCCTCTAGGTTGAAGTTTAGACTTTCTTTGTTCAGGAAACCTTTCCTTTCTCATGTGTACCCAAACCCAATCACCAGGTTGGAACACCACCTTTTTCCTACCCTTGTTAGCTTGCCTCGCGTAGCTCTCATTCTTCTTTTCAATTTGAGCTTTTACTTGCTCATGTAGGTTCTTCACATATTCTGCTTTAGCATGTGCTTCCTTATGCTTAAACATAGAAATGTTAGGTAAAGACAACAAATCAAGAGGAGTCAAATGATTAAATCCATATACAATCTCAAATGGTGAACAATTAGTGGTGCTATGGATAACCCGATTATAAGCAAACTCATCATGCGGTAAACATGCTTCCCAAGTCTTAAGATTTTTCTTTAAAATAGTCCTAAGCAATGTGCCTAAAGTCCTGTTGACTACCTCAGTTTGACCATCAGTTTGTGGGTGACAAGTAGTAGAAAACAATAATTTAGTACCAATCTTACCCCAAAAGGTCCTCCAAAAATGACTAAGGAATTTTGAATCCCTATCACTCACAATGCTCCTCGGCAGCCCATGTAGCCATACTACTTCCTTGAAAAACAAATCAGCTACATGACAAGCATCATCTACCTTCTTGCAAGGTATGAAATGTGCCATCTTAGAAAACCTATCAACAACAACAAACACAAAATCCTTTCCATTCTTTGTTTTAGGCAGCTCTAAAATAAAGTCCATAGAAATGTCAGTCCAAGGATATTCAGGAACAGGTAAAGGAGTATACAACCCATGAGGCTTAACCTTAGATATATCCTTTTTACACACAATGCAGTGATCACAAAACTTATTCACATCACGTTTCATATGAGGCCAAAAGAAATGCTCTTGCAAAATTTCTAAATTCTTTTGAACCCCAAAATGACCCATCAAACCCGCTCATGTGATTCACTCACAAGCAACTCTCTAATGGAACACTTAGGCACACACAATTTATTTGCTTTAAATAAGAATTCATTATGCCTAAAGTATCCATTTTTAGAAAACCTTTCACATGCAGCAAAAGTTTCAGCAAAATCCACATCATTCACATACATGTCTTTCAAAGATTCAAGACCAAACAATTTAGTTTCAAGCATAGAAAGTAATGCATGTCTCCTAGAAAGTGCATCAGCTACTACATTCCCTTTTCCCTTTTTATGCTTGATGACATATGGAAATTGCTCCAAGAACTCAACCCATTTGACATGCCTCTTGTTTAACTTACCTTTGTCCCTTTAAGTATTTCAAAGATTCATGATCACTATGAATTACAAACTCTTTTGGTAAAAGGTAATGCTGCAAAGTTTGTAAAGCACGCACTAAGGCATACAATTCCTTATCATAGGTGGGATAGTTTAGGGCACCCCCATTCAACTTCTCACTAAAATAAGCAATTGGATGAACTTCTTGTAGCAAAACAGCCCCAATACCCACATTAGATGCATCACATTCAATTTCAAAAGATTTTGCAAAATTTGGTAATGCAAGAATGGGGGCATTAGATAGTTTGTGCTTAAGTTCAGAAAATGCATTTTCTTGTTTTTCACCCCATTTAAACCCAACATGCTTTTTGACTATTTCATTAACAGGTGTAGCCAAAGTACTAAAGTCTTTAACAAACCTCCTATAGAAACTAGCTAACCCATGAAAGCTTCTCATTTCACTCACATTCTTAGGGGTAGGCCACTCTTGGATGGCTCTAATCTTTTCCTCATCAACTTGTACCCCTTTAGAACTCACAACAAATCCCAAGAACACAACATGATCAATGCAAAAGGTACATTTTTCAAGATTAGCAAACAATTTTTCCTTTCTAAGCACATTCATGACATCACACAAATGTTTAACATGCAAATCAAAATTAGTGCTATATATCAGAATATCATCAAAATACACTACTACACATTTGCCTAAAAACTCTTTCAAGACATGGTTCATCAATCTCATAAAAGTGCTTGGAGCATTAGTTAACCCAAAGGGCATAACTAGCCACTCATACAACCCATATTTAGTTTTAAAAGCTGTTTTCCACTCATCTCCTTCTCTAATTCTAATTTGATGATATCCACTTTTCAAGTCAATTTTAGAGAAGATACAAGCACCATATAATTCATCCAACAAGTCATCTAACCTAGGAATGAGATGTCTATACTTTACCGTGATGTTATTGATAGCTCTACAATCTGTGCACATCCTCCAAGTTCCATCTTTCTTAGGGACTAGAATGACTGGGACTGCACATGGACTCAAGCTTTCTTTAACCCACCCCTTTTGCATTAAGTCTTCAACTTGCTTTTGAATCTCCTTGGTTTCTTGGGGATTGCTTCGATAGGCTGGTCTATTAGGCAATGAAGCTCCTAGAATAAGGTCAATTTGATGCTCAATACCCCTAAGAGGGGGTAGACCTATAGGCACTTCTTTGGGAAAAACATCTTCAAAATCCTGCAACAAAGAAGAAACCTTTTTCGGAAGAGAGTTAGTAAAACATGGATTATTTGATTTACTTTCTTTACTCAAAAGTAAAAGTATTGGCTTTCTCAATTGCATAGCTCTTTTGACTTCTTTTTCTTTTATAAATAGATTTGATTTTTTTCTCTCTTTCCCTTTTTCTTCCTCTTTTTCCTTTTTCTTTTCACTCTCTTTTTCTTTTCTCTTTTCTCTCTCTTTTTCTTTTCTTTCTTCTTTTCTTTTCTTTCTCATTTTCAGTTGATCCTCACTAACTTCTCTTGGAACCAAAGGTGCAAGAGTAGTTTTGCGGTCTTTATGCATAAAAGAGAACTTATTAGTGAAAACATCATACATAACTCTCCTATCATACTGCCATGGTCTCCCAAGAAGTAAATGACAAGCCTCCATAGGCACCACATCACACAAAACAGAATCTTCATATTTCCCTATTGAAAAACCCACTTCAACTTGCATATTCACGGTCATCTCACCATCTTCACTAAGCCATTGAAGTTTGTAAGGTCGCGGGTGTGGCTTAGTCTCCAAATTCATTTTTGAAACCAATCGTGCACTAGTCACATTAGTGCAACTCCCACCATCAATGATCAAAGAGCACAACTTCCCTTGAATGAGACACCTTGCATGAAAAATATTTTCTCTTTGACAATCATCCAATTCAACTGATTGACTACCGAACATCCTTCTAATCATGAACAGATCTCCTTCTAACTATCTTTCATCTTCATGCTCATTTTCATCACTAGATGAAGAATCTGAAGAAAATTCACTAATTATTTCTCCATCCTCCTTAAGTAACATATTCTTCTTAGTGGGACATTGAGAAGCTATGTGACCTCTTCCCAAACATTTGAAGCACTTAACCTCACTACTTCTTGTTTTCTTAAGTGCCTCATCAGACTTATTTTGATTTTTATGAGCTATAACATTGGAATTGCTTGTTGATGATCCACCCTCCTTCTTATTTTTGTCCTTCCAACTAGGAGAGTGAAAATTATATGAACTCCTCCTCATGGCACCTTTTTTCTTCAATTGTTGTTCCACCTTAGAAGCTTGATGTACTAAATCCTCCAACTCAACATAAATTTGCATCTCCACAACATCCCTTATATCACTATTTAGCCCATGTAGGAATCGGGCCATAGTAGCCTCCCGCGCCTCCATAACATTAGCCCTAATAATGGAAATCTCCATCTCTTTGTAATATTCATCAACACCTCTACTACCTTGTATGAGTCTTTGGAGCTTGTTGTGAAGATCTCTTTGATAATGAGAAGGAACAAATCTTCTTCTCATCAACCTCTTCATTTCTTCCCAACTTTCCCCCAAGGGTTCTTCATATCTCACCCTTTCCCTTTGTAATTGGTTCCACCAAATGAGAGCATAATCAGTGAATTCCATTGCTGCCACCCTCATCTTTTTATCTTCTGTGTAATTATGGCATGCAAACAATTGCTCAATTTTTATTTCTCACTCCAAATATGCTTCTGGATCACTCTTTCCTTGAAAAGAGGGTATGTTCAACTTTACTCCTTCAATTCTGTTATCTCTAACATCACCTTCATTATTTCTCCTTCTCCTCCTTCTACCTCCACCATCATCATCATTTCCTTGATTTTCTAGTTGTTCAATTCTCCCATACAACTCCTCGGTATGTTCTATCAACATTCTTTGCATTTGGGCTGTAATGACATCAATCAATAATCTATTGTCATCCCCTAGAGGAGGGATACCACCACCACCTGTACCTGCCATCTTTCAAGTAAAAAAAAGAAAGGACCAAACAAATGAAGTAATAGGACCTCACCACTCTTCTCACATGTTTGCACTCAAAGATGTACCACTCGTGTTTACTCTCAATTTGGCTTTTGTATAATATGCACTCTTGCCTTTTTCCACTCGTTCTCTGACTTATGGTTCTTACAAGAATCAAACAATCTATAGTTCAAGAATCACTTTCAACTGTAGCAATCACAAGGAATAAAACAGAATTGTAGTACCAACAAAGGACAAGTAGCAAAGAACAATTTTACTACTAACAACAAGCAAGACAAATCTAAACTGTATGGGAAAACAAAGATTAGACAAAGACGCTTGACACTTAGGAATTTTAACAAACAGTTAATGCGCACTGAAATTTAAAAGAAGAACAACTGCCACATATATATATATATATATATATATATATATATATTTTTTTTTTCTTTTCGATTCTTTTTTTTATTCTTTTCTTTTTTTGATTCTTTTCCTTTTTTTGATTCTTTTCTTTTTTTGATTCTTTTCCTTTTTTGATTCTTTTCTTTTTTTGACTCTTTTCCTTTTTTTTGATTCTTTTCTGCTGATTCTTTTCTGTAGAAAACTAATTTCAAACACAACTTTGATATATATATATATATCTAAATGAAATTCAATATCAAAATTGCATAAACAACAGGGTTTTTTTTGAACAGTACACGTGAACAGTGACAAATGAACAGTACCATGAACAGTAACAAATGAACAATAACAAATGAACAGTACCGTGAATAGTGTCGATGAACAGTGCGATGAACAGTACCGCTTTTGAACCAAATGACGACACTCGAATAGAAGGGAAACAATTTAGGGTTAGGTTTTAAGAGTTGATTTGATTGGAAATAGAAAACAGAAAAAAATAAAGGATATCGTAGGCGCCACAAATAAGAATATTTGATAAGACAAGAAGGATCGTCACAAGAATCGAATAATTCTTGATAAGATCAAGTGATGCATGGAAGAAACCTAGCAGAACAACAACTCACAAAGTGATTCTGAATATTACGTACCTTCATTCTCAATTTCAAAATGTTTAATACAACTTAAGTTTATAAGTTTGTCTCATTGCAGGAAATAAAGATAAATTAAAATCCTAATATCCCAAGCAAAGTTAAGTTGCCCAGATGGTTTAGTGAATACATTATAAGCTTTGGGTCTTGGGTTCAAATCCCCACTGTAGCAAATAATAACTAAATCTTCTATTTGGGCCTCCTAGCTCTCCAAACATTTTATGCATGTGATAGGGCTAGACTCCTCTATGTTTAGAGCTTTTAATAGTTGGACCTTTAGCAAATTGGTCACTTTGTGTTGCAATGCCTCTTGTGCTTTTCTGAGCCTGCCTCTTGTCATAGGTCCACCTAAGTCTTGGATTGAATCTTGGTCTTGATCCTTCTCGTTATGGGCTTGGGCCTTTATGTCCGCATCATCTCTCATAAGCTGGACAGATGATGAACTATAGAGTCTTGGTAAAGATTTCTCCCCTTTGCTTGACTCAGATCCAAGCCCATATACTTTGTCTTTGTTTATTCCAGCAACTTTACACCAAACCT
This sequence comes from Sphenostylis stenocarpa, assembly GCA_963425845.1. NCBI lineage: Eukaryota > Viridiplantae > Streptophyta > Magnoliopsida > Fabales > Fabaceae > Sphenostylis > Sphenostylis stenocarpa. The sequence continues at coordinate 45,840,953 of OY731401.1, forward strand.
ATAATTCATCAAGCAGAGATCCTTCTGGAATAGATCCTAATTTGGAGGCTTCTTTCCATGCATGAGTAAACTCTGCCTATAAACATTAAAATAGAATAGTAGTGAATTGGATAAAAACATAAAAAGGATATCAATTGTTTAAGAAATTAACATAAGAAGAAAAACAAGGAACTTACATCCACATGTGTTGATCTTTGATCCATCCATGTGTTATCCTTTCGTTTGTGTGTTTTACGAAACAACTCTGATGGGGTAGGGGGTTTTCCATTCAACTTTATCTAAAATATGGTTAAAAACACAAACTTAGAAGTGCAATATCCACCATAAAAGAAAAGAAGTTTGTCAATTCATGACAATAGGTAATGTAATAACTATTTTTATCTTCCATCATAAACAACACCATGTAATCAAATTTGAACTAACTAATTGTACATTCTTTCCACACCTAAATCTAGTCCAGGGTTCCATAATTCACATATACATTATAGGTTCAAAAGTACAACATATAGGACCAATACATGCATAAAGGAGTATAAAGCAAACTTTACCAAATGTTCTCTATGTTGAGAAGTACTAATGGAGCCACCAGTATGGAGTGAAATTCCAAGTCCATCACAATCAGAAGCTCGATTAGCTTTTGCAATCAAACTTTTTACTTTGAATTGTTTTGATCCCCAATGTTGGCATAAGATATCCCATACATCTTCTGCAAGCCAATTTGGCTTCTTCATTATCATGTGTGCCTTGTTTAGTGAACTTTTCAATATGTTGGCACCTCGCATTTCAAAGTTTCTTCTAGCCAACCTATGATCAGGTGGGAAAATAGTATATTTTCTCTGTACCCAAACAAAACAAGTAAATATTATAGGACATTCAATATTTGGAACTTATTTTAAAGTTAAGAACTAATATAAATACATACCATGAACTCACTAAACCACATGTCTCGAATATCTTGAGATATCTTTTTCCATGATGGCCATGCATTAGTGTAATGGCTTTTGAAAATATCACCAATGGCAGTAGCTGCAAAGTATGAAGGCAAAAATCAACAAGAAAAATAAAGTGATAAAGTACAAGTTGTACATAGAATATGAACAAAATATAACACTGTCAGAATTTAAGTGATTTACCCATATCCATCAAGTGTTAAAATGGGTTTCTCACAAGTGCTCTGAACATCTGATACATTGTGATCATCATGAGAAACAAATGTGCCTTGAGTTTGAGGGTTAGATGCTTGAAGACTTTGTGGGGAAGGTGTCTCATGTGGTGATTGTGGTCCTAATGGTGGAGAAGTTAATGGAAGAGATTTAGAACTTCCTCCAAGTGGTGGAGTACGACCAATGTGTGGTCCAACAAAAGGGACTTCAATAGACTTATTTTGTACTGAAGGGGTAGAACTAACATGTTCTGCAATAGTTCTAACTAATGGATGTGCAACTTGTGGTCCAACCATGTTATTTCTTGGTAATTCATTGAATTGATGCTTTATCAAACGACTTTTTAAAATAAGCTTGGTTTTTCTTTTGTCTGACATCTACACATGTAACAAAAAGAACAAAAATGTGTAAGAAAATTGCATATATTTAATAAGTAATAGTAATAAATTAAATAATAACATGTTTACTTGAAATGTTTTAAATAAAATAATAATAATTTGATGGGAACATTATTAACTCGTACTTATAATTATTAAATACTCACCTGAAATGAAAATACAAAAGTCATTCATCATCGTCATCATTATCATTATAATCATCATCATCATCGGCATTGACATCACTTTCTTCATCAAAATTATATGACTCATCAGCATTCTGATCATCATCATCAGAGTTGTAATCATCATCAAATTCACTTTCCTCATCATACTCTTTTTCATTGATTTCTGCATCTTCCACATTATATTCATTATGTTTATTTTCATCAAGTAATTCATTCTCTACTAGCTCTTCATGTTCACCTTCATCATCTTTTAATTGACCAAGTACTTCATCATTTGACACAAGTTGAGTATTAGAAAGACCATGTTGATAGGCAACCTCTAGTGTATATTGATCATCAACCATACTTCTTGGTTTGGTTTTAATTACAACCCACCAATCTACCTTTTCCTTAACCTTTTCACGATAAGGCATATAATATACTTGAATTGCATTTGATGCAAGTATGAAAGGATCATAATTCAAATACCTTCTACGATGATGAACCTCCACTATACCATATTCCTTGTGAACTCGTACACCACGATTCCTTTTAGAATCAAACCATTGGCAATTGAATACAACTAATTCTTTTGTTGGCTCTCCTATGTATTCAAGTTGCATAATCTTTTTGATGATACCATAATAATTGTAGACCCCTAATTTTGCCCGGCCTCTCAATAAAGGCTGAGGAGACTTCCTATAATAAGATAAAGCTCGTCCGGCCTCTCAATAAAGGCTAAAGAGACTTCCTGTAACAAGAAAAAGCTCGCCTGACACCTCAATAAAGGCCAAGAAGACTTCCTATATGAAGATAAAGCTTCAATGGACATCTATCGGCATCAATCGACGTCCGAATAAAGAAAGGAAAGCTTCCCGGGGGTCCCAGAACACAAAAGCTGGCAAAAACAAGTTGAGACAGCCATCCCAAGGGTGAGACGGTCGTCCCAAACAACCATTGTCAAGTGGGACGCCCGTCCCAAATGTGAGACGCCCGTCTCAGTGCCAGAATTTGAATGGGACGGCTGTCCCAAATCCCAGACGGCCGTCCCAACTTCTCCAGACGCTCATCCTTGATTTCCAAGCCCCGGACGGCCGTCCCAAGCTGCCAGGAGGCTCATTTGCCACTTTTTCACACTCCAGACAACTCCTAGTACTTGTCTTCTCTCCCTACTTCGAATGAACTCTCCGATTGCCTTAAAAAGGTAACAATCGGTTAAGGAATTGTATTCCAGAATTCGATTCTTCTTTAAAATTTAGTCGAGTCGATACTGTATTCGGGGAGGAGAGTCTTTGTAGAGCGGAGGATTGCCAAAACGCATCCTCATTGTAAAAGATTTGCAATACAAAGCTTGCTACGGAGGTTCTTTTCAATTCTCTTCTCTTTTATTACTTTATTTATTGCTTTCTATATGCAATCATGTAGATAGCCATTTTTAAATACTGTATAAATAAAATAGGGTAATAGTGTAATTTTTCGTAATCTTCACTTAATGAATGAATCCGTCATAGGGAACCCGAAAGGGGCGTTGTGGGGTGCTAACACCTTCCCCACACGTAACTAACTCCCTTACCTAACTCTGGTTATAATGACCAAGTTTGGTTTTTATTAAAATCAATGTCTTTTTATCCTTTTCCAATGTTTACGGTCAAAACATTGGTGGTGACTCCATAAGAACCCCTTTTCGAAAACCTTGCTTTTATTAGAGGATAGTTCAGTTGTTGAGCACATCGGAAGCAATGAACATATTTTAACATAAAAACGCGAGTCTAAACCATCTTTTCGCGACCGCTCGCATAAACGTTTGAGATGTCCCTAGACGTCGGAACGGATGGCGGCGACAGATGGCGACTCCGCTTGGGAAGCTAGAGAGTTGATCCCATTTAGTGACGGATAAAATTCAAACTAAGTGAAGATTTGAAATTACGCCTTTACCCTCTTTCGTATGTTTTATTGTATGGCTTTAATAATTGTTGTATGATTACTTTTTGCAAATTGTTTGAAATATAAATTGCACACAAAAACCCTTGCACATTACAGTCCCTCTATACCCGGGGGCAAGAGTGAATACCTATAGGGAGTGGGTGGCAGATACGACCGGCTTGTTGGCACACGGGGCTACAATCGTTGTCGAAAACCACTAACTCAAGGTGATAACTCTCTTCTTTTAGTCCAAGGATGTTGACACGGAGTTCCGTGCATGACCCGAGGACTGAGAGATTGAGAGGTCCCTATAATGGGGGCACCTTGGGGACCTTTGGCCTTGGTGAGAACAGTTTAGAACCACCTAAACCAAGCACGTTTCTGCAGGAAAACCCCACCTCGTAATAAGCATGGCTCTGCTCGTGGATGAATGAATTGTGTGTGCATTCGTTTGCCGCATTTGTATTGATGCATTAGCATAGGGTAATCATACAACAAACAAAATAATGGAAAACCCTAAAAATCATAAAAGTGATAAGATAAACCAACTTTATCTCGGACAGTCTTCAGTTAAGCTAGCCTGGTTTCAGGTTCTTTGTAAGCTAAGTAGCCACGTTGACCGACAGAAGAGATAAAGGGTCATAAAAAATATAAAAACAATTAAAACCCATAAAAATACCTTTACAATAAAAAGATTCTTGACAAAAGTCTTATAATTCATACAACCTTTGTTCATAAAAATGTTAAGAGAAGAAAATAGGACTCTCTTCATCAAAAGCTATAAACATCCATATAGATAGATCTCCTTTTAAGAAAAACCAAGTATTATCATGTATCATATTAGGAATAAAACATGATAATATTTAGCAAAATAAACACTTACATGCATGCATTTACAAGGACTCATCCTCATATCATGCATTTTCGTTTCTTTTAGATAATGGAGGGATCCAGTAATAGACAGTTAAAGAAAGTGGAAATCCTTCTATGCCGTGTAGAGAAGTTAAGGCAGTTGTGTACATATATGCCGCCGGAGGTCAGTGCTAATTTTGAGAAATCTTATGGAAGGATTCTTGACCTCCCGAAAGTCAACATCGATCCTATCTTTGTTAGAGCATTGGTCCACTTCGGAATCCCAATCTGCACCTGCTTTGAGTTTTCGCAGTTTGATTTAGTACCAACCTTAGAAGAATATGAACTCATGGTTAGATGGCCTCAGTCAGTCGGGGTCTATGTCTGCTCAGGAATATATGTGGCCGTGAGTAAGGTTGCTACTATCATACGATTGCCTCCTCATCAATCCATCCTAGAGGGAAAAGGGAACATCGAGGTTGGAAAATGGAAATAATAGAAGACCACTTAATCTCTTTGGATGAAAAGAAAGATTGGTCTACCTTTAACAAAACTCTAGCATTAGCAATGTTCGGAATCATATTATTCCCATTTCATGTGAACGTTGTGGATCATGCTGCAATAGATGCATTCTTTGCCTGGGATGCATACTCTAAGAGTCCTATACCTGCAATTCTTGTTGATACCCTACTTTCAGTAGATTTTTGCCGACAAAAACAGGGGAAAACACTTAGATGTTGCACTTCATTACTATATGTATGGGGCATCACTCACTTCTACGCTTCAAGCTACATGAGCATATTCCCTGATCCTTTAAGAAATTTTGCAAAAATCTCTCTTCAGCATCGTCAAGCTTTAGAATGGAAAACCGAGTTAGAAAATTGGAACATAGAGCATGTATCATGGGTTTGCCCTTGGTTCCGACCCGGTTATATTCTTGTACGATGTGGAGATTACCTGAGCATACCACTACTAGGCCTCAGGGGTTGTATAGCTTACTCTCCCAAGATAGCTATGAGACAACTCATGAGAACCCAGACTGTGCCAACTCAAGAAGAGCTCAGAGGGCTGAGTCTATGCCATTACTCCCATAGCTTTGAAGAAGTATCCGCTATCCGGAAAGCATGGGAAAGACCAGTCTATATAGGAGATAAAGAACTTGGAAAGGTTCAGGTGTCTACATCCCACGAATATGAAGAATGGAGGAAAAGTAGAAGGATACCCCAACCATCTGCTACATTCACTACAACATTAGTCAATGAAGAGCTACAATTGCAGGTCAATGCCTTAAATAAAAGGGTAGAAGTAATGGAAGCTCAATTGAGGGCCTTCGAAGAAAAAGAGCAAGAAGCAACCCTTACAATAGATGGTCTAAAAAGGCAATGTAAAAAGAAGGACCATGAAATAGAGCGCCTTAAGAATGATTGTGCTGATTACCAAGAAGAGACTAAACAAGCACTGAAAATTCCGAGGCTTGAACAAGATAGTCTATTCCGGGACATGAATGATGAAATAACACATATTGAGAATGCGCTTGCAGAACAGGCAAAAACGATCAAGTTAATACAGGATGACCTAGCAGAAACTCGGTCAGAAGCACAAAAGTGGTGGAAAATCGCTGAAAGATACAGAGAAGACCTAGAGGAGCTACATGATAAAGAAAGAGATGGATTAGCTTAGTATGGTCAATTACTTCGTGAAAGAGACCAAGTAATAGAGAGGTCTGACCAACAACACGCCTTGATCGTTCATCAAGAAGAAAAGATAAAAGAGGCTCGTCGATATAGTGAAGATATGAGCCAGGCGGTACATGAGCAAATCAAGACGCTCAGAAATCATGTAAGAGCAGCTGAAGATGAATTACAAAGAAAGCTTAATTTACCTATAGGATTCTTCAAGCTTCTCCGTTTTTGTCAACACTTGCTCAAAGCATTGTATAGAAGGATAAACACTTTCTAGTTAATATAAAAAGGATTTTCCTTAAACTGTCTATTGCATTCATAAGTTGCATACATTCATACATCCCTCCTCATTTTAATAATAAAGATAATAAAAAGGAAGGATTAATTGATGTGCTTTCCACAAATCAGAATAAATGGAAAAGAAGCCTTTCATCATCAAAATCTCTACAACGGTCGATAGACCCAAAGATGATAATAAACAAGCATCGTTGGTCATTCCAATCGATAAAAGGGAAGAGGCAATAACGTCTTTACGTTTATTCATACCTCGTCCTTTCCCTTATTCATCAAATAAAGCTGTACCTTGGAGATACTCAGAAGAATCACCAGTTAATCAAGATATCTCCAACATAGCCGGTATTGGGGGCATGACTAGAAGCGGAAGAATATACTCTCCCAAGGAATTACAAGATAATATTCCTAAAGATAAGGCAAAAAATAAGGCCGAAGAGGAAAAAGAATCCAAGGAGGAGACAAATGAGTTACTCCAGTACATAAGACAAAGTGAGTACTCCATCATCGATCAACTCAATCGTACTCCTGCAAAGATAACCTTGTTATCACTTATAATGAGTTCAGAATCACATCGAAACGCACTGTTAAAGGTTTTGAATGAATCATTCATCCCGCATGCAATATCTCAGGACAAATTTGAAGGAAGTATTGGTAACATTACAGCCAATGATCATCTTACCTTCACAAATGAAGAACTCCCTTTAGAAGGGTCAAATCATAATAAGCCTTTGCATATTTCTGTCAAATGCAAGGAATATCTCATTTCCAAAGTTCTTGTGGATAATGGGTCATCTTTAAATGTCATGCCTAAAGGCACACTTGACAAGATAATAGTGCAAGAAACCCACATGCGCCCGAGTAATACAATTGTTCGAGCCTTTGATGGATCAAGACGTGAAGTAGTAGGAGAAATTAGTCTACCAATTCAAATTGGCCCTACTATCTTTAACATAGACTTCCACGTGATGGATATCACTCCAGCATATAGTTGTCTCCTTGGTAGACCTTGGATTCATAGCGCTAAGGCAATACCCTCAACGCTCCACCAGAAAGTCAAGTTTGTGACAACTGATAAACTCGTCACAGTTCAAGCTAAAGAAGACTTTCTAATTAGCAAACCGTCTGTCCAACCATATGTGGATGCGGCTGAAGAGGCTCTTGAAACATCTTTTCAAGCGCTCGAAATTGCCAACATAGAAAGATATGGATATCACCCAGGACAGGGGCTTGGAAAGAATGCTCAAGGAATAAAAGAGCCATCGGATTTCAAGGATAATCCTTTAAAGTATGGTTTAGGGTACAACCCTACAAAAAATCAAATCATACGGAAAGCAGGAAAGTCATGCCCCTCAAAGACGATATTCCGAAGAGGAGGGGTATTAGCACAAAGGGTAGTGTTAGTCATTAGGTGTCCCTCTTCCAATTCTAAGGGATGTAAACCTAGTGACTATTAGAGATCACTCCTCGGGGTATGCCCGACCCCCGAGCATCTCTAGGGTACATATTTCCCTGAAATTACAAAAGAATGCTATTCTTACTATCTGCTTCTCTTCTTGCTTAATATGTCTATACCCCATTTTAAATAAACAAGGTTTAGATAGACGTTTTGTTCCAAATGCGTCAGAACAATCAAAGTGTCATAAAGCAAAGTCAAATATGATTGATTAACTAGAAACACGGATAAAAGTTATCTCGATAGAATCAAGTTTCAACAATGTTATGCAAAAAAAAAAAATTTATGTACAAAAAAGGAGAGCCCGTCAAGGCCAAAGGCCAAGACAAGAAAATAAAAGGGCAAAATACCCGGCAGGAAACCCACAAAAGGGGGCTGCACAAAAGTTAGGGTAAACCCGGCAGGAGACCCGAACAATAATAAAGGGTAGTCTGGGCAAAAGTTAGGGTTATGAAAAGTTCGCTAGGTATTCCTAAAAAATAAACAAATAAATACAAAAAGGGAAAACCTAGACAAAAGTTAGGACATAAGCATAACATCCTAGGCTGAAAACCTGAAAGGGCGGGCTAGGAAACTTAATCAATCACAAAAAGGCGCCACAAATCAGCAAAGTAAAGACGCCACATCATAAGAACGAAACGTTTGCCTAAACTAGCCTAAACACTAACCAACCTTGGCTAGCCTTTCTTACAAAAACCCTTATCATAAAAATATCCCTCTAAAACACAAGCCCTTGTTGTAAATCCTTTTCTTTCTCTTCTCTTGACCATTTCACTATAAAGCATTCAAGTAATAAAGGGGAATGTGGAAACATAGTGATCAATAGGAAGGTTGAAATCCCTAAGGAAAGGAAGGGGGGCATTGATATGGCAGTTGCCCTACGAACAAAAGATTGCTCTTCGGCTATAGCAAGAAAATTCCGAGAATTAGGTACAACCAAGATTGTTAATCAAGAAACATAATGACAGAAAGGTACAACACCAAGAATGCGCCCGAAGTCAAAGCACATTAGTTAAAACTTTCGAAATATTAACTGAAATAGATCATAGGATGCATATCATGAAACATTACATGCATTAAAACATCAATGAATGGAGTCCTATCCTCCTTCTCAACAAAAAAACATGAAAACCAACTAAAAAAGCTTGAGACAGTCGTCCCAAGGGCGAGACGACCGCCCCAAACAGCCAAATTCAAATGGGACACCCGTCCCAAATGTGAGACGCCCGTCTCAGAACCAAAACTTCAAGTGAGACGGCTGTCCCACTCTTCAGCTAGTTGTCTCAAAGGTAAATTTTCAAGTGAGACGGCCGTCCCAACCCAGACGGTCGTCCCAACTCTCCTGGCGCCTCCTATATATGATAAGCACGGATCCTTGCCTTGGTACCCCATTCCAAGCATTCTATCTTGCTTCTCCTCCCTTTCCACACACTTCTAGTATTCTTAAGTGAGTGAGATATACAATGGAACATGGAGAGACTTCATCCAAGAGAAAACGCACCAGAACCTCCGCTAGAGGAACTCCTATCACCAACACTTTGCTGGCAGAACCACATCAACAAAGGATGGCAAATATCCAACAATTTTCCTGGCATCCCATGCTGCGGCTGGATTTTGAAATCCCAGTTACATTTGGTTGGGATCAAGATGTCAGAAGATTCATCCACAACATAGGATGGGACTTTTTGCTCCGTGAGCCACCTACTCGGATCCACCGTACTGCTAGGCTGGAATTCCTTGCTTCTGTCAATCTGGTGGAAATGCCGTCCACAACTCCCGGAGTGCCACCTACTCAAGCCGTCTCCTACTAGATGGATGGGGCATATCGGACCACTTTTCTGGATGACTTTAATGTCATAATGGGCTTCTGCCAACGAGCAAACACAAGAACACCAGAATGTAGGTCTGCATATCTCGAGAAACCCGCTGCTCTCACCACCACCAGCATGTGGAAAAAAATCACCGGAGCTCATACTCTGCCATCACACTTGAAGGGTGCAGCTTTCTCTCCTCCGCTCCGCATATGCCATAAACTGCTAGCCGGAACCATACATAGTCGGAAGGAAAGCCAAGGGAAGGTAACACTAGCTGACCTTTTCATTGTCTATTGTATGCATCAAGGGCATCGATGCAACCCAGGATATGCCTTCCTGAAAGCCGTAAGAGATTACGGAACTCGCGGCTCAGTAAGAGCCATCATGGTGGCCCCCTTTCTCACCCCATTAGCTGAATATTGGGGATGCACTGACGAAGAAGACCTCCCAGTTAGCCTCCAACCAGAGCCGATTAGCGGAGGAACACTGGTCCACATGAACATCCTTAGTCGACAAGGATCAAGGTTTATTTTAAACCCCATAATCTCGATTTCACTGGATATGCGTGATTTCGACACACCACTGTAGACCCCAAATCTTGCCCGGTCTCACAATAAAGATCAGAAGACCTCCTTTTTGAAGATGGACAAAGCCTAAGAAGCCACTAGGAGAGACTATTAGGCCCCATACTATGATAGGAGGGATTTTTGGCACAAAAATAAGGATTTTCGCCTTTTGGGGTCGAGACCGCCGTCTCGCCTTGCACAAGTGGCGAGACCGCCGTCTCGCCTTGCACAAGTGGCGAGACCGCCGTCTCGCCACTCGCGAAAGGCGAGACCGCCGTCGCGTTTGGCGAGACCGTCGTCTCGCCATTCCTGCAAGGCGAGACGGCCGTCTGGAATGTCGAGACGGCCGTCTTGACCTTGTCAGACGAGACGACCGTCTCGACCTGACAAGCGCGAATCCCTATAAATAGGGCCTCCCTTCCCCTCATTTCACACAGCTTTCTCACTCTCTCTCTAGTCACATCAAGAGTTTCTCTCTCTAGAATCCCTCCGACGCATTTCCAGAGCTTCTGAGTGTCTTTAGAGTGTTTTTAGAGCGTTTTGAGAGGTTTCCAACGCCGTATAGAGTGAAGGGCTGCCGCAAAGCACCCTATTTTTAAAAGAATTAAATAGAAAGCTTGCTTCGGAGGTCTCTACTCTCTTTCTCTACATTTTACTGCTTTATTTAAATTATGTAATAGACATTAGGGCCATGTAGTCGTAATATTTAAATTCCGCAAAATAAAAGGGCAAAAGCGTATTTTTCCGGTTTATTTATCAACAAAATAGCTGGCCTATCATAAGGAACCCGAAAGGGGCGTCGTAAAGGAACTAACACTTCCTTTACGCGTAACTAACTCCCTTACCCAACTCTGGTTCTAATGACCAAAGTTGGTTTTTTGAAAACCAACGCCTTTTAAACTCCTTTTCCGATATTTCCGGTAAAAACATCGGTGGCGACTCCAGAGAACCCTCAAAAACTAGCTCTTGGATTAGCCCAGTTATCGGACAATCCAAGAGCACCCTTTCGAAAACCTCGCCCCTAGGTTCAGCCCGGTTATCGGACAACCTAAAGGCGTTGTAACCACCAATAAAAATGCGAAAATCAAGAGAGTTGGAAACCATCGCGTCGCTCCGACCACCCTCGTTTTGACGGCGGCGACAGATGGCGACTCCACTGGGGAAGCCTAGAGAGTTGATCCCATTTAGTGATGGGCTAGCCTAAAGTAAATAAACCAAGAAAATAACGCTTTTACCCTACCTTGTATTATAACATGTTTTACTGTTTGGCTTTAATAACTGTTGTTTGTTTATACTTACGCAATTGTGTGAAATAAAAACTGTACACAAACCCTTGCACACAACAGTTCCCTCTATACCCGGGGGCAAGTGAGAAATTCATAGGGAGTGGGTGGCAGGTACGGTTCGCTGTAGTGATGGCCTTGTGCCCACCGGTGTGATCGAAAACCACCACTCAAGGTGATAACCTTCCTCTTTTGGCACAAAGACTGACTATGGCCTTAATGCTAAGCATGGTCGGAAGGCTGGAGAGTGGGGACCCTATAATGGGGGCACCTTGGGGGCCTTAGCCTTGGTGAGAACAGTTAGAACCTACCTTCACCAAATCACTTTTCTGCAGGAAAACCCTACCTCGTGATAAAAACGAATTCTCGCCTGTTCGTGGATGATCGAATTGTGTGTGCATATGTTTGTTGCATTTGTCTGTTGCATAGCATAACCAAACAACGGAAAAAAATCACAAAAAAAAAAAAATTCTTTCGCAATAAACCACTTTTATCTCGGACAGTCTGCCTTTTAGGTAGCCTGGTTTCAGGTTCTTTGTAAGCTAAGTAGCCACGCAGTCCGACAGAAGAGATAAAAGGCTAAAAAAAATTATTATTAAATAAATAATAATAATAAAATCAAAACATTTATAAAAAGAATTTCGACAAAGTCGTCTCATTCATATCGCATCATGTCATAAGCGGAAAAACCAAAAGAGAAAATAAATGCATAAGGAGAATCTGCGTACGCATCATTTTAATAAATCCCTAAAAAATGGGTCTTAGAAGCGTTTTTTGGGAATATTACTGGGCCAAATCCCCTTCGGGAATTTACAACTTGATTCTTCACCTTTTTTTCTTCGTTTTGATATGTTGTGCGTCCAAATCGAACATCTCAGTCAAAAGTTATACCACTTTGAACATCTATCGTCCTTTTGCACTAGTGCATGCATAAATACATTCATTCTAGGGAGCACTAGATATCCCTAAGACAATGGCGAAAGAGGCCCCGAGCACATTTGTGACCTACGCAACAAGGAAGGGACACATGTACTAAGGTGTGATGGTGACTCCTATTACACTTGTCAAATATGTGATGGGGGAGGAACCATTACATCAAGGTGGGTATGATACCCCACAAAGCGTAAGTTTTGGGGAGGGTACCTAAGTTATTGTCTTAAGGAAGGAATATCCATCTCATAAATCATTCATTTTAAACAATAAAAATCCTTTTGCATTCTAGAAAGCGGCTGGTATTCTTCATGCCCTCATCCGCATACAAAAAAAACACAAAATCTCAAACACTATCATACATCATGTTAGAAAATAAAACATGATAATGTTTAGGAAAAAACAAACACTTGCATACATGCATTCACCAAACTTCATCCTCATAACATGCATCTAATAATAGACAGTCGAAGAAGTGGACATTCCTCAATACCATGAAAAGAGGATTAGGGCAATCGTATGCCATGCACGGGAAGTCAAAAAGAAAATGCATAGAAATTTTAAACCCGCTTATGGTTTCCTTTAGGCTTTCCGCTTTTAAAAATGTGCTTCGGAGCATTGCATTGAGGAATGTACACTGTCTAGATGAAACAAATAAAATTGTTTGTTTTCATCATCTCTTCAATCGTCTATTGCATTCATAAATTGCATTCACAAATTGCATTCATTCTCACTTTAATAAAAATAAGATAATAAAAAGAAAGGATTAGTCTACGTGCTTTCCATGAATTGGAATAAGATGAAGAGCAAACCTTTTGTCGTCAAGTTCTCTCCAACGGTTGATCCGCCTAAAGAGGATAATAAGCCTCAACCGTTGGGTATCCGAGTTAATAAGGAAGAAGGGACAAGGATGTCGTTACATTTGTTCACCCCATACATTAAATAAGGTTGCACCATGGAGATACGCAAAAAAACCGCCCATTAACAAGGATATCTCTAGCATAGCTGGCATTGGGGGCAAAATTAGAAGTAGAAGAATCTACTCCCCCGAAGAGCTACAAGACAATGCTCCCAAGAATAAAGGAAAAATAAAAAGACCGAAGAGAAACATAATCCAAAGAGGAAATTGAGTAGAATTTGGATTCACGACGCTGAGACAATTCTTTTAACGCTCCGCCAAAGAGACAAACTCACGGTAGGAGATAAGCTGGTCACGGTTCGAGCTAAAAACGACATTCGGATCAGTAAGTCGTCTGCCCTACCTTGAATGGATGCGGCTGAAGAGAACCTTTGAAATATCTTTTTCCAACATGAAAAGACTTCCCCAACAGTATGAAGGTGACCCACATGATGAAGAAATATGGATATCGCCCAAGCCAAGGGCTTATTAGAAACTCTCAAGGAATAAGGGAGCCACCAGATTTTAAAGACAATCCTTTGAAGCTTACCCTACAAAGGATCAAGCTGCACGGAGAAAGGGAAGTCTCGCCTCCACACCTTGAATCAGATTTTCCCATATAGAGGGGTTCAAGCGTAAAAAACGACTTTAGTCATTAGGTGTTCTCCTTCGGATTCTTAGGGTTTGTAAATCCAATGACTATTAGAGATTACTCCTCGGGGCTAGCCCGACCCCCGAGCATTGTAGGGCACACATTTCCCTATTAATTACAAAGAATGTCATTCTTACTATTTGCTTCTCTTCTTGCTATTAATGTCTAAACCTCATTAATAACCATGTTTAAGCAAACGTTTTCAAAAGTGCGTCAAAGTAATCAAATTGCGCCATTGACCAAAATAAAAGTCAAATCCATCACCACTGATTGACTAGAAGCACAAAATAAAGTTTTACCTCGTCATAAGTAAAGTCGTGTTTCACCAATGTTGTGCAAAAAGAAAAATCAAAAGAAGCCCATTGAAGCCAAAGGCCAAAAAGAAAGGGCAAGATACTCGGTAGGAAACCCACCAAAGGGGGCTACGCAAAAGTTAGGGTAAACCCGCTAGGAAACCCGAACAACCATAAAGGGTAGCCTAGGCAAAAGTTAGGGTTACAAAATAAAGTCCGCTAGGTTTCCTAAAACAAAAACGAAGAAACCTAGACAAAAGTTAGGACTAGCACAACATCCTAGACTGAAAATCCAAAGGACGGACTAGGGAAGTTAACCAGTCATAGCAAGCGCCATAGAATAAGACGCCATGAACGAAACGTCTGCCTAAACTAGCCTAAACACTCTAACCAACCTTGGCTAGCCGTGCTTACAAAAACCATTTTTTGTCAAAATAAAACAATTCTAAAACACAAGCCTTTGAATTAAATATCATTTTCCTTCTTTTCTCTTGACCCTTACAACTACGACATTCTAGTAATTAGTAGGGAAATGTGGAGATAGTAATCAATAGGAGGATTGACATCCCCAAGGAAAGGGAGGGGCGCACTGACATGGCAAGTCGCTCTGCAATCAACACCATCATTCTTTGGTCATGACAAAATCAAGACGGCAAAATCGGTACAGCCTATCCTGTCGACGAAAGCACATAACGTCAGAAGCTCATCAGAAGTAAAAGCACATTGGTTAATCCTTTTGAAAAATTAATTGAAATAGTATTATAGGATGCATATCACAAACATTGCATACATGCATAGGGTCCTTTCTCTCAAAAAGAAAAGAGAAAAGAGAAATGAGAAAAATAAAAATAAAAATAAAAAGAATAATGCCTGCTAGGAGATTCTTAGGCAAAAGTGAGGGTAGCTCGCTAGATCGAAAACCCGCAAAGGGCGGTCTAGGCAAAAGTTAGGGCATTCATAAAAAAGGAAAAAGCCCGCTAAGATATCCTAGGCAAGAATTAAGGCAGCCCGCTAGACCGAAAACCCCAAAAGGGCAGTCTAGGCAAAAGATAGGGCTAAACTAAAAAATGAATAAAAGAGAGGGGTCCTTCATCATAATCATGAAAGTCCACCAGGAGAATGTCAGTTACTTCTCTAGATGCATCAAATAAAAGAATAGATTGCATTTAGGGCATCCACACACAAGTAGTCGCACAAAATGACTTTGTCAAGACAAAAAATGAAAGAAATAAAAATTACTTCAGATAAAAAACAAAAAAATGAAAAGCATTCATGCATATAAGGAGACTAGCTCCATGATTGTGATTGAAAACAGGATCATCGAGACCAACCCTCCAAATAATGCCCTCAAGAAAACAGAGCAAGTCGTCAATCAAGCGACTCAGCAGAATAAAGGAGCTTCCAGAAGCCAAAACTCCGACATTTTCCCTTTCACCCAATAAAAGAGGGCACAATCATCAGACATCATAAAAGAAAAGCCGACGGAAAGACTTAGTCATCCCCAAGAGGATCCCTTCCTACTCCGAAGGCAAAACAAAAACACTCCTCACGGCTCAGCATTACCACTACATGAGTCATCAAGCACACTCACCCAAAGTCTCCTCCACACTCCCTAATGGAGAATAAAGGCTTCAAGAGCCCATCATCATCAATAATCAAAAGAGTCCAATCTCCATACCAACAAGGGCTCAACAAAAAAAGGAAAAAAGAAGAAAACTCTTGCATCCCCAAAGGATGTCCAAAAGAAAAGGCAACAACAGAGAAGGCTGAATAAAAATCCTCAAGTGGATCTCCTAAAAAGTCTACAAAAAAGAATCAGAAATTCCCATCCTCTCGGTGGAATAAGAGCTTCACAAGTATAACTCGCATCAACATCAATCAAGGAGCCAAGACTCCATTCCTAGAAAAGAAAAATCAGATCCCCAGGAAGTCAACTAATTCCCTGGTGGATCACTAAAGAAATAAAACGTCATCCCTAGTGGACCCCCCAAAAGGAAGGGAAAAAGCCAGCATAATAAAAAGAGACTAAAAAGTAAAAAGGCTTACGCATTATCCCCATAAAAAAGCCAGATTTCAAAATCAAGATAAAAAAAGAGAGAAATCGCGAAAAAAAGGCGAAATCAATCCTAACTTTTAGGCAATCAATAAAATCCCTAAGTGGGTCACCGTAGAAAAGGGAAAATCAACGAAAAAGAAAGAATCGGAAATCCCAATGAAACAAGAGTATCGACGAAGCCATCTCAGACCAACAACATCCAACAAGGAGTCAAAACTCCATTCCCTCAAAGGGGAAATCAAAATTAGATCCCCGGGAAGGCAACCAATTCCCCTGTGGATCAATAAAAAAGAAAGATCATCCCAATGAGCCTACTGCAAAGGCAAAACTTCATATTCATCCTCAGAATGTCATTTGCCTATGCATAGGCAAGACCTGGCAAGCAAGCAAGAGCCAGTATCCCCATATCAGCCTAGTCAGAGGCAAAACAAATGAAACCAAAAGTCTTCACTTCCGATGAAGCATCTGCCTACTCAGAGGCATTACCAGAAACTGAATAGGATATCCGCCTACTCAAGAGGCGTCACTCAGATCAACAAATCCCCAGAGGATTCCTGCCTACCTAAGAGGCACTCATAAAAAATCCCTGACAACCAGCAAAGTCGGATGACCATTATCAAAAGGATCAAAACAAAGAATCCCCAGCAAACCAACAGAGCTGGATGAACACCAACAAAATCCTCGGCGCAGACTGGACGACCAAATCAACGACGAGAGAACACATCTCAACAACGGTGCATGAGCGATTGAGCAGTAAGCCGCCACCACCACCAGTCCTACGCAGTGGACTGTACCAGCTTGACAGGGGGTTCATACCTATCAACCAGCACACAAGGAGTGCCTGACCGGCGCATGGGCCACCTGAACAGTAAGCCGCCACTACCACCAGTCCTACGCAATGGACTGTACCAGTCTGATAGGGGGTTCATACCTATCAACCGAAGGATCGGCTACCGTTAGAAGGAGTATCCTGAGGTTCTACCACGTGTCCACCGAAGGGATCGGCTACCGTCAGAAGGAGTATCCCGGAAGTGCATGAACACAAGTTTTCCCCAGAAGATCAACCGTCGCAAGACGGAACATCCGAAGGGTAACCGGGCAAGAGGGTCAACTCCTTTACCTTCCTGTCGATCTGTCTGGCACAACAAGCCAACAGTCGACTAGTCAGGTAAAGGGGGGGCAGCTGTAGACCCCAAATCTTGCCTGGTCTCACAATAAATATCAGAAGACCTCCTTTTCGAAGATGGACGAAGCCTAAGAAGCCACTAGGAGAGACTATTAGGCCCCATACTAGGATAGGAGGGATTTTTGGCACAAAAATAAGGATTTTCGCCTTTTGGGGTCGAGACCGCCGTCTCGCCTTGCACAAGTGGTGAGACTGCAGTCTCCTTTGGCGAGATGGCTGTCTCGCCACTCGCAAAAGGCGAGACCGCCGTCTCGTTTGGCTAGACCGTTGTCTCGTTTGGCGAGACCGCCGTCTCGCCATTCCTGCAAGGCGAGATGGCCGTCTGGAATGTCAAGACGGTCGTCTCGACCTTGTTAGACGAGACGACCTTCTCGACCTGACAGGCACGAATCCCTATTAATAGGGCCTCCCTTCCCCTCATTTCACACAGCTTTCTCACTCTCTCTAGTCACATTAAGAGTTTCTCTCTCTAGAATCCCTCCGACGCATTTCCGGAGCTTCTGAGTGTCTTTAGAGTGTTTTTAGAGCATTTTGAGAGGTTTCCAATGCCGTATAGAGTGAAGGGCTGCTGCAAAGCACCCTATTTTTAAAAGAATTAAATAGAAAGCTTGCTTCGGAGGTCTCTACTCTCTTTTTCTACCTTTTACTGCTTTATTTAAATTATGCAATAGACATTAGGGCCATGTAGTCGTAATATTTAAATTCCACAAAATAAAAGGGCAAAAGCGTATTTTTCCGGTTTATTTATCAACAGAATAGCTGGCCTATCACAGGGAACCCGAAATGGGCGTCGTAAAGGAACTAACACTTCCTTTACGCGTAACTAACTCCCTTACCCAACTCTGGTTCTAATGACCAAAGTTGGTTTTTTGAAAACCAACGCCTTTTAAACCCCTTTTCCGATGTTTCTAGTAAAAACATTGGTGGCGACTCCAGAGAACCCTAAAAAACTAGCTCTTGGATTAGCCCGGTTATCGGACAATCCAAGAGCACCCTTTCGAAAACCTCGCCCCTAGGTTCAGCCCGGTTATCGGATAACCTAAAGGCGTTGTAACCACCAATAAAAACGCGAAAATCAAGAGAGTCGGAAACCATCGCGTCGCTCCGACCGCCCTCGTTTTGACGGCGACGACAACCACAAGACATCCCTGCGACTTCGGAATCCCAGCAGCAGTCATATGATCCAGACTTCGCCGGCTTATACCGACGTATAGATGATGAGCACGCTTACATGGAAGGGGAGTTCCAGTTCATACGACAGCAGTTCAGTCAGCTAACCATGAGGCAAGATAGGACGGACCGTCAAATAGAGAATCTGGTCCAGACCCAGGCAAGGTTCCAGCACCGCATACTCCGCCGCATTCCTTCGCCAGCACCATCCTCCCATTCCAGCCCAGAAGCAGGTGATTAGGGGGTCTTTTAGATATTTTCTAGTAGTCTAAAAATGCTTGAATGTATCACCAAGAAAAAAAGAAGTAATAAATAAAAGTTGTTTACATTTCAAAAAAAGTCCACGTGTACAAAAATTATAAAATAAAAGGCACACGTGATACATTAAAAAGCCAGATTTCAAATAACTCGCGATAAAGATCAAAATCGTGAAAGAAAAAGGCGAAATCAAAACTATTCCAGCAAAAAGCTTCGAGGAAAATAGCTCTAACCTTCTACACCAATAAAAGAAGGAAGCCATCAACATAGAAAAGCCAACGGAAAGGCTCGATCATCCCCAAGCGGATCCTTGCCTACTCCAAAGGCAAAACAAAAATTACTTCATGACTCAGCACCACCACATGAGTCGTCAAAAAGAGTCAGTTGAAGATTCAATCAACATCCTTCCATCTAAGGAAAAGGAAGTCATCAATATGAAAAAGCCAACGGAAAGGCTTGATCATCCCCAAGCGGATCCTTGCTTACTCCAGAGGCAAAACAAAAAGATTACCTCACAACTCAGTGACATCACCACATGAGTCATCAAGCACACTCATGCAAGAATCTTCGCCACTTCCCCAAAGGAGAGTAAGGAGAATAAGGAGAATAAGGACTACACAAGAGTCCATCAAAGAAAACACGGAGTCAAATCCTCCATATCACCAGGGGGCAACAAAAAGAAAGAAAAGAAAAACTTTTCATTCCCCAATAAAGGCACGAAAAAGGCCGAATAAAAATCTCCAAGTAGAGCATATCAAGAAAAATCTACAAAAAGAGGAAAACAGATAAATTTCCATCTTCCGCTCAATAAAGAGCTTCACAAAAGTCAAGAGCCAAGACTCCATAACAAATCAAAGATTGGATCCCCAGGAAGCCAATAAACTCCCCAGGATCGCCAAAAAAGAAAAGAGAAAAAAGAAATCTTTTCATCCAACAGATAACAAAAAAGCCAGTGTGCATAAAAGAAATTAAAAAGGCGCACACACTTAAAAACCAAATTTTCAAAATCGCGAAAAAGAGATAAAAATCACGAGAAAAAGGTAAAAGCCCATTCCCCAACAGGAATAAGAGCATAGGCAAAGCCAGCTCAAACAACAGCATCCAACAAGGAGTCAAAAACTCCATTTCCCCCTAGGGGGTTAGTCAAAATAGATCTCCGAGAAAATCAAATCCCCGGTAGATCACCAAAAAGGAAAAATTATCCCCCAGCGAGCCTACAACAGAGGCAAAAAAATTCATATCCTCAGGGAGTTAATCGCCTATAACACCCAATATGAATATCCCCAGTGAAATGCAAAGCCTTCACTCCCAAGAAAAGCCTCTGCCTACTCAAAGGCAAGCAAAGAGCCAATATCCCCAAGAAACGGGAAATCAACCTATGCAAGAGGCAATATAAGCCCAAAGCATAAAAGTCTTCACCACTGCTGAAGCATCTGCCTAATCAAGAGGCACAATCAACAAAAACCAAAAATCCGCAATGGATTCCTGCCTAAATTAAGAGGCAATCATCAATAAACCCCGACAAAGACCAGACGGCTAAATAGAAAAGCCCAAAACTACAAATCCCCAGGAGATTCCTGCCTAAAACAAGAGGCAACCAACAAAGAATCCCCGGCAAGACCGGACGGCTAAACAGAAAAGCCAAAAATCAGAAATTCCCAGCAAGACCGGATGGCTAAACAAAAAAGCCAAAAACAAAGAATCCCCGGCAAAGCTGGATGGCTAAACGAAAAAGCCAAAAACAACAAAATCCCCGGTAAAACCGGATGACTAAAACAGAAAAGTCAAAAGAATTACTCCCCACGCAGTAGGCGCATGATCAAAGACAATAAGCCGCCAGCACATCTCCAAAAACCGGATGGGGGTTTGTACTCATCAATCAAAAAACTGAATGCCGAAAAAGAGCATCCCAAGAGCCTTATAGAATAGGGTTCGTACCAGGTGGGGGTAGATACCCACAAGAACCTTATAGAATAGGGTTCGTACCAGGTGGGGGTAGGTACCCACAAGAGCCTTATAGAATAGGGTTCGTACCAGGTGGGGGTAGGTACCCACAAGAGACTTATAGAATAGGGTTCGTACCAGGCGGGGGTAGGTACCCACAAGAGCCTTATAGAATAGGGTTCGTACCAGGTGGGGGTAGGTACCCACAAGAGCTTTATAGAATAGGGTTCGTACTAGGTGGGGGTAGGTACCCACAAGAGCCTTATAGAATAGGGTTCGTACCAGGTGAGGGTAGGTACTCACCAGAGCCTTATAGAATAGGGTTCGTACCAGGTGGGGGTAGGTACCCATAAGAGCCTTATAGAATAGGGTTCGTACCAGGTGGGGGTAGGTACCCACAAGAGCCTTATAGAATAGGGTTCGTACCAGGTGGGGGTAGGTACCCACAAGAGCCTTATAGAATAGGGTTCGTACCAGGTGGGGGTAGGTACCCACAAGAGCCTTATAGAATAGGGTTCGTACCAGGTGAGGGTAGGTACTCACAAGAGCCTTATAGAATAGGGTTCGTACCAGGTGGGGGTAGGTACCCACAAGAGCCTTATAGAATAGGGTTCGTACCAGGTGAGGGTAGGTACTCACCAGAGCCTTATAGAATAGGGTTCGTACCAGGTGGGGGTAGGTACCCATAAGAGCCTTATAGAATAGGGTTCGCACCAGGTGGGGGTAGGTACCCACAAGAGCCTTATAGAATAGGGTTCGTACCAGGTGGGGGTAGGTACCCACAAGAGCCTTATAGAATAGGGTTCGTACCAGGTGAGGGTAGGTACTCACCAGAGCCTTATAGAATAGGGTTCGTACCAGGTGGGGGTAGGTACCCACAAGAGCCTTATAGAATAGGGTTCGTACTAGGTGAGGGTAGGTACTCACCAGAGCCTTATAGAATAGGGTTCGTACCAGGTGGGGGTAGGTACCCATAAGAGCCTTATAGAATAGGGTTCGTACTAGGTGGGGGTAGGTACCCACAAGAGCCTTATAGAATAGGGTTCGTACCAGGTGAGGGTAGGTACCCACAAGAGCCTTATAGAATAGGGTTCGTACGAGGTGGGGGTAGGTACCCACAAGAGCCTTATAGAATAGGGTTCGTACTAGGTGAGGGTAGGTACTCACCAGAGCCTTATAGAATAGGTTCGTACCAGGTGGGGGTAGGTACCCACAAGAGCCGTATAGAATAGGGTTCATACCAGGTGGGGGTAGGTACCCACCAAAGCCTTATAAAATAAGGTTTGTACCAGATGAGGGTAGGTACTCATAAGAATCTAGCAAAGATGCAGATTCATACCAGGTGGGGGTAGGTACCCACCAAAACCTTATAAAATAAGGTTTGTACCAGATGAGGGTAGGTACTCATCAGAATCTAGCAAAAATGCAGATTCGTACCAGGTGGGGGTAGGTACCCACCAAAGACTTATAAAATAAGGTTTATACCGGATGAGGGTAGATACTCATCAGAATCTAGCAAAAATGCAGATTCGTACCAGGTGGGGGTAGGTACCCACCAGAGCCTTATAAAATAAGGTTTGTACTGGATGAGGGTAAGTACTCATCAAAACCTAGCAAAATGCATCAGGTAGAGTAAAATACTCACCAGAGAATTACAAAAACGGGTTGCAAATACCTTGCTTCTATTAGAGGATAGTTCAAGTGTTAAGCACCTCAGAAGTAAGTACCCACAAGAGTATAGCAAAATGCGAACTCGTACCGGGTGAGGGTAGGTACTCACCAAAGCCTTGCAGAACAAGGTTCATACCAAGTGGGGGTAGGTACCCACAAGAACCTTATGGAATATGGTTCAGAATCTAGCAAAGAGCAAATTCATACCTAGTGGGGATAGGTACCCACAAGAGTCTAGTGAAATGCAGACTCATACTTGGTGAGGGTAAGTACTCACCAGAGCCTTATAAAGTAAGGCTCAAACTAGATAGGGGTTGGTACCTATCAAAATATTTATCATCCGGAGGATCAGCAAACTTCAAGCGAAGGAGCATCTGAAGGATAACCGGGCAAAAAGGGTTAGCTCCTTCCCCTACCAACTAATTTTGTTGGCATATTAGGCCAACAATTAGTCAGGCAGGTGAAGGGGGGGCAGCTGTAGACCCCTAATTTTGCCCGGCCTCTCAATAAAGGCTGAGGAGACTTCCTATAATAAGATAAAGCTCTCCCGGCCTCTCAGTAAAGGCTAAAGAGACTTCCTGTAACAAGAAAAAGCTCGCCTGACACCTCAATAAAGGCCAAGAAGACTTCCTATATGAAGATAAAGCTTCAATGGACATCTATCGGCATCAATCGACGTCCGAATAAAGAAAGGAAAGCTTCCCGGGGGTCCCAGAACACAAAAGCTGGCAAAAACAAGTTGAGACAGCCGTCCCAAGGGTGAGACAGCTGTCCCAAACAGCCATTGTCAAGTGGGACGCCCGTCCCAAATGTGAGACGCCTGTCTTAGTGCCAGAATTTGAATGGGACGGCCGTCCCAAATCCCAGACGGCCATCCCAACTTCTCTAGACGCTCATCCTTGATTTCCAAGCCCCAGACGGCCGTCCCAAGCTGCCAGGCTGCGAAAACTATAAATAGGAGGCTCATTTGCCACTTTTTCACACTCCAGACAACTCCTAGTACTTGTCTTCTCTCCCTACTTCGAATGAACTCTCCGATTGCCTTAAAAAGGTAACAATCGGTTAAGGAATTGTATTCCAGCATTCGATTCTTCTTTAAAATTTAGTCGAGTCGATATTGTATTTGGGGAGGAGAGTCTTTTCAATTCTCTTCTCTTTTATTACTTTATTTATTGCTTTCTTTATGCAATCATGTAGATAGCCATTTTTAAATACTGTATAAATAAAATAGGGTAATAGTGTAATTTCTTGTAATCTTCACTTAATGAATGAATCCGTCATAGGGAACCCGAAAGGGGCGTTGTGGGGTGCTAACACCTTCCCCACACGTAACTAACTCCCTTACCTAACTCTGGTTATAATGGCCAAGTTTGGTTTTTATTAAAATCAATGCCTTTTTATCCTTTTCCAATGTTTACGGTCAAAACATTGGTGGCGACTCCATAAGAACCCCTTTTCGAAAACCTTACTTTTATTAGAGGATAGTTCAGTTGTTGAGAACCTCGGAAGCAATGAACATATTTTAACATAAAAACGCGAGTCTAAACCATCTTTTCGCGACTGCTCGCATAAACGTTCAAGATGTCCCTAGACGTCGGAAGGGACGACAGTGACAATAATAGTTTTCTTCATTTTCAATATCATCCCCTTTAACACAAACTCCACAATTGACAGTTTTCTTTCCAATGCTCCATTCTTCCGTATGAAACTTGAAACCAATGACAAAATAAATAGGCCATGTAAAAACCTTTTTTCGTGGACCCCATGCTAAGTCATGTAAAAATTGAATTTGAACCATATTGTTCCTATCGTGAACCTAAATGAATGATAAACATAATATGAATGAATAGATCAATGTGAGAACATAAATTATTCTTATGATTGATTTACAAAATATTTTTAAAACTTACATATGTTTGAAACCATCTAGGAAAATCGGAAGCAATCTGAGCCTCAATTTCTCTTCGAGTGATGTTTGGATGCACTGCTTCTAGAAATTGTTCAAATATTCTAACATTTACACATAACATTGTGTTAGTGGTTTTATGCATGAAAAATGCATGCCAAAATGAATTATGGTGCTTACTTTATTAATGGTTGAACTTCTTCACAATTAAGTAACACATACAAATGTGCAGCTTCTAATTCTTTCTTATTTAAGTATCAACATGAAGATCTTCCACTGAAGCGACTAGGATGATTAAAAATTGTTGATACACAATCTAGTTGTACGTTTTCACCTCCATTATCATTGCGGGTGGCTTTATTTCTCATTGTTTGCACATGAGTCTCAAAATAATATGAACAAAAATGAGAAGTCTCTTGCATTAGATATGCCTCACATATTGAACCTTCCACACGTGCCTTGTTCTTAACCATTTTTTTAAACTTATTCAAGTACCTAATACAACATCATCACATTGTTATTATAATTTCAAATAAGACAAGTATGCATGTTCAAATTTGATAATTAAAAAGTAGTACCTCTCAAATAGATACATCCACCGATATTGAACAGGACCTCCTACTCTTGATTCGTAAGGGAAATGAATAGGTAAGTGTTCCATTGAATTGAAGAATGCAGGTGGAAAAAATCATTCCATTTTACATAATGTAATTGCAATGTTTTCTTCCATTAATAACAAATCATCCACTCATAAAATAGTTGAACATAGATCTTTGAAGAATTTACTTAACTCAGCAATTGGTTTCCAAATTTGATTTGACAGTGCACTAAAAGAAATAGCATTAACTGCTTCATAAATATATGACAATCATGAATTTTCATTCCAATCATTTTTCCTTGCTCTATGTTTACACATCGTTGCAAATTTGAGGCATAACCATTAGGCATTCTCAACTCATTAATCCATTTATAGACAACACTTTTTTGCTCCTTAGATAAGACAAATTGTGCTTTAGTCTTTATAACTTTTCCATTAGGTAATTTTTGCAATTCTAACTCCTTTCTCCAACAATACTTTTTTACATTCATTCTTGCCTTCATATCATCTTTGGTCTTATCTTTGATATCCATCACTGTATTAAACACATTATCAAACACATATTTCTCAATATGCATGACATCAAGATTATGCCTTAACATGTTGGAATTCCAATATGGTAACTCCCAAAAAATGCTTTGTTTTATCCAATTATGATATACACCACAACCATAACATGTAAATTGTCCTTCCTCAGTTACTTTTGGAAAATAAGCAACTTGCTCCCACACATCATCCCCAAAAAATATCAATGGAGGTTGAGAATCTTCAATTCGATTCTTTAAAAATGCATTCTTATTTCTTCGATATGCATGATTCATAGGCAAAAATTGGTGATGACAATCAAACCAAGAAAACTTACGACCACTATCCAACCAAAAGCTCTTTGAATTATTCATACAATATGGGCAAGCCAATCTTCCAGCTGTACTCTAACCAGACAACATACCATATGCAGGAAAATCATTAATAGTCCACATCAATGCAGCTTTCATCATAAAATTTTGTTTTTTGGAAATGTTATATGTCAACACACCTTCATTCCACAATATTTTTAACTCTTCTATCAAAGGTTGCAAATATACATCTATTTTTTCCTTTGGATTTTTTGGCCCAGGAATAATTGAAGTTAAAAACATATAAGGGGTAGTCATGCACAATTGTGGTGGTAAATTGTAAGGAGTTACAATCACTGGCCAACAAGAATATGGTTTTCCTAATTAACCATATGGGATGAAACCATCAACACATAATCCTAATCTTACATTTCTTGGTTCAATTGCAAAATCAGGAAATGTATTGTCAAAATGTTTTCATGCTTCTCCATCTGATGGATGACACAAATATCCCTCCTTTCTCTTATTTTCACAATGCCACCTAATATGCGGAGCAGAACTCATTGAAGCATATAATCTCTTAAGCCTAGGAATGAGGGGTAAATAATGCATTCTCTTCACAATGACATTTTTATATTTACCTCTACCCACTTTTTTTCTCTTATAACGAGGTTTTTGACAAAACTTACATGTAGATAGTTGTTTATCTTCATCTGAGTAGAACAACATACACCCATCAACACAACAATCAATTTTTTCTATTGATAAACCAAGTTTTGAAACTAATTTTAAGGTTCTATAGTAATCTTCTGGGATAAAATTATCTACAGGATGTGTCTCTTTCAAAAGATCCAATGTTTGATTAAAACATCGTTGGGACATGTTTTCCTCTGATTTAATTGTCAACAGTCTAACAACAATAGAAAATTTAGTGTGATTAGTACATCCTGCCCACAATGGTTTTTGTGAAGCATGTAATAAATCATAAAACTTCTTTGCTTCAGTATTTGGAAACTGCTAATTTTCTTCATCAAAATGACTCACAAACTCTGCACCTAAAGCATCATGAATCATGTTGTCAAAGTCTTGTCTATGAACCTCGTGTGCATTATTAGATGAATTTGGATACATATTATTCACATCACACATATTTGGATCCATTTCTCCATGACATGTCCAATACCAATATGCAGGTACAAATCCCCGACGATAAAGATGGACTTGAACATCTTCAGAATCTAGAAAGTTCTTATTTTTGCATTTACTACATGGACATCTAATTTTTCCATTTGACATGTTTGCATGTTGAAGAGCAAATGACACAAATTCAGTCACACCATTTAAAAATGCATCAGTATACCCCTTTCGACCAGGTAAAAGTCTATTATACATCCAACTACGATTTTCATGAACATCCATGTTCTATCATATGCCAACAAAGGACTTATTTTAATAAATAATATACCATTTAATTATCCACAACATAATAACAAAGATAAGAAATTCAAGTACTCCATCAATTCATTAACAAACTCCCAATGACTGATTAAACCAATGAACTCACATCACCAAGTTTAGGGAAATTTTTAACATGTATATATCTTTTGAAAGAGAAAATATGCATCCCCGATGAACAAACAAACCCAAAGCAGCGGGTCACTACAAGATTCTGAAAGCATTGTGGACATTTAGATGTTCTAAATATTTACCTTAATGAATGGCAAGGCAATGTATATCAGACCAACTTCACTACTGATGCCTGTTGGATATAGCACTAAAAAGGTGTTATACCTGCCAGAACAAAAGTTGTAGTCAATATAACAGGAAGTCAGGAATATAAGAATGATTACCATATTAAATATAGGAGAGTACCAGAATCAATGCATACCTAAGCTACAAAAGCCATGATGGGGCACATCCAAATGCCTCTTTCAAACTATATTGTGTGCTTTAGGAAGTGAGAAACAACTTTATTGTATGCTAACTAGAAATGGGTTGATATTATTTCTTACATCCAAATAAAATAGGTTTTATACCTTTCCAAACGGGGAAATGAGTTGATGAAGGGCTGTTATTCTGTCACCTAATTTCTCCTTCCTATCCTGAAACAGACACATCATGTGCTTAATTATTCGCTTAAGTTAATTCTTCATTTCAAGATAAAGTGGAAAAAAAATAACATGTGTAGGAACAAGACAATCAAGAAAAACAACAGTGACCACTTAGATGTGATGTTTGTGTGTAGGTTTTCCTGAAAAAGTGTTCGTTATGTTAAAGTTTGATGTGCGGATGTGTGCGATTATTTATTTATTATTTTTAGTAGAAATTAATTGATGAATATTAGAATAGAAACTGATAAGAAAATAGAGGTTGTTTTGTATAGAAAGAATAGAAGAAAAACAAGACCAGATATATACTAGCATTTATTTTATTATATATAAAGAATAAAAGATAAAGAGAAGCAAAGCAATTAATTCTTTGATATATAATAAAGAAAGAACATAGAAGAACTGTTTAACATAAACATTGATTAAAAAAATAAAAGTTGGATGAAGACCCATTGCCTTTGGCGTATATATATTAATTGGAAAATTATATTTGCAAATATTATTCAATACCAAGGCATTTGGGGGTTAAATTCAAAGGTTAATTTTTGAATTATGAATGGTTTTAGTAAAATTTCACGAAATGTATAAGATAACTACTAGAAAAACCAAGAGAAGAAACAAAAAATAACAAACTAAATTGTAGAATCTTCCATTTTCAATCAATTATTTTTCCATGGATTACAAAGCGGTATGTTTACCATGAGCAAGAGAAGAATTGCAAGGGAAGGGAGGGATCCAAGTCTAAAAGGCTTCTTTCCTAGTCACCTAAATCATGCCTTCAAATTGCAATATGAACCTAATTAGTGTTGACAAGGGGTTTTGTGTCCAACTTATGTCAAAATATTAGGCTTCAAAGGTATAGGTTTAAGACTAGTGAGATGTTACATGGCCATAATAAGGAGTTAATCTGAACTTTGAAGTGAAATGGTCTTAAAAGGCTATGAACAAATTACACTAGAACCCTGAATTTTATTGATTTACCCATGCTACCACGATCTATACGATTAGTATAAGTAGGCATCCTGTAAGGTAAGTTTTTTGTTATCACATCTTAAGTCATTACAATATCAATCATTTATATTCCCTTTTCTCCTTTTGCATCAAGGCCTTCCAACATATATCATGGTATAAATACGGATATAAAGACAACATAATGTATTACAATTATCCAGAATCCCCTCAGGGAAATATATTCTATCCTTTCCACTATATATCTGTTGGAAAAAGGAGAATCTTATGAAGAAATTTTGTGTACAGTAGAAAATATAGGATTCATTACAGAGCTAATTAACAATTATTAAATAGTCAGAAGAATTGTTGACTAATATCCTAGCATAAAATAAATACAATGAGGAATCTAGAACAATATTCTAACAATTCCCTACTATTTAAAGACCATTAAGGTTTGCAATAGAACAGGGCAGAAACATGCAAACCAAGTGGCTAGCTGCTCAGATGCAGAGTGACCAAGATAAACTGAGGAGAGTAGAAAATGATCCAAGGGGTGAGACACACACATTTTTTAGATGGAGACCGAACATGAGTGTATGCTCCCTATTTGTTGCTTACATAGAACTTGAGCAGTGGCACAACAACAATGTGTTACTGGTAGCGCTCTCCACTAAGAATACCAACAATTTGATTAACAGGTCTTATCTCCTAAGGTGACCAAACATTAAGCAGCAAAGAAAACCCAACAAACTTGGGGCAAGGTAAGGAAAAAGGCTTTAGAATTGACTTCACCAATGAAGAAAGGCTTCAAAATCGAGGCACGCTAATGGCACTGCTCTAATTAGGGCAGTCAAAGAACACTCTACTTGAGTGGTTAATATATCTATCTATCTATATAGGGTTGGACAGTTATTAGAATCTTGAGATTCATGATTTGATACATTTTGACTATCTCCTGATTTGTATCTTAAGATGAATCTTAATTGACTTTGTATCTTAAGAAACATGAATGAAGCTATGTAGTTTTCATTCATTAACATCATTTTACTTTTTCACCAAATCTTGTGAAAAAATAAATAAAACAAATCATGCCAGCTTAAACTTTTAAAATGAAAAGGAATTTGAAAGAACACTTGTGTACTTATCTTGTTTATTATTTCACCTTTACTAGTTACTAACTCATTCAAAGCATGTACTCTATCTTGTTTTGTTTCCATTCTTCTAAAATGAAAGGAGGGATCCGATTAATTGAGTTGAGCACTTAAAAGAGCTCAAGCATCACTCATTTAACAAACAAACCAAAATATCAACTCATTAAATTCTTAAAGAAACACATGGGAGGAGTGCAATGCTGAAAAACCACATGGGGAATTCCATATCACCCGAGCACATGAAGTGGGAACTATGGAGTGGATTGCAAAAACTATTTTAAATAAGAAAAATTATTATTTTAGGGGTTAATTTGGGATTTGAATACCCAGAGATTATTGTTGGGGAATCAGTTCAAAATTCATCAACTTACACAGGAAGTTTAAGTCATTTAGATAATTTGCACTGTTAGACAAAGTCTAGACTCACCAAACTAGGAGATCATTTCAAAAACTGACTGGACCAATACCTGTAACTGAGGTTGTTTTGGAGGTGACAGTGTTTCTCTTTCTGTTGGATTTGTGATTTCAATGATAAAATGACTTTCCACTACATTCTACAGACACTCTATAAGTTTCTTGACTAAAATAACCAACTCTCATAATTACATTTATCTCTCGAATATATTCTATATTATGTAAAAACCATATTATATCATTCTTAATGCAAATTAATAATTTCAGTTTTTTCAGTTTCATTTTTCAGTATGATGGCTTAATTTAAAAAACATAAACAAACCAATGTAAATGGAAACATACATGATCAAATACAAACCTAACAACATGAAAGCAAAAATGAAATAACTTGCCTTAGTGATGGACCAACTGATTAATAGGGAAGTAACGAGCACATGAATCTGAATCTTCATTCACAGATATAGGTAAATTTTAAATAGAACAATATTGTTGAAAGTTGAACTAATTTATTAAAGGAAGCAAAATAAAAATGAAAAAAGTTCAAGTTAGTCTTGACCTCGGGGAAACTCCATAATATACCCCACGCCAGGAACAACCTGTGAAAAAGAAAATTTGAGAAAGTGCAAGATTTAGGGTTGGGTCGACGTTAGGGTTTGACGGCACTGAGGTCTGAGTTAGGGTTCGAGTCAACTAGGTTTGCATTGGGTTTCACAACACGATGATTTGGTTTTGGCTTGAGATCAGGGTTCGATGCCGCCGGAGTTGGGTTTCAGGCTCGAGTTCGTCGAGGTTGAGGTTTGAAGTCGCTTGGGTTTCGATTGGGTGTTTGGTCACTTAGATTTGAGATTCAAGGTCACTGGTTGGATTTCAACTCATCAGAGTGAAAGTGATGAAGATCTTATTGAATTGCTTTGGCAAAGATCTTGTTGATTTGATGAAGTCAAAAATGAAGTCAAAAGGCTACTTTGTGGTAGTCAAAGGTCACTTAGATAAAAGAGTAGTGGGATTAGTGAGTATGCATCTCTACTTAGGTATAATCATTTTTATCTCTCTGCTGCATGATGTTTCTTCATTTAAAAGATTCTGCAAATGCCTCTAAAAATTGTTTAAACGATTAAAAACAAAGTATTTTGTTAAAAGGCTTTTAATAAACTATTTTAACTAATAGTATATAAGCTTTATCAACTAAAATGTTCTTAACACTTTTGTAACAGGTTTTTAACTGATATGTTTTCGAAATAATCGATTGTTTTCATTAGAAGGATTTTTGAAAACCTTCTGCCAGTATTTTAACTGATATAGAATTGATATAATCGATTAAAATGACTTAGAATATTTTGAAATAGATTAAAATGGCAGAATTATAATCGATTAAAATGCGTTTCAATAGATTAAAATAACTAAGTGAACTTTTTTTCAAAGTGTTTTAATCGATTAAAACAGATTGTTATCAGTTAAAATCACTTAGAAAAGTTTATAAGAATGTTTTGCAGTATTTTAATCGATTGAAAGACGAAACAATCGATTAAAACATTTTGGAAGATTTTTTACAAAGAGTTTTAATTGATATAAACGGTGTCGTATCAGTTTAATAGATTAAAAGATTATTTTAACATATTAAATAAACCACCAGCTTTGAAAATCTTCTATATAAATAGAGTTGCTTGAACTTTTTAAAACACATCTTTTAGCAATCAATCAAGCAATCATAAGTGCTACTTTCAAGAGAGAATCACGCTAGTTTTTTTAAGTTCATAGAAGTTCTTTCTTGAGGCAAAATTTGCATTCTCTTGGAGAAGAAACTCACACTGCAGAGTTGCATAAATCTGGTTTGAGCGTTCTAATTTCTTCTCTTTGTTTCTTTACTTTATTTACTGTATTGTGGGTGCCTGGAATTGTGGGCACTGGGTTCTGTAGCTGGAATTTGGCTGCAGGGTTGGTCAAGAACTGGAATTTGGTTCTTGGTGAAGGTTTAGGTGCAGGAACTGGAATTTTGGTTCTTGTGGTAGATTGAGTGTGAGATTAAAGTTGTAATCTGTAAAACGTTCAATCTAGTGGAACCCAGCTGGAATTTGGCTGGAAACTAGACGTAGCCCTGGGATTGGGTGAACCAGTATAAATCTTGGTTGTATCTTTCTAAACCTTTCTCTCCTTTAATTCTGTGACTGCATTTATTTTGATTGCTTGCTGTGTGTGATTCAAGAACTGGTCAGATTTCTTAATCTTTGAAATAGATAATCTGTAAATTGCGAAAATCTTTCAAAGATCAGTTCACGCCCCTCTTGATCTCAGCCTACATTTCTAACACAGAGTAGAGGTCACTGGTCGGATTTTAGGTTGCCAGGTTGATATTTCATACTAGGTTAAAGATCACTTCGAAGTTGAACATAAGGGTGGAGGATTGAGGTTGGAGAGACGAGGATTGGTGGGATTCAATAGTGGCTAGTACAAAGTCAGTGAGGTTACACAGATTAGAAATTGGAAATTGTGAGCGGGAAGAAGATGAAATTTGGGAGGGCTTCAGCGGGAAGAAGATGAATGTTGGAACATTAACAGACTCAGGGAAATAATTAGAAACTAATTAGATGAATACAAAAATAAATTAAATAATAAAGTGACTAAAATAGTAATTGATTTTATGTAACCGAAAATTCAGTTACTATTTCAGTTACTAAACTAAAAAATAATAATTTGGTTACTGATTCGGTCACTGATAGTAACTAAATTTTTCAGTCACTGATTTCGGTTACTATTTGACATTTTTATAGTAGTGTCTAGGTGAGTCTTTAACTGATAAAATACCTTTCCTTTGGTTCTAGGGGTTCGCTACACAATTACACTTTGAAAAAAACAAAAGACTTTGTGAAAATCCTTTGTCAACTCATCTTTGTGAAAATCTTTCAAAAACATTTATGAAACCATTTCTTGTATTAAAGATGAGTGACCATCATCATGCATCAAGTCATTCTAGGGAGGAGTTTTAGGAATCATAGTGATAGATTTTCTATCAAAGACAAACTTAAAATTTTAGAAGAAAAGATGGAAAAAAGTGATAAAGAAATAAAAGACCTGCCTACTCAATTGATGAGGCAAAAAGAAGAAAAACCTAGAGGTAACACATGGTGAGGGTTTAATGAGCATATTTTATCAATAATCTTATTAATATAATTTATATATATTTAATATATTTTTTAATTAACTATTAATAATTAATATAGTTTTGTAAAAAGGAAATAAATTTATCTTAAAATAATTTATTATTTAAATTATACATTTTAACTATTTATTTATTTTCTTCTACAAGAATGATAAAATAAAAAAATTATAAAAACTGAAATAGTGTAAATTCGTTGAGCGCTTCGAATCCGCTTAGCAGAATTAACATTTTGCCGACCGCTTAGCGCTTTTGGATCCGTTGAGCAGAATCATTCCAAAGAGCTCATCTTTTGAAAATCAGCAATTCGCTCAGGGTTTTGTCATCCACTTAGGGCTTTCGTATCCGCTTAGTGTATTTTGATCCATTGAGCCAAATGTGTAAAATCTCGTATAACTAATTTAACTGTAAATTTGCTAAGCGATTTCTAATTCGTTGAGTGGATTCATCGAATTTTAATTTTGCATAATGTTGTTTTGAGTTCTATTTTGTAATTATGGGCTTCGAATGGGTGATAACAACATTTTGGTCGCACAAAATATTGATAAAAAATAATAAACAAGTTACTAAATGTCACCGCCGTCCGTTCCGACGTCCAGGGACATCTCGAACGTTTAATGCGAGCGGTCGCGAAAAGATGGTTTAGACTCGCGTTTTGTATTTAAAATATGTTCATTGCTTCCGAGGTGCTCAACAACTGAACTATCCTCTAATAGAAACAAGGTTTTCGAAAAAGGAGTTCTTTTGGAGTCGCCACCAATGTTTTGACCTTAAACATTGGAAAAGGAAAAAATGTTGATTTTAAGAAAAACCGCACTTGGCCATTATAACCAGAGTTGTGTAAGGGAGTTAGTTACGTGTGGGGAAGGTATTAGCACCCCACAACGCCCTTTTCGGGTTCCCTATGACGGATTAATTCATTTAAGTAGAGATTACAAGAAATTACGCTATTACCCTATTTTATTCGTACAATAAATATGGCTATCTACATGACTTTATTTTACATTGCATACAGAAAGCAATAAATAAAGCAGTAAAAGAGAAGAGAATTGAACAGAACCTCCATAGCAAGCTTTATATTGCAAATCTTTGATCGCAAGGATGCGTTTTGGCAATCCTTCACTCTACAAAGACTCTCCTCTCCAAATACAAGATCGACTCGACTCGATTTTACAGAAGAATCGAATGCTGGAATATGATTCCTTAACTGATTGTTACCTTATCAAGG
Organism: Sphenostylis stenocarpa; assembly: GCA_963425845.1. Taxonomy (NCBI): domain Eukaryota; kingdom Viridiplantae; phylum Streptophyta; class Magnoliopsida; order Fabales; family Fabaceae; genus Sphenostylis; species Sphenostylis stenocarpa. The sequence continues at coordinate 45,875,931 of OY731401.1, forward strand.
CAATCAGAGAGTTCATTCGAAGAGGGAAGAGGATAGACAAGTACTAGGAGTTGTCTGGTGTGTGGAAAAGTGCCAAATGAGCCTCCTATTTATAGTTTTCGCTGCCTGGCACATTTGGGACGGCCATCTAGGTTGGGACGGCCGTCCCAAATGCATTTTTTACACATGTTGGGACCCCCTGGAACTTGGGACGGCCGTCCCACATTTGGGACGCGCCGTCCCAACTCTGGGACGGTGGTCTCGACCTGTTTTGTCCAGTTTTTGCGTTCTGGGACCCTGGGAAGCTTCCCTTACTTTTTTCGAACGTTGGTTGATGTCGATATGCGTCCGTTGAAGCTTTATCTTCATATAGGAAGTCTTCTTGACCCTTATTGAGATGCCAGACGAACTTTTATCTTTGTTATAAGAGGTCTCTTTGGCCTTTGTCGAGAAATTGGATGAACTCTATCTTGTTACGAGAGGTCTCCTTTTCTTTTATTAAGAAGCCGGGCAAAATTAAGGGTCTACAGCTGCCCCCCCTTCACCTGCCTAACTAATTTGTTGGCTTGATATGCCGACAAAATTAGATGGTAGGGGAAGGAGTTAACCCTTTTGCCCGGTCATCCTTCGGATGCTGCTCCTTGCTGATCCTCCGGATGATGAATGTGAACTTCCAGGATGCTCCTTTCGATGCGGTAGCTAATCCTGTGGTTGATGAGTATGAATTTTGTAGCTTTGGGATGCTCCTTCGATGCGGTAGCTAACCCCATAGCTGACGAGTGTGAAGCCTTAGGATGCTCCTTCGGAGAGGTAGCCGATCCTTCGATTTGTAGGATGCTCCTTCGATGAGGTGGCCGATCCTTCGGTTTGCAGGATGCTCCTTTGGAGAGGTAGCCGATCCTTCGGTCTGCAGGATGCTCCTTTGGTGAGGTAGCCGATCCTTCGGTCTATAGGATGCTCTTTCGGTGAGGTAGCCGATCCTTCGGTCTACAGGATGCTCCTTTGGTGAGGTAGCCGATCCTTCGGTCTACAGGATGCTCCTTCGGTGAGGTAGCCGATCCTTCGGTCTACAGGATGCTCCTTCGGTGAGGTAGCCGATCCTTCGGTCTACAGGATGCTCCTTCGGTGAGGAAGCCGATCCTTCGGTTTGTAGGATGCTCCTTCGGTGAGGTAGCCAATTCTTTGATCTACAGGATGCTCCTTCGGTGAGGTAGCCGATCCTTCGGTGTGCAGGATGCTCCTTCGGTGAGGAAGTCGATCCTTCGGTTTGTAGGATGCTCCTTCGGTGAGGTAGCCAATCCTTCGATCTACAGGATGTTCCTTCGGTGAGGTAGCCAATCCTTCGGTGTGCAGGATGCTCCTTTAGTGAGGAAGTCGATCCTTCGGTTTGTAGGATGCTCCTTCGGTGAGGTAGCCAATCCTTTGATCTACAGGATGCTCCTTCAGTGAGGTAGCCGATCCTTCGGTGTGCAGGATGCTCCTTTGGTGAGGAAGCCGATCCTTCGGTTTGTAGGATGCTCCTTCGGTGAGGTAGCCAATCCTTCGATCTACAGGATGCTCCTTCGGTGAGGTAGCCAATCCTTCGGTGTGCAGGATGCTCCTTTGGTGAGGAAGCCGATCCTTCGGTTTGTAGGATGCTCCTTCGGTGAGGTAGCCAATCCTTCGATCTACAGGATGCTCCTTCGGTGAGGTAGCCGATCCTTCGGTGTGCAGGATGCTCCTTTGGTGAGGAAGCCGATCCTTCGGTTTGTAGGATGCTCCTTTGGTGAGGTAGCCAATCCTTCGGATGATGAATAGTTTTGATAGGTACCAACCCCTATCTGGTTTGATGAGAATGAACCCTCATCTGATCCGAACCTTCTTTTGTAAGGCTCTTGTGAGGACAAACCCCCACCCGGTTCGAGTCTGTATTTGCTAGATTTTTGTGGGTACTTTTCCCCCACTATGTTTTGAGTTCGCGTTTGCTAAACTCTCTGACGAGCCCCGTTTTGCAAGGCTCTTAGGATTCTCCTTTTGGCAGTCAATCTTTTGATTAGTACAAACCCTCATCCGGTTTTTGGAGATGTGTTGGTGGCTTATTGTCTCTGATCATGCGCCTATTCGATGGGGAGTGATTGATTTTCTTTCTTGACTTTTCTTTTTTAGTCCTCCGGTTTTACCGGGGATTTTTTGTTTTGGCTTTTCTTTTAGCCATCCGGCTTTGCCGGAGATTCTTGTTGGTTGCCTCTTATTTTAGGCAGGGATCTCCTGGGGATTTGTTGATTTTTTGATTGTGCCTCTTGATTAGGCAGATGCTTCAATAGTGGTGAAGGCTTTTTACTTGTTGTTTTTCGCCTCTGAATAGGCTGATGTTCTTTTGAAAGCTTTGTGCTTGTATTGCCTCTTGCATAGGTTGATTTCCCGTTTCTTGGGGATATCGGCTCTTTGCTTGCCTCTGAATAGGCATAGGCATTCTTGGGAGTGAAGGTTTTGCCTTTCACTGAGGATATTCATATTGGGTGTTATAGGCGATTAACTCCCTGAGAATATGAATTTTGTATTTTGCCTTTTGCTGGTAGGCTCGTTGGGGATTGTTTCTTTTTGGTGATCAACCAGGGATTTGGTTGTTTTCTGGAGATCTATTTTGGATTGCCCCCTAGGGAGGGATGGAGTTTTTGACTCCTTTGTTTTGAGCTGGCTTTGCCTATGCTCTTATTCCTGCTGGGGGAATGGGTTTATATGTGCGCCTTTTATGCACATTGGCTTTTTCTTTGGACGAAAAGATATCTTTTTTCTTTTCTTTTTTTGCGATCCCTGGGGAATTTTTCTTTTCTTGGGGGATCTAATCCTTGATTTGATTTTTTATGATGAAGTCTTGGCTCCTGACTTTTGTGAAGCTCTTTTATTGAGCGAGATGAAGAGATTTTCTTCTTTTTCTTTTTTTTGGGATTCATCGAGGAGTCTGTCAGTTTCTTAGGGATCCAAATTTGATGATGGAGTCTTGGCTCCTGGCTTTGTGAAGCTCTTATTTGAGCTGGATGAAGAGATTTTTCTTCTTTTTGTCTTTTTGTAGACTTTTCTTGATATACTCTTCTTGGAGATTTTTTATTTGGCCTTTTTCGTTGTGGCCTCTATTGGGGAATGAAAGTTTTTCTTTTCTTTCTTTTTGTTGCCCCCTGGTGATATGGAGGATTTGTCTCCTTATTTTCTTTGATGGACTTTTGTGTAGTCCCTATTCTCCTTATTCTCCTTTGGGGAAGTGGCGGAGATTCTGGATGAGTGTGCTTGATGACTCATATGGTGATGCCGCTAAGTTGTGAGGTAATCTTTTTTTGTTTTGCCTCTGGAGTAGGCAAGGATCCGCTTGGGGATGATCAAGCCTTTTCGTTGGCTTTTTCATATTGATGACTTCCTTTTCCTTAGATGGAAGGATGTTGATTGAATCTTCAACTGACTCTTTTTGACGACTCATGTGGTGGTGCTGAGTGATGAAGTAATTTTTATTTTGCCTCTGGAGTAGGCAAGGATCCGCATGGGGATTATCGAGCCTTTCCGTTGGCTTTTTTTTCGATGTACCTTCTTTTATTGGTGTAAAAGGTTAGAGCTAGTTTCCTTGAAGCTCTTTATTCTGCTAGAATGGTTTTGCTTTTCGCCTTTCGCGATTTTGATTTTCAAATGGAGACTGGATTCTGGCGCCTCCTGTTTTCAATCACAAGTATGGAGACTATCCTCCTTATATGCATGTTTATTATTCTTGTTTGAAGAAAATTATTTTTTCTTGATTTTGACAAAGTCGTATTATGCAGCTACTTTGTGTGTGGATGTCCTAAATGCAATTTATTATTTATTTATTTTTCATGCATTTAGAAAGTAACTGGCCTTCTCCCGTTGGCTTCTTATGAATGTGCCGATGGGCTCCTCCTTTATGACCATGATGATGGACTCCTCTTTTTATGATGATGGACTCCTCTTTTATTCATCTCTTGGTTTTAGCCCTATCTTTTGCCTAGACCGCTCTTTACGGGTTTTCGATCTATCGGGCTGCCTTAATTTTTGCCTAGAATATCTTAGGGGGTTTTTGCCTTATCTTTTGCCTAGACCGTTCTTTTGGGGTTTTCGATCTAGCAGGCTACCCTAGTTTTTACCTAAGAATATCCTAGCAGGCATTCATTCCTTTATTATTATTTTTTATGCTTCCCCTTTTTTAGATGCATGCTTGATCTTTGATTAAAGGTCTTTGCACATATTTATGATTTATCAATAAAGAGGCATTTCCATAATATTTGGTCAAGAGAAAGGAAATGAAAAGGAATTTTATTGATAAATGAACAAAAGTTTTATTTCTTTTATAGAAGGATTTCAAAAGGTATTTAGAAGAATGGGTGGTCAGGGTTGGCTATACTGTTTAGTCTTATACAGTCATGTCTATGATATCTGCCCCCCGGTTCTCCTCATTGCCTCAGTTGAGATGCCTGAGCTCAGAGTGAAGACTATGTAGACTGCTTGCTTCTGGAAGAATGTTACTTTTAGCCGCCTTTCGGTTTTCGACTGAGGTAACCATTGCTCTTAGTTTCTCTTTTTTTTTTATTACCTCTACTTTTTGCCTAGGACGTATCCTAGCGAGGAATATGGACCCTATCTTTTGCCCAGGAATGTCCTTTGCGGATTTTCATTCCTGACGGGTCTTGAGCAATGTCTTCAAGCATAATACTTCTTCACCGCATCAGAATTGATCGGGTGTCGAAGTTCTTTTCCATCCATATTGATGAGGATAAGAGCCCCTTCCGAGAAAGCTCATTTGACCCCAAGGGGTCCTTCATAGTTCAACACCCATTTTTCAATTTTATTGTTTTGGGCTGGAAGCAACTTATTTACCATTAAATCCTTCTTTTGGTAAATATGAGGGTTTACCTTTTTTGTAAGCCTTTTTTATTTTCCTTTGATAGGCTTGTCCGTGACATATAATATTCAGCCGTTTTTCTTCAATAAGGTTTAGCTGGTCATATCGGTTTTGAACCCATTCAGCTTTGAACCCATTCAGCTTCTGTTAATTTTTCTTCCATCATCATGTGCTTTTATCAACATGATTAGTTATACCGATTTGCCGTCTTGGATCTTTGCTATAACCGAAGAGTGATCATTTTGAATATAAAGCAATTGTCATATCAATGCCCCTCTTCCTTTCCTTAGGGATTTCAATCCTCCTATTGATCACTATATTTCCACATTTCCCAGTCAATTACTTGAATGCTTTGTGGTGAAGGGTCAAGAGAATAGAAAGAAAAGGATTTGCAAAGGCTTGTGTTTTAGTGAGATTTTTTATGAAATAATAGTTTCTGTAAGAATGGCTAGCCAAGGTTGGTCGGTGTTTAGGCTAGTTTAAACAAACGTTTTTTTTTTTTTTTTTAATGAGGTGGCGTCTTCAACTGCCTATTTATGACTGATTAGCTTTCCTAGTCTGCCCTTTTGGGTTTTCGGCCTAGGATGTTGTGATGTGTCCTAACTTTTGTCTAGGTTCCCCTTTTTCATTTTTTAGGATACCTAGCGGACTTTATTTTGTCTATGACGCTTTGATTATTTTGACACATTTTGGAACAAAACGTTTGTCTAAACATGGTTATTTAATGGGGTATAGACATGTTTAGCAAGAAGAGAAACAAATAGTAAGAATAGCATTCTTTTGTAATTTCAGGGAAAATGTGTGCCCTAGAGATGCTCGGGGGTCGGGCACACCCCGATGAGTGATCTCTAATAGTCATTGGGTTTACATCCCTTAGAATCAGAAGAAGGACATAATGACTAGTGCTACCCTTGATGCTAATATCTCTCCTTTTTGGAAGATCGTCTTTTTAAGGTATGGAGGGGAGACTTCTCTTTTTCTTTGTACGACTTGATCTTTTGTAGGGTCGTACTTAAAGGATTATCCTTAAAATCTGGGATGTATCCTTTGAGCTTATTTTTCCAACAGTCTTTGTATGTCCGGGGAAATGGTCCCCTCCTCACTCGTCCGACTCAATCCATTCGCCTTCGGCTTTTAGATCCGCGAGAGAGCTTTCAATCACGAGACATGACTATTTATATGGTCCTTATTTGGGTGTAGATTTTATTCAATTATTTTGGAATGAGAGAAAAGAATGAGAAGCATATGAATATTATGAAAAATGCCTCATTGTATTGATGAAAAGAGAAATATATACGAGCCCCTTTAATCAAAAGATCTCGCGGCCACGGGCAGAGACCGTGAGAGATGCATCGGAAGCTTTGTATTTTTATTTATACTTTTTAATGAGGAGCCCTAATCAGCTAGTCTTCTCTACCTACCCAGGCTCACTGTTCTGGTTGTGATAGAGGCTTGTCATCCACCTAAGGGCCGGGAGCATCGAAAGTAATCTGCCAAGCATTCAATAATTCTTGAACCCTATATTTTAAGTTGATGCAATCTTCCACGGAATGCCCAGGAGCGCCTGAGTGGTAATCACATTTTTCGTTGAGCTTGTACCAACCGGGGTAAGGTGGATCTTTCTTCTTCAGAGGGATACATGTTAAGAGTTTGACCTCTAACAGCTTTGGCAGCAGACTCCCATAAGAGGTTGGAATGGGGGTGAATTTCTTCTGTTGTCTGTGTGACTGCCCAGCTGGTGGCGAAGAAGCAAGGTTGATGGAATTTACGCTTCCTTCCATCTTTTGACCAAAACCTTTTTTAACGTCAGGAGTAGAGGAATTAGAGGAAGTATGTTGTGCAATTCTTCCTCTTTTTAGCCCTTACTTTACTCTTTCTCCTATAATTACCACATCCGCAAAAAGTGTTGATGTGTTCCCTATCATTTTGTCATAATAGGGACCAGTTAGAGAATTGATGAACATGGATGTGGTTTCCTTGTCGGATAGAGGAGGTTCCACTTGTGCTGCCAATTCCCTCCATCTTTGGGCATATGCCTTGAAGGATTCATTGTCTTTCTTGCTTAGCAATTGTAGATCTGCTCTTTCAGGGGTCAGATCAATATTGTATTTATACCGACGAAGAAAAGCATCTGCCAGATGTCTCCAGGTTTGGATTTGCCCTCCTTCCAATTGCATATACCAGTTTAGGGCTGATTCAGCCAGGCTCTCCTAAAAGCAATGGATCAGGAACTTTTCATTGTCCGCATATGCAGCCATCTTACGACAGTACATTGTAAGATGGCTTTTGGGGCAGGTCATTCCCATGTACTTTGGGAAGTCTGGAGTTTTGAACTTGTTAGGGAATTGGATATTTTTAACGAGGCACATATCAGCCGCCTCTTTCACATCAAAGTTATGCCCCTCCATGGCTCTCAACCTCTCCTCAAGGGCTGTAATTTGTTGTTTTGATATTTTCGGGGCATGAATATGTACTGCCCTTGTATCAGATAGGGCTTGCTCCCCATTAGGCTCCTCTTCCTCTTCTTGATGAGAGGCTTGTCCGCTCGGAGGACCTTCTTTGTGGAGATTCTGTTGGCGCATCATTTCTACTATTTGAGCCATTTGCTCTTTCAGCGTATTAAGCTCAGTGGTGAGCTTTCGGTTTTGCTCCTCTAGCTGTTCCATCTTTTTAGCTTTCTGAGCACGAGTGAGGACGGGCGGAAGACCAGCCACTTTCTAAATGATTTTAAAGATTTTTATTATTGTCTTTTTATTTTAAATGATTAGTGTGAGATAGATATGTCTTAGACAATAGCTTTGGTATCTTCTCAAAAGCCTATGTTTTAAGGGTACCATACCCACCTTAATGTGCTAACTTCCTTTTTTCAAAGGTTGCCAACATACCTTAGCGCACTTATCTCTTCTAGGAAGGTGCTAAACGCACTTGGGTCTCTTTCGCTATTGTCTAAGGATATCTAATGCATCCTAGAATGAATGTGCTTTATGCATGCACTAAAAAATATTTTTTATGACAACAGATATTGAAAGTGGAATAACTTTTGACTGGGTTGTCCGATTTGGACGCACAGCATGTCAAAACGAAGAGAAAAGGGTGAAGAACCAAGTTGCAAATTCCCAAAGGGGATTTGGCCCAGTAATTTTCCCAAAAAACGCTCCTAAGACCTATTTTTTGGAGGTTTATTAAAATGATGTGCATGCTGCAATTATTTTCTTAGTTTTACCACTTATTGGATGATATGGTATGAATGATACGACTTTGCCAAGAATCTTTTTAAAGTAAAAGGCATTTTTATTGCTTTAATTGTTTTTATATTTTTTTTATGACCCTTTATCTCTTCTGTCGGTCAACGTGGCTACTTAGCTTACAAAGAACCTGAAACCAGGCTAGCTTAACTGAAGACTGTCCGAGATAAAGTTGGTTTATCTTATCACTTTTTGATTTTTAGGGTTTTTCATTATTTTTGTTTGTTGTATGATTACCCTATGCTAATGCATCAATACAAATGCAGCAAACGAATGCACACACAATTCATACATCCACGAGCAGAGCCACGCTTATTTAATCACGAGGTAGGGTTTTCCTGCAGAAACGTGCTTGGTTTGGGTGGTTCTAAACTGTTCTCACCAGGCCAAAGGTCCCCAAGGTGCCCCCATTATAGGGCCCTCTCAATCTCTCAGTCCTTGGGTCATGCACGGAACTCCGTGTCGACATCCTTAGACCAAAAGAAGAGAGTTATCACCTTGAGTTGGTGGTTTCCGACAATGGTTGTAGCCCCGTGTGCCAACAAGCCGGTCGTATCTGCCACCCACTCCCTATAGGTATTCACTCTTGCCCCCGGGTATAGAGGGACTATTGTGTGCAAGGGTTTTTGTGTGCAATTTATATTTCAGACAATTTGCAGAAAATAATCATACAAAAATTATTAAAGCCATACAATAAAACATACGGAAGAGGGTAAAGGCGTAATTTCAAATCTTTACTTAGTTTGAGTTTTATCCGTCACTAAATGGGATCAACTCTCTAGCTTCCCCAGTGGAGTCGCCATCTGTCGCCGCCGTCCGTTCCGACGTCCAAGGACATCTCGAACGTTTAATGCGAGCGGTCGCGAAAAGATGGTTTAGACTCGCGTTTTGTATTTAAAATATGTTCATTGCTTCCGAGGTGCTCAACAACTGAACTATCCTCTAATAGAAACAAGGTTTTCGAAAAATGGGTTCTTTTGGAGTCGCCACCAATGTTTTGACCTTAAACATTGGAAAAGGAAAAAATGTTGATTTTAAGAAAAACCGCACTTGGCCATTATAACCAGAGTTGGGTAAGGGAGTTAGTTACGTGTGGGGAAGGTATTAGCACCCCACAATGCCCCTTTCGGGTTCCCTATGACGGATTAATTCATTTAAGTAGAGATTACAAGAAATTACGCTATTACCCTATTTTATTCGTACAATAAATATGGCTATCTACATGACTTTATTTTACATTGCATACAGAAAGCAATAAATAAAGCAGTAAAAGAGAAGAGAATTGAACAGAACCTCCGTAGCAAGCTTTATATTGCAAATCTTTGATCGCAAGGATGCGTTTTGACAATCCTTCACTCTACAAAGACTCTCCTCTCCAAATACAAGATCGACTCGACTCAATTTTACAGAAGAATCGAATGCTGGAATATGATTCCTTAACTGATTGTTACCTTATCAAGGCAATCAGAGAGTTCATTCGAAGAGGGAAGAGGATAGACAAGTACTAGGAGTTGTCTGGTGTGTGGAAAAGTGCCAAATGAGCCTCCTATTTATAGTTTTCGCTGCCTGGCACATTCGGGACGACCGTCCCAAATGCATTTTTTACACATGCTGGGACCCCCTGGAACTTGGGACGGCCGTCCCACATTTGGGACGCGCGTCTCACTTGTCCTAGGATAGTTGGGATGGCCGTCCCAACTCTGGGACGGTGGTCTCGACCTGTTTTGTCCAGTTTTTGCGTTCTGGGACCCTGGGAAGCTTTCCTTGCTTTTTCCGGACGTTGGTTGATGTCGATATGCGTCCGTTGAAGCTTTATCTTCATATAGGAAGTCTTCTTGACCCTTATTGAGATGCCGGACGAACTTTTATCTTTGTTATAAGAGGTCTCTTTGGCCTTTGTCGAGAAATTGGATGAACTCTATCTTGTTGCGAGAGGTCTCCTTTTCTTTTATTAAGAAGCCGGGCAAAATTAGGGGTCTACAATAAACTAATGCAATATAGCTAACCCTTGTTGAATCTCACAAAGACACAATTATAGGAACATACTCACTATCACATATCATTTTTTCTAAAATAGTAAATAATAGTAAATATGAGGATAAATGAAAGAGTAAAAAAGAAATAAATTGATGTAGAACAATAAAATTTAAAATCAAGTTATTATAGAATATAAATGATAACTAAAATTAAACGAAAATATAATTTAAATAACTAAAATTTATAAAATTAAAATAAAGTGCTTTTAATTAAAAGTGCATGAATAAAAAATTTCTTTAAAACAAAATACTTGCAGTGATTAAAATTAAATTGATGCAGAATTTAAATAACTGAAATTTATAAAATTAAAATAAAGTGTTTTTAAATTAAAAGTGCAAGAATCAAGAATTGTTTTGAAATAAAATAGGCGTAAGTAATTTGAAATTTAAAGCGATAACTCTAAAACTAAATTGCGAATTGGAATTGGAAACGAGACGAATCGAAAATGAAAATTATGCAATGCTCGGGATAAAAATTCTAAACAATTAAATAACATAAATTAAAATGAGCACTGAATAAATAAAAATAACTAGAACAATATAAATTGGAAAATTCAATAAAAATTGCAAATTAAATAAAAAAGAACAAACTAGAAGTACAAGTAGTAGTAGATGAAATTGCCTAACTAAAAAACTAAAAAACCAAGTTTGTTCATGGAGTTTCTTATACGAATAATTCAATGAAGTTTATTAATTCAAGTTCTCGCTTAATTAGATTTGTTTCTTTCTCTCTTTACTTCTTTGTTTTACTTTCAGTTCATCTTCCATTCCATTTTCTTTACTGTTTCTGGTTTTTCATATCTTAATCATCTTCTAATTCACTTTTGTTGTTGATTCACTGATTAAAAATTATTTTCTATGGTTTAGATTTGATTCTTAATGATTCTAATCGATTATAATCAACGTAATTTAGGTTATTTGATTGAATGTCTCTTTTACATCATAATTCAACTTCTAGGTTTAAGCGATTGTCGATTTAAAATTGAATTATGAATACGAATTTCAAATGGATTGTAATTGATTGGAATTGTTATAAATTAGTTTTTGTAATTGCAAGATAATTCTATAGAAATTAATGATAATCATAAAATCAAGTTTATGATTAGAGAATCAACACAATTTATTCACTATTTTACATCAAACTTCAATTTTATTTTCAATTTGATTTTGTTTTCTACTTTCAAACTTAGTTTACAATGCTTCCATATATTAGATTTAAAAGCTTTCATTTACTGGTTTCATTTAATGTTTTCTTTGTTAGAATCGCGTAGCGGAATGATCGCGTGGTCGGACAAAAACCAAGAGGGGGGGTGAATTGGTTTCTTAATAAAAATTAGGTTTTCAAAATTTTCCCCAAATTTTACCGATTAAAATCTGTGTAAATGTAAATAGAGAAAGGCATAGAGAATCTTACACAGGAGATTTATACTGGTTCGGATCAAAAGACCCTACGTCCAGTTGCTAATCACTCAACAGAGGATTAACGCTGTCACTATAAACAAGTTGTTACAAACAGATTACAATTGAGAAGATAAAGATACGAAAACACCTCTCTTGAATTCCACAAGAGATGATGAACAGCTCTCCCTAGAGACGGCACAGCACACAATCCACTAAGAACTCCACTTAGTGATTCTTATCGCTTCTAGCCCACACCAGGTTCCAAAAGCCCCTTTTCCTTGCAACAAACAGTTCTCTGGCACTCACAGCACTTAACTTTTGTATGGAAAAGGTTGTTCTACTTTTCTGAGTGCCAAAGGAGAGTTTAAGTAGGGAAATTAGGGTTTAGAAATTGGGGATTTCGAAACTAGGGTTCTTGGTAATTGGGTTTTCGAAAATAGGGTTAATTTGAAATTTAAAATCAAAAACAGACTGAAATAATCGATTAAATGGAGTTATAATCGATTAAAACAGAGCCAAAAAAATAGAACCCAAAACCTCTCTGTTTTAATCGATTATTTGAATTTTTAATCGATTATTTGACCTAATAATCGATTATTTTGATGTTTTAATCGATTAAAACAGTGAGTATATACTGAAAATGGTTTTCTCACTGTTTTAATCGATTATTTCCCTATATAATCGATTAAAGCCGAGCCTGGATGATATATTTGGGCTTTTTGAAGCTTCTAAGTTGCAGACTATGTACCGGCTATCTCAAACTCTATAATTACAGACTCAATCTAATTAAAACAGAGTTATTACACTACAAAAACAAGTCTTCAACACTCTAAGTCTTTGAGTTCTTGAATCATCATTAAAATCAACAATCTTCATGTTCATCAAGTGCAACATCAAGTCCTTGAATATTCAACAATCTCCCCCTTTTTGATGATGATCAAAATTATCTTTTAAAGCCCTTGTAATAACCTGTTTTATCTGTCATACTAACAAACACATCAAACATACCAGATAATATTTAAATGCAATTTATAAGAGGCTTTAAATTTTTCTCCCCCTATTTTGATTATAATAAAAAAGAACTCTGCAATAACAATAGAAAATACTCAACAAAATTTAAAATTCCTCACTATGGGTGAGTTAGCTTCCTTTGAGGTGTCCATACCAAACTTTTTGAGGATCTCTTTGCAGTACTTGGTTTGAGAGATGAAAATGCCATCTTTAAGTTGCTTGATTTGTAGTCCAAGGAAGAATGTCAATTCTCCCATCATAGACATTTCAAACTCTCCTCGCATTATCTTAGCAAATTCCGCAACAGGAGCATAAGTTTCATCATAATCTATACCTTCCTCCCGACAATAGCCTTTTGCAACAAGTCTGGCTTTATTCTTTGTTATGTTTCCATCTTCATCAAGCTTATTTCTGAATACCCATTTAGTTCCAATAACTTGATGTGACTCTTCTCTTGGGATTAATTCCCGGACTTGATTCCTTTCAAATTGGTTAAGTTCTTCTTGCATGGCTATGCACCATTGATCATCTTTAAGTGCTTCCTCAATGTTTTTAGGTTCAATCTGTGACACAAAAGCAATAGACATACAGAAATTTGTCATATTTCTAGTTCTTACCCCTTTTGAGATGTCACCTATGATGTTGTCCATTGAGAGTCCTCTAGGTGATTGCCATTCTTTTGCTAATTGAGGAGTTTGAGAAGGCTCATTATTTTCCAAGTATAGTTCATCAAGGGCTTCTCTTATATACTCATCATCACCTGCAAGTTCTTTATTTGACTCAAGAGGATTTCCCCCAAGGTCTACAATCTCATCAAAGGTAACATGTATAGATTCTTCTATATTTAAAGTTCTCCTATTAAACACTCTATATGCCTTGCTATTTAATGAATATCCTAGAAAAATGCCCTCATCGGCTTTTGAATCAAATTTTCCTAGATTGTCCTTTCCATTATTTAGCACAAAACATTTACATCCAAAAATTTTCAAATGAGCAACATTAGGCTTTCTACCATTAAACAATTCATAGGGAGTTGATTTTATAATTGGCCTAATGAGCATCCTATTCGAAACATACTAAATGATCAATTTTCTTTGAATAAATACAAGAGACAAACAGTTCATTTAACTATAGGAACCCAAATATATTTTCCTTTAGGAACACCAAAATGCTTAATTTTACATCTATTTGAAGTATGACCATGTTTCATACAATAAAAGCATACTTTAGATGTAGTTTTTGAATTTGATACATTTCTAACTATTTTCGTTTTGGTTCCTTTTTCAACCCATACTCTTCTATTTTTACTTTCAGGCTTTTTCAAAGGAACATGACAATTTTCTTTAATTTGAACACTATCCTTATTCTTATAATTATCACTTAATTCCTTTTTAGCTTTATCAAGCAAATGTCTAAGTAAATCAATATCATGTTCATACTCTTTACATGATGCACATGCTATAGTCTTATCATCATTCTCATCTATGCATACAATTTTCGTTTCTAAGGTTTCCTTTTCCTCTAAACATGAAATTTTCGTTTTTAAGGACTCCTTTTCCTCTAAATATACAATTTTCGTTTTTAAGGAGTCTATTTCCTTTTCGGATCTACTTAGATTCTTCTTTACAACTATATATTCATTTTTTAAATTCTTAAAAGCACTAAACAATTCATTATATGCATTTTGTAATTCATCAAAATCATTTCCATCATCACTTGAGGATGAGTCGGAATCACTAACCTCAAAGTCTGAAGATATATTGTCTTTTGCCAACAAGCAAATGTTAGCTTCAATTTCCAAATCACTTGACTCCAAAATTGAGTCACTATCATCGGTTCCTTCATAATTTGCTCTTAGTTTATCCCACATTTCTTGAGCACTCTTACAAACTGATATCCTGTAAAACTCGTCAAGGGTTAAAGCAGATGAAATTATATTTCTAGCCCTAACGTCAAATTGGGCTTTTCTACTTTCTTCGGCAGTCCATCTAGAAAAAGATTTGGGAACGTCAACACCGTTCTCAGTTACTTTAGGAATATATGGACCGTTTAAAATAGCGTCCCAAACGCCTCTATCAACAAACTCTAAAAATATTTGCATACGTACCTTCCAGAAAGGATAGTTTTGACCCGCAAAAAGTGGGGGTCTGTTGATAGACGCACCTTCGGCAAAAGTTTGATTTTGTCCGGCCATTTTCGAAAATTTGAATGACTATCAAAGCAAGCTCTGATACCACTTGTTAGAATCGCGCAGCGGAATGATCGCGTGGTCGGACAAAAACCAAGAGGGGGGGTGAATTGGTTTCTTAATAAAAATTAGGTTTTCAAAATTTTCCCCAAATTTTACCGATTAAAATCTGTGTAAATGTAAATAGAGAAAGGGATAGAGAATCTTACACAGGAGATTTATACTGGTTCGGATCAAAAGACCCTACGTCCAGTTGCTAATCACTCAACAGAGGATTAACACTGTCACTATAAACAAGTTGTTACAAACAGATTACAATTAAGAAGATAAAGATACGAAAACACCTCTCTTGAACTCCACAAGAGATGATGAACAGCTTTCCCTAGAGACGGCACAACACACAATCCACTAAGAACTCCACTTAGTGATTCTTATCGCTTCTAGCCCACACCAGGTTCCAAAAGCCCCTTTTCCTTGCAACAAACAGTTCTTTGGCACTCACAACACTTAACTTTTGTATGGAAAAGGTTGTTCTACTTTTCTGAGTGCCAAAGGAGAGTTTAAGTAGGGAAATTAGGGTTTAGAAATTGGGGATTTCAAAACTAGGGTTCTTGGTAATTGGGGTTTCGAAAATAGGGTTAATTTGAAATTTAAAATCAAAAACAGACTGAAATAATCGATTAAAACAGAGCCAAAAAAACAGAACCCAAAACCTCTCTGTTTTAATCAATTATTTGAATTTTTAATCGATTATTTGACCTAATAATCGATTATTTTGATGTTTTAATCGATTAAAACATTGAGTATATACTGAAAATGGTTTTCTCACTGTTTTAATCGATTATTTCCCTATATAATCGATTAAAGCCGAGCCTGGATGATATATTTGGGCTTTTTGAAGCTTCTAAGTTGCAGACTATGTACCGGCTATCTCAAACTCTATAATTATAGACTCAATCTAATTAAAACAGAGTTATTACACTACAAAAACAAGTCTTCAACACTCTAAGTCTTTGAGTTCTTGAATCATCATCAAAATCAACAATCTTCATGTTCATCAAGTGCAACATCAAGTCCTTGAATATTCAACATTCTTTAATTGCTTTCATAGTATAGGTTTATTGTTTTTAATTTAATTTTTGCATTAAAAATCTTCCTACTTTTGATCTAGAAAATCAAGATTTGAAACAAAACCAAGTAATTCTCCTTAGTTTTCAACCTAGGATAAGCCCTAGTACTATATTACTTTAATTGCAAATTATTTAATAAAATTTAGACGACAAGATTAACTTCATCAGGGTTCACATAGGAGATTAGAATATCATGAGGAACCTCATTCCAAACACAAAGGGACTGTCGCCGCCGTCCCTTTCCGACGTCCTGGGGACGTCTCGAAACGTTTATGCGAGCGGTCGCGAAAAGATGGTTTAGACTCGCGTTTTTGTTTTAAAATGTGTTCATTGCTTCCGAGGTGTTTGACAATTGAATTATCCTCTAATAAAAGCAAGGTTTTCGAAAAGGGGTTCTTATGGAGTCGCCACCAATATTTTGACCAGAAACATTGGAAAAGGAAAAAAGAAAGAAAGGCGTTGATTTTATAAAATAAACAACTTGGCCGTTATAACCAGAGTTGGGTAAGGGAGTTAGTTACGTGTGGGGAAGGTGTTAGCACCCCACAACGCCCCTTTCGGGTTCCCTATGACAGATCAATTCATTTAAAGAGAAGATTTCGAGAAATTACACGATTACCCTATTTTATTGCATAATATTGAAATGACTATCTACATAATTTTATATAAATAAAGCTAAATAAAGCAATAAAAGAGATATTAAAATGACTATCTACATGATTCTATTCTACATGACATAATAAAGCTAAATAAAACAATAAAACAATAAATAAAACAATAAAAGAGAAGGGAATTGAAAAGAACCTCCGTAGCAAGCTTTATATTGAGAATCTCGAACCGTGAGGATGCGTTTTGGCAACCCCTCTCTACTACAGTCTCTCCTCACCAATACAAGATCGACTCCACTAAAAATTTAAAGAAGAATCAAATGCCTGGAATATAATTCCTTAACCGATTGTTACCTATTTAAGGCAATCGGAAAGATCATTCGAGAGAGGGAGAGAAGTAGACAAGTGCTCTAAAGTGTTTCGAGCTCTCTGGAGTGTCTCGTGGTCTGAAAAAGTGGCAAATGAGCCTCCTATTTATAGTTTTTCGCAGCTGGCGCACTTTGGGACGGCCGTCTGGGTTGGGACGGCCGTCTGGACTGGGATGGCCGTCCCAAATGGCAAATTTACACAGAGCGGGACCCCCAGGGAAGCCGGGACGACCGTCCCACTTAAATTGGGTTTGGGACGGCAGTCCCACATTCGGGACGCGCGTCCCAACTGTAAAATAGCAGTTGGGACGGCCGTCCCACTTCTGGGACCGTGGTCTCGGCCTGTTTTGTCCAGTCTTCGCGTTCTGGGACCCCGGGAAGCTTTCCTTTCCTTTTTCGGACATAGATTGATGCCGATGTGTGTCCGTTGAAGCTTTATCTTCATATAGGAAGTCTTCTTGGCCTTCATTAAGATGCCGGGCGAGCTTTGTCTTTGTGTAGGAAGTCTCTTTTGGCTTTTATTGTGTGAATGAGTGAACTCCGTCTTCTATTGAGGGAGGTCCTTCTCGGTTTTGGGAAGCCGGATGAATTCCATCTTTGGGTGAAATTCCTCTAGCTTTTATTTTGAGAGGCCGGGCAAAATTAGGGGTCTACAGGGACATATAATAGTGATCACCATGATGATTACTATCAACCATTCCTAGGCATGATCATAGGCCTAGATCAAATAACTATTCCAAGGAATCTAAGATAGAACTTTCTTCCTTCCATGAAATGGACTACTCTACATTTGTCTATAAGATGGATTACAAGAGGGAGGGATACCCATCCAAATCTAGTCATGAAGGGTCACATGAAAGGGATAGGAAAAAAGAAAAAGAAGAGAAAAGGAAAAAGAGAAGGAAAAAGAAAATAAAGAGAAAGAAGTTTAACACCAATATATATGTCAGAAAGAAGGTCGAAAGACCTCTGCTACTTCTGTGACGAACCTTACTCGATGAAGCACAACATGGTTCATAAAAGACTACAACTTTATGTTATAGAGGTAGATGAGGAAGATGATATATTGGAGGACTATAGGGTGGATTTTAGTGGGGACAAAATAAATGCAAATCCTCAAATTTCAATAAATGTTTTAACTAGAATTGTTGGATTTAGGACTATGTGGATTATTGTGTATCACAAAAACACCCCTTGCATATCTTGATTGACAGTGGTAGTACACACAACTTTTTAGAAGAACATGTTGCTAAGAAGTATGGTGTCGCCGTCGTCAAAACGAGGGCGGTCGGAGCGACGCGATGGTTTCCGACTCTCTTGATTGTCGCGTTATTTATTGGTGGTTACAACGCCTTTAGGTTGTCCGATAACCGGGCTGAACCTGAGGGCGAGGTTTTCGAAAGGGTGCTCTTGGATTGTCCGATAACCGGACTAATCCAAGAGCTAGTTTTGAGGGTTCTCTGGAGTCACCACAGATGTTTTTACCAGAAACATCAGAAAAGGAGTTTAAAAGGCGTTGGTTTTCGAAAAACCAACTTTGGTCGTTAGAACCAGAGTTGGGTAAGGGAGTTAGTTACGCGTAAAGGAAGTGTTAGTTCCTTTACGACGCCCCTTTCGGGTTCCCTATGATAGGCCAGCTATTCTGTTGATAAATAAACCGGAAAAATACGCTTTTGCCCTTTTATTTTGCGGAATTTAAGGATTACGACTACATGGCCCTAATGTCTATTGCATAATTTAAATAAAGCAGTAGAAGGTAGAGAAAGAGAGTAGAGACCTCCGAAGCAAGCTTTCTATTTAATTCTTTTAAAAAATAGGGTGCTTTGCGGAAGCCCTTCACTCTACACGGCATCGAAAACCCCTCGAAATGCTCTAAAAACACTCTAAAGACACTCAGAAGCTCCGGAAATGCGTCGGAGGGATTCTAGAGAGAGAAACTCTTGATGTGACTAGAGAGAGAGTAAGAAAGCTGTGTGAAATGAGGGGAAGGGAGGCCCTATTTATAGGGATTCGTGCCTATCAGGTCTAGACGACCGTCTTGTCTGACAAGGTCGAGACGACCGTCTCGACATTCCAGACGGCGGTCTCGCCTTTCAGGAATGGCGAGACGACGATCTCTCCTTTCGCGAGTGGCGAGATGGCCGTCTCGCCAAACGAGACAGCGGTCTCGCCACTTGTGCAAGGCGAGACGACGGTCTCGAATCCGAGATGGTGGTCTCGACCCCAAAAGGCAAAAATCCTTATTTTTGTGCCCAAAATCCCTCCTATCCTAGTATGGGGCCTAATAGTCTCTCCTAGTGGCTTCTTAGGCTTCGTCCATCTTCGAAAAGGAGGTCTTCTGATCTTTATTGTGAGACCGGGCAAGATTTGGGGTCTACAGCTGCCCCCCCTTTACCTGACTAGTCGGTTGTTGGCTTGTTGTGCCAGACAGATCGACAGGAAGGTAAAGGAGTTGACCCTCTTGCCCGGTTACCCTTCGGATGTTCCGTCTTGCGGCGGTTGATCTTCTGGGGAAAGGTGTGCTTCCAGGATGCTTCTTCTGGCGATAGCTGATCCCTTTGGCTGATGAGTACGAACCCCCATCTGGTTTGACGAGTATGAACCCTCGCCCGGTAAGCCCCCTTTTGTAAGGCCTGATGAGTATACACCCCCATCTGGTGCTTGACGAGTATGAACCCCCGTCCGGTGAGCCCCCTTTTGTAAGGCCCGATGAGTATACACCCCCATCTGGTGTTGTGCCTCTGGATGCTCCTTCTTGCGATAGCTGATCCTTTGGTTGTGGTGGCGGCTTACTGCTCTAGCTCATGCGCCTGTCAGGCACTCCTTGTGTGGTGGTTGATAGGTATGCACCCCCTATCAGGCTGGTACAGTCCACTACGTAGGACTGGTGGTGGTGGCGGCTTACTGCTCAATCGCTCATGCGCCGAAGCTGAGTGTTGGGATGTATTCTCTTGTCTTTGATTTGTCGTCCGAATTGTGCCAGGGATTTTGTTGGTGTTCATCCGACTTTGCTGGTTGTCAGGAATTTTTTATGAGTGCCTCTTAGGTAGGCAGGAATCCTCTGGGGATTTGTTGATCTCGGTGAGGCCTCTTAAGTAGGCAGATATCCATTGAAAAATTTGTTGATTTTGATGGTGCCTCTGAGCAGGCAGATACTCCATTGAGTTTCTGGTAATGCCTATGAGTAGGCAGATGCTTCATCAGAAGTGAAGATTTTTGGCTGAATTTGTTTTGCCTCTGACTAGGCTGATATTCCCTTATGGGGATGCTGGCTCTTGCTTGTCAGGTCTTGCCTATGCATAGGCAAATGACATTCTGAGGATGAATATGAAGTTTTGCCTTTGCAGTAGGCTCACTGGGGATGATCTTTCTTTTTTATTGATCCACCGGGGAATTGGTTGCCTTCCCGGGGATCTAATTTTGATTTCCCCTTTGAGGGAATGGAGTTTTGACTCCTTGTTGGATGTTGTTGGTATGAGATGGCTTTGCCGATACTCTTGTTTCATTGGGATTTCTGATTCCTTCTTTTTCGTTGATTTTCCCTTTTCTGCAGTGACCCACTTAGGGATTTTATTGATTGCCTAAAAGTTAGGATTGATTTTGCCTTTTTTCGCGATTTATCTCTTTTTTATCGCGATTTTGAAATCTGGCTTTTTTTATGGGGATAATGCGTAATCATTTTTACTTTTTAGTCTCTTTTTATTACGCTGGCTTTTTCCTTTCTTTTTGGGGGGGTCCACTAGGGATGACGTTTTATTTCTTTAGTGATCCACCAGGGAATTAGTTGACTTCCGGGGATCTGATTTTTCTTTTCTAGGAATGGAGTCTTGGCTCCTTGATTGATGTTGATGCGAGCTATACTTGTGAAGCTCTTATTCCACTCGGAGGATGGGAATTTCGATTCTTTTTTGTAGACTTTTTAGGAGATCCACTTGAGGATTTTTATTCGGCCTTCTCTGTTGTTGCCTTTTCTTTTGGACATCCTCCGGGGATGCAAGAGTTTTCTTCCTTTTTCCTTTTTTTGTTGAGCCCTTGTTGGTATGGAGATTGGACTCTTTTGATTGTTGATGATGATGGCCTCTTTAAGCCTTTATTCTCCATTGGGGAGTGTGGAGGAGACTTTGGGAGAGTATGCTTGATGACTCATGTAGTGGTAATGCTGAGCTGTGAGGAGTGTTTTTGTTTTGCCTTCGAAGTAGGAAGGGATCCTCTTGGGGATGACTAAGCCTTTCCGTCGGCTTTTCTTTTATGATGTCTGATGATTGTGCCCTCTTTTATTGAGTGATGATTGGAGCTTTGGCTTCTGGAAGCTTCTTTTGACAACTCGCTCTTCCTTCTTGAGGGAGAACAATGTTTGGAGACTTATTACTTTCTTGTGCCTTCTTTTCTGGGTAGAAGGATGGTAGCTGGAGCTCTTGATTTTCAGAAGCTCTTATTCTGCTGAGTCGCCTGATTGATGACTTGCTCCGTTTTCTTGAGGGCATTATTTGGAGACTCAGTCTCAGTGATCTTGTTTTCAATCACAAACATGGAGCTAGTCTCCTTATATGCAAGAATGCTTTTCGTTTTTTGTTATTTGTCTGAAGTAATTTTTATTTCTTTCATTTTTTACATTGACAAAGTCGTTTTGTGTGACTACTTGTGTGTGGATGCCCTAAATGCAATCTATTCTTTTTTATTGATGCATCTGGAAAAGTGACTGGCATTCTCCTGCTGGAATTTTTATGATTATGATGAAGGACCCCTCTCTTTTATTCATTTTTTGGTTTAGCCCTATCTTTTGCCTAGGATATCTTAGTGGGTTTTTTTCCTTTTTTATGAATGCCCTAACTTTTGCCTAGACCGCCCTTTGCGAGTTTTCGATCTAGCAGGCTACCCTAACTTTTGCCTAAGAATCTCCTAGCAGGCATTATTCTTTTTATTGTCATTTTTTCTTTCTCTTCTTTTTTTGAGAGATAGGAGCCTATCATATGCATGCAATGTTCGCGATATGCATCCTATAATACTATTTTAATTAATTTTTCAAAAGGATTAACCAATGTGCTTTTACTTCTGATGAGCTTCTGACGTTATGTGCTTTGTCGACATGATAGGCTGTACCGATTTTGTGGTCTCGATTTTTCATGACCGAAGAATGATTGTGTTAATTGTAGAGTGACTTGTCATGTCAGTGCGCCCCTCCCTTTCCTCGGGGATGCCAATCCTCCTATTGATTACTATCTCTGCATTTCCCTACTACTTACTAGAATGTCGTAGTGGTAAGGGTCAAGAGAAGAGAAAGAAGAGGATATTTAATTCAAAGGCTTGTGTTTTAGAATTGTTTTATTTTGACAAAAAATGGTTTTTGTAAGCATGGCTAGCCAAGGTTGGTTAGAGTGTTTAGGCTAGTTTAAACAACGTTTTATTTATGGATTGACATCTTATTCTATGGCGCTTGCTATGACTGATTGACTTCCCTAGTTTGCCCTTTGGGTTTTCAGCTTAGGATGTTGTGTTTTGTTTTGTCCTAACTTTTGTCTAGGTTTCTTTTTTCTTGCTTTGGAAACCTAGCGGACTTTATTTTGTAACCCTAACTTTTGCCTAGGCTACCCTATTTTTTGCGTAGCCCCCTTGGTGGGTTTCCTACCAGGTATTTTTCTTTTTTGGCCTTTGGCTTTAATGAGCTTCTTTTGATTTTTGTTTTCTTTTTGCACAACATTGGCGAAACACGACTTTATTTATGACGAGGTAAAACTTTATTTTGTGTTTCTAGTCAATCAGTGGTGATGGATTTGACTTTTATTTTGGTCAATGGCGCATTTTGATTACTTTGACGCACTTTTGAAAACGTTTGTTTAAACATGGTTATTAATGAGGTTTAGACATTAATAGCAAGAAGAGAAGCAGATAGCAAGAATGACATTCTTTGTAATTAATAGGGAAATGTGTGCCCTACAATGCTCGGGGGTCGGGCTAGCCCCGAGGAGTAATCTCTAATAGTCATTGCATTTACAAACCCTAAGAATCAGAAGGAGAACACCTAATGACTAAAGTCGCTTTTGACGCTTAAACCCCTCTATATGGGAAAATCTGATTCAAGGTGCGGAGGGGAGACTTCCCTTTTCTCCATGCAGCTTGATCCTTTGTAAGGTAAGCTTCAAAGGATTGTCTTTAAAATCTGGTGGCTCCCTTATTCCTTGAGAGTTTCTAATGAACCCTTGGTTTGGGCGATATCCATATTTTCTCATCATGTGGGTCACCTTCATATTGTTGGGGAAGTTTTTTCATATTGGCAAAAAATATTTCAAAGGTCCTCTTCAGCCGCATCCATTCATGGTAGGGCAGACGACTTACTGATCCGAATGTCGTTTTTAGCTCAAACCATGACCAGCTTGTCACCTACCGTGAGTTTGTCTCTTTGGCGGAGCATTGAGAGAACTGCCTTAGCATCGTGAATCCAAAGTCTACTCAGTTTCCTCTTTGGATTATGTTTTTCTTCGGTCTTTTTATTTTTTCTTTATTTGTAGGAGCATTATCTTACAGCTCCTTGGGGGAATAGATTCTTCCATTTCTAATTTTGCCCCCAATGCCAGCTATGCTGGAGATATCCTTGTTAATGGGCGGTGTTTTTGCGTATCTCCATGGTGCAGCCTTATTTGATGTATGGGGTGAAAAAATGTAATGACACCCTTGCCCCTTCTTCCTTATTAACTCGGATACCCAACGGTTGAGGCTTATTATCCTTCTTAAGCGGACCAACCGTTGGAGATAACTTGACAATAAAAGGTTTGCTCTTCATCCAACTTCGATTCGTGGAAAGCACATCGACTAATCCTTTCTTTTTATTTTCTTATTAAAGTGAGAATGAATGCAATTCATGAATGGAATAGACGGTTGAGATGATGAAAACAAACAATTTTATTTATTTCATCTAGACAGTGTACATTCCTCAATGCAATGTTTCGAAGTACATTTTTTTTAAGTGGAGAAGCATAAATGAACCCATAGGCAGGTTAGAATTTCTATTTATTTTCTTTTTTACTTCCCGTGCATGGCATGCGAATGCCCTAATCCTCTTTTCATGGTATTGAGGAATGTCCACTTCTTCGATTGTCTATTATTAGATGCATGTTATGAGGATGAAGTTTGGTGAATGCATGTATGCAAGTGTTTGTTTTTTCCTAAACATTATCATGTTTTATTTTCTAACATGATGTATGATAGTGTTTGGGATTTTGTGTTTTTTTTTATGCGGATGAGGGCATGAAGAATACTAGCTGCTTTCTAGAATGCAAAAATATTTTTATTGTTTAAAATAAATGATTTGTGAGATGGATATTCCTTAGAATGAATGTATTTATGCATGCACCGGTACAAAAGGGCGGTAGATGTTCAAAGTGACATAACTTTTGACTGAGATGTCCGATTTGGACGCACAACATATCAAAACGAAGAGAAAAAGGTGAAGAATCAAACTACAAATCCCAAAGGGGATTTGGCCCAGTAATTTTCCCAAAAAAACGCCTCTAAGACCCATTTTTTAGGGGTTTATTAAAATGATGCGTATGCATACTTTCCTTATGCATTTATTTTTTCTCTTGGTTTTTCCACTTATGACATGATGCAATATGAATGATACGACTTTTTCAGAAGTTTATTTTTATAAATGTTTTTGGATTTCTTGTTTATTTTGGATTTTTATAGCCTTTTATCTCTTCTGTCGGAATTGCGTAGCTACTTAGCTTACAAAGAACCTGAAACCAGGCTAGCTAAAAGGCAGACTGTCCGAGATAAAAATATGGCTTTATGCGAAAGAATAATTAGCGTCCCTTATCTCTTCTGTCGGAACTGCGTGGCTACTTAGCTTACAAAGAACCTGAAACCAGGCTAGCTAAAAGGCAGACTGTCCGAGATAAGGGTGTTTATTGCAAAAATGTTTTTTGTGATTTTTCTGTTGTTTGGTTATGATATGAAACATACAAATGCAACAAACATATGCACACATAATTCGAACATCCCCGAACAGCCAAGAAGTCATTTTAATCACGAGGTAGGGTTTTCCTGCAGAAAAGTGATTTGGCGAAGGTAGGATCTAACTGTTCTCACCAGGCTAAGGCCCCCAAGGTGCCCCCATTATAGGGTCCCCACTCTCCAGCCTTCCGACCATGCTTAGCACTAAGGCCATAGTCAGTCTTTGTGCCAAAAGAGGAAGGTTATCACCTTGAGTGGTGGTTTCCGATCACACCGGTGGGCACAAGGCCATCACTACAGCGAACCGTACCTGCCACCCACTCCCTATGGATTTCTCACTTGCCCCCGGGTATAGGGGGAACTGTTGTGTGCAAAGGTTTGTGTATAGTTGGTATTTCAAACAATTGCATAAATATAAACAGACAACAGTTATTAAAGCCAAGCAATAAAACATGTTATAATACAAAGGTAGGGTAAAAGCGGTATTTTCTTGATTTATTTATTTTTAAGCTGGCTCATCACTAAATGGGATCAACTCTCTAGGCTTCCCCAGTGGAGTCACCATCTGTCGCTGCCGTCAAAACGAGGGCGGTCGGAGTGATGCGATGGTTTCCGACTCTCTTGATTTTCGCGTTTTTTATTGGTGGTTACAACGCCTTTAGGTTGTCCGATAACCGGGCTGAACCTAAGGGCGAGGTTTTCGAAAGGGTGCTCTTGGATTGTCCGATAACCGGGCTAATCCAAGAGCTAGTTTTGAGGGTTCTCTGGAGTCACCACCGATGTTTTTACCAGAAACATCAGAAAAGGAGTTTAAAAGGCGTTGGTTTTCGAAAAACCAACTTTGGTCGTTAGAACCAGAGTTGGGTAAGGGAGTTAGTTACGCGTAAAGGAAGTGTTAGCTCCTTTACGACGCCCCTTTCGGGTTCCCTATGATAGGCCAGCTATTCTATTGATAAATAAACCGGAAAAATACGCTTTTGCCCTTTTATTTTGCAGAATTTAAGGATTACGACTACATGGCCCTAATGTCTATTGCATAATTTAAATGAAGCAGTAAAAGGTAGAGAAAGAGAGTAGAGACCTCCAAAGCAAGCTTTCTATTTAATTCTTTTAAAAAATAGGGTGCTTTGCGGCAGCCCTTCACTCTACACGACGTCGGAAACCCCTCGAAACGCTCTAAAATCACTCTAAAGACACTCAGAAGCTCCGGAAATGCGTCGTAGGGATTCTAGAGAGAGAAACTCTTGATGTGACTAGAGAGAGAGTGAGAAAGCTGTGTGAAATGAGGGGAAGGGAGGCCCTATTTATAGGGAATCGCGCCTGTTAGGTCGAGACGACCGTCTCGTCTGACAAGGTCGAGATGGCCGTCTCGACATTCCAGACGACCGTCTCGCCTTGCAGGAATGGCGAGACGGCGGTCTCGCCTTTCCCGAGTGGCGAGATGGCGGTCTCGAATCCGAGACGGCGGTCTCGACCCCAAAAGGCGAAAATCCTTATTTTTGTGCCAAAAATCCCTCCTATCCTAGTATGGGGCCTAATAGTCTCTCCTAGTGGCTTCTTAGGCTTCATCCATCTTCGAAAAGGAGGTCTTCTGATCTTTATTGTGAGACCGGGCAAGATTTGGGGTCTACATATGGGTGTAGAATTGACAGTATGGAGCCCGTGCATGTTGTCGTGGGGAACAACTTTAAATTTAAGATTTCTTTTTTTGGTCAAGAATTTTAGTTGGACCATTCAACAAACAACATTTATAGCAGGCATGTTGCTTCCTTTAGCTTGATGTGACTTGGTCCTAGGCATTGAATGGTTGATCAAGTTCGGCGATATCACGTGGAACTTTGATAAACTCACTATGGAGTTCAAAGTTCAAGGGTAGAGGCATGTGTTAAGAGGCGTTACAACATCTAATGTGAAAACTATCAAGATACAACAACTATACAATAATTTAGTAGAAGGAGTATATCTGTCTATGATGCAACTTTGTACAATAGAAGAGACTCAACTATCTTCCTTGATTACTCATGCATACCATCCTTCTCCATCATTAGAAGTATAGCATTTATTACAAGAGTTTGAAGGTGTGTTTCAAGAGCACAAATAGGAGCCATCGTTTCGACCAGAGCATGACCACAAGATTCCTTTTATACAAGGAGAAGACCTAGTAAAAATATACCGAATAGGTACACCAAGAACTAGAAAGACATTATTGACAAGCTTATACAAGAGTACTTGCAATCAACGGTTATTCATGATAGTAGCAGCCCCTATGTGAGTCCTACGATTTTAGTGGACAAAAAGGATAGATTTTGGGGACTTTGTGCAGATTACCAAAGAATACAACAAAGAATAAATTTGCAATCCCTTTAGTTGATGATTTGTTGGATGAACTCAAAGGGCTATAGTATTTTTTCCAAGATTGGCTAGAGGGAAGGGTATAACCAGGTGAGGATGGACCCTGTAGATGGTTCTAAAACAACATTTAGGACTCACAGAGGGCACTATGAATATTTAGTGATGCCCTTTGGACTAATTAACTCCCCGAGTACGTTTCAAGGCCTCATGAATAGAGTGTTTCAATAGCTTTTATAGAAATTTCTATTAGTCTTCTTTGATGATACTCTCATCTATAGTGGGAACTTAACAAAACATTTACAACATCTAGAGAAGGTTCTTACCACCCTAAAGAGTAAAATTCTTTGTTTGCAAGAGGGTCAAAGTGTTATTTTGCAGTCCAACAAATGGAGTACTTGGGTCATATTATTTAAGGAGCGGGTGTTTCTATTGACCCGAACAAAATTACAACAACAGTTAGTTAGCCTTTGCCATTGTCTATTATGTAGTTGAGAGGATTTTTAGGCCTAGCAAGGTACTACAGAAGATTTGTGAGAGGATATGGAGTCATTGTGAAGCCCTTAACTAATATGTTAAGGAAAGGCAATTTTATATGGACTAAAAAGGCTAGGCTAGCATTCCAAAAATTGAAAGAAGTGATGACTAACACACCTGTTTTGGCACTTCCAGATTTCTCCAAAGAATTTGTGGTGGAGATAGATGCTTCTAGGTGTAGAATTGGGGCAGTTCTGATGCAAGGAAATCATCCTATTTCTTTCATCAACCAAATTTTTAATACACAACATCAATCCT
Organism: Sphenostylis stenocarpa; assembly: GCA_963425845.1. Lineage (NCBI taxonomy): Eukaryota > Viridiplantae > Streptophyta > Magnoliopsida > Fabales > Fabaceae > Sphenostylis > Sphenostylis stenocarpa. The sequence continues at coordinate 45,903,870 of OY731401.1, forward strand.
TATCAACATATGAGAAATAATTATTGGGAGTAGTTTTCGTTGTTTAGAGGTGAAAGCACTATCTATTAAATAGACATTTTGTTGTAAGAATCGACCATTACAACCTCAAGTATATTTTGGATCAAAGGTGGACCATTAAATTCTAACAAAAATGTTTAATGAAGTTGATGGAGTTTGATTTTACAATTGAATATAGAAAAGGACAAGATAATGTTGTGGTTGATGCTCTTTCTGGGATTAACAATGTTGAATGTAAGAGTGTAATTACTCTATAGCTACAATCAATTCTATTGGACAAAATACAACAATCTTGGAGCACAAATTTGAATTTGCATAAATGAATACAAGAAATATAGCAAAATGTGGCTACACATAAACCATATACGTGGACAAATAAAGAATTAAGGAGAAAAGGAAAATTGGTGGTTAGGAATGAGGTCCTACTACGGAAAGACATTCTAAAATGGTTGCACGCCTCTACTTTGGGTGGACATTTTCAGATCAATGCAACCATGACAAGAATAAAGGCATTGGTTTATTGGAAGGTATTGATGAGTGATGTAAAATAATTTATCCAACGTTGCTTGACATGTCAACAATGCAAGAATGAAACAGTTACTAATCCTAGTTTATTACAACCCTTACTATCCTTTAACATATATGGCAACACATCACTATGGATTTTATTGAAGGTTTGCCTAACTCCTATGGCAACAGAGTGATTTTTGTAGTGGTGGAAAAATTGAGCAAGGCTGCTCATTTCATGGCCCTAGCCTATCCTTATTCAGTAAGGGAGGTGACTTAATCTTTCTTAGATAATGTCCTTAAAATGCATGGGTTCCTTAATACAATGTGTTTATGTTGCTTTAAGGGGTTTAGATTTAGTTTTCCACAAGCTACCATCCCCAAACACAGGGATAGACAAAAGTAGTCAATAAATGCCTTAGAACCTATTTGAGATGTATGTGTTCTAACCCAAGTGGTTACCTATGGTTGAGTGGTGGTATAATGATTTTCAATTTCGTTCATAAAATTAAAGGTACTAAGTTTGCTCAAAAGATTGTGTAATATAAAGTACAAAACTAGGTAATTTTTCTCAAGGACACATATTAAAATATATTCAATTCTTAATATTTTTTCGTAAAAATTACAATTGGGGATTTAGATAAAATGTATTCAATTCTTAATATTTTTTCGTAAAAATTACAATTGGGGATTTAGATTTTAGAAACTGTAAAAACACAAATGTAACTCGAATTTGAAATAAAAAATAATGAAGATAGAAATTAATTCACATATTCTTAATCAAACAATTATCTTATCATAGTTATTTACATATTTCAATTCAAGTTTGAACAATTAATCGATTTATTTAAACAATTAAATCAATTATACGAATTAAATCTCAAAATCATTAATTCTAATCCATATGTAATTATCAAATCAAGATTCAATCGATTCCTAATTTGAATTCTAAAACAACATTACAAATTGAAATCTCAAGATGCAAAATCAAGATTAGAGAAGAAAAGAACAAACTCGGAGCAAAAAACGATCATGCAAAACTCAATTCGAATTGTTTGATCTTGATTCTATGAATCAATTCTTAAAATTTAATTCTCCATGGAAGAAGAAATTTGAACCAATTCGGTCTAGAAAAGGAGAATAATAGGAAGAGTAAAAAATGAAAATAGAGAAGAAGAGAGAAAAGAGAAAATGTAGAGACACTTCCTAAACTAAAAAACTAAACAAATCATTTCAAGATATGAGTTCTTTATGAGTTTAGAGCACTGCTAGTGTATATAAAGGCTCTCAAGTATGAAGTAAATGTGGGCCTCAATTGGCTCTAATTAGGTCCATAAACTCAATTACAAAAGATAAGATAATACAAACAAAAATCAAATTTGTATGGATTCCTCTACAAAATTTCATCAAATCTGCGTCATCTTCTAAAAATTGTAGAAAATATCACAGAGCTTAAAATCCAACAAATAATATACCCATTTGATAGCCCTGGAAATTTAGAATCCAACGTAACTTGAATAAACAAATTACACTCTATGTGGGGGATCTGGTCTATGTGAAATTACAATTTTGAGTTCTATGTAGAATTTAATGTTACTTGAATAGAAAGAAAATATCAAGTGAGGGATCTGGTCTATGTGAAATTACACTCTTATAGAAAAATTTCTGAGTCACAAATCTAATGTCAAATTGAGTCCTAAATATTTTGGCCCTTACGAAATTCTGGATTGCATTGGAGAGGTAGCTTACAAATTAGAGTTTCCTAACCACTCAAAGATCCACAATGTTTTTCATGTATCACAACTTAAGAAACATGTGGGAGATGCAATAAGCTTTGCTGACCTACCATATCAAGCTGAAGAAGCCTTGGCTAACAAAGAACCAGAGGCTATAATAGATAGAATGACGATAAAAAAAGAGAGAGGAGTTACAACCACTAAAGTGTTGGTTAAATGGAAACATAAGCTTCTAGAGGACGCAACATGGGAATTCAATTATAACTTGAAACAAAAATATCCTTCATTTCATTCTTGAGGTCAAGATTGTTTTCAAGGAAGGGGCATTGTAATAAAATAGTGTGTTTGAGTTATTTGTCGGTTAAGTGGTGTTGACTCTTAAACAGTTAGTGCACACTATATAATAAATAGGAAGTTGTAAAATACATTTTTACAATTCAATATACATATCGTTTCTTCTCCTCTATTTCTATCTCTTTCTCCCCTCTGTACAACGTGTTGTCGTGGGTGTTGTTTTTACTCTTCGGTAACTCTCTATTACCTTAGAATTAGGTCCTATAAAATTTTCCCTATCACTTCTCAAGATTTTTATAAATCTGATACTTTGTTTCTCAACAAGTGCTTTAAACTTAAACACATCAAATACTTTAGATTTTTTTTCTCATGGAATAAACCATGTCATGCAAATGAAATCAAAATAAATAAAATAACGTACTCTATTTTGACAATGAAAATGGTACTCATTGAACTACATATATTTGTGTGCATCAATTCTTATTTCTTTGGCTCTCCTTGCTCCTTCCTTTAGGAATGGTTGACATGATGTTTGTCAAACATACACCCTTCACATACTCCAATTTTCTTCTCAATTTTTGGTAACCCAAATATCATACTTTTTTGAGACAATAACATAAACAATCGTTATCCAAGCCTCTTATATCATAAATAAGAGTCATTTTCTTCTCTATCTGCATTCATATGATTACTATAATCGTTATCCAAATAATACACATTCTTATCCACTTAAATTGTCTTTTGACAGGCAAAGAATTAGTTTTTTTCACCATTTTCTACTACAACAAATTAATTATTTTGCTCATTTGTAAAATAACTACTTTTTTATATGTGCCTAAACTTTTGCAATTGTAACATTGTGGTTTACCTTTATTCCGACAAACTTTTTCTTCATCATTATTCTTTTTACATATTTTGCACCATTTGTTTGATTTCTCATTGTTTTCTATTCCACCATAGTAGCTTATTCCTCTGCCAAGCGAATTTCCCTCTTCATTTACCTTTTCCAAATTTGCCACCTCTAGAAGACTCACCAATATTTATTGGTTCATCTTCTTGAAATGATAGTGAGAGTTTTGATTGAAACACGTTTTCAACTAACTTTCCAACACGACATAATAATCTTTGTTCATAAGATATCAAAGACCCCATCAACTCTTAATTAGTAATTTTTGACAAATCATTAGTTCTTCAATGACAACCACCATATGATCAAATTGTTCTATTAACCATCTATTCAAGTTTGATTCAAGCTTTCTTTTTCTTTCATTTTTTTCATTCTCAAAATTTCTCTTAAGAGATTGAAGTTTGATTAATTGTTCTCACCTTTGCATCTCCATCATACTCTTGTTGAAGAGTATCCCATGCTTCTTTTGTTATTTTTGCTCTCATGATTCTTGAAAATATGACTAGTGAAACTCTTCTTTGGGTCATACCAAAAACTGTAACATCTATGATTTTTTTTTCCTTCTCAATGTTGTCTTTGTTTGTTATGCATGTAGTGGCTTGATCGTCATACTTTGTTTGTATGAACTTTGGGACATTCAAAGATGTGAACAAAGTCTCCATCTTTACAGCCCAAAAATCACAATTTTTTTCTTCAAATAAAGGAATTTGAACATTGTTATAAATTGTGCCACTAGTTATTAAATTGTTTTTTATGCTCATCTTTTTACTCTCTCTTTTCTAGGAGGATTTAAAGCTTTAATATCACCTTATTGGTGGTATTCTAGAGATGGTGTTGATATAATAAACAAAAAACTTACTTTTCATATGATTCTATAAAATTGTAAAAGATATTTTTAAACAATAAGAAATTAAATCGAGGATATTGAATTACTTTCTATTTTATTACTTATCTCTTTCTTTTTTATTTCTTTCATTCTTTTTTTATTTTTTATTTATTTTATATTACATTAAGAGTTATTATAAAGACTAAAAAATAATCCTTAAAATCTTATAACAATTACAAATATAACACCTTCATCATTGTAATTCAATTATCTTAAAACACTTCATAACATCACATTGCTCAATAGTTTTGCCTACTAGCATTGGAAGGAATACTCGACTTCCTCCTAAATGTAGGGCAAAGGAAGATTCTACCTTTGCTACATAAGAGAGCCTCAACAATAGTCTCTCCCATTACATCATTGCTTTCCTCATATAAAGTTATTTACCGAGAAGTGAATGCTCTCTTCTCATTAAAAAACGTTTCCGCAATGGCAAAAATGTTGAAAGATGATGCAAATTCTAGAAAGATATAAAAAATAAAATTCTAGATGATACTAGAATTAGGAACTTCATATGAGTAATATCTAGAATCTTTAGATGATTCTAGAAATGTTTAAAAGTAGAAGATAAATAATTCTAGAGTTAAGAAAATCTAGAATTATCTAGAACATTTAGGAGGTGGTGGATCAAGCCTATAAATAGGTAATGCCACTTATGTAATAGTGTGTGAAAAACTAATACAAACTCCTACATATCTTGTAACACTTCCAAGATCAATTACCATCTTCTCTCATACAAATCTTCTCCTATTTGTCCACCTCTTTCTAAAAACTATTTTCTACACAAATCTCACTACTAAATATCAAACCATCTTTCTTATCCTTCATAAAATACAAACAGTGGTACTAGAGCTACGTTCGATCATATATTGGGCATAGATACAATCTAACCACCTTCGAAAAGTCCTACTATATTTCATACCAATTCCAACCAATGGCTAATGTCAATTCTTTTTCATCTATTCCTCTACCTATCTTCATGGGGAGAAAATTATAACTTTTGGAGCATTAAAATGAAGACATTTTTTTGCTTTCAAGATCTGTGGGAGATTGTTGAAGATGACTTCATTACTACTACAGACGTTTCTACATTAACAACAACTCAGAAGAAAGAGTTGAAAGAGAACAAGCAAAAAGATTCAATGACATTATACTTTCTACAAGTTCTGGTTGATGCAATTTTTTCAAGAATAATGGATGTCATAAGTGTCAAAGAAACGTGGAGCACACTACAGGAAGAGTTTCAAGGAAGTGTAAAGGTACACACCATTAAACTTCAAACTCTAAGACGTGAGTTTGAATTATTGAGTATGAAGGAGTCTAAGACCATTAAAGACTATTATACTAAAATTAAAGAGATAATTAGTCAAATGAGAGCATGTGGGGAAAATATTATGGACAAGAAAAATTATTGAAAAATTTTAATTTCTATTCCCCACAAATATGATGCAATTGTGATAACAATTGAACAAATCAAGGATTTGTCTACCTTATCGGTGATAGAACTAATAGGTTCTCTTGAAGCATATGAGCAAAGATTGAAAAGGTATAATGAAGATTCTATTGACAATGTCTTTCAATCAAAGCTCAAATTACGATATCGAGAATAAAGAATGGAGAAAAAAATTGAAGAAATTTCTAGAAATAAAGAAAACTCTAGAAATTTCTCTAAGTCTAGTCAAGATAAATTTCATCCTATGGCATCTCGCAAAAAGTCAAGTCACTTGGAGAAAGGTTGTTGGCACCGTCGAAAATCTCAATGCCAATATTCCAAGAAGTTTGGACATGTGGAGAAAAATTGTCGGATAAAAAACAAGCATCAAGCAAATTTTGCTGAAGAACATGACCTTCAAAAACATCTTTTCTATGCTACCCGAGACACCAATGATGAAGCAAGCGAAAATTGGTATTTGGATAGCGGATGCAGTAATCACATGGCCAAAGACGAAAACATCTTCAAGGACATTGACGACTCTGTCAAAGTGAAAGTACGATTGGGAAATGGCACACTAGTAGAATCAAAAGGAAGAGATACCATTGCAGTGGAAACTAAGAAAGGTATGAGACTTATTAAATATGTCTTACTCATTCCCAATCTTAAAGAAAATCTCTTGAGCATTGGACAAATGATGGAGAAAGGTTATCCTCTTCACTTCAAAGGAGATACATGAAAAATCTATGACAATAAAAGACGAGAGATAGGAGAAGTAAAAATGGAGAAAAGAAATAGAATCTTTCTTATAAGCTTCAAATATATTACCGATATTGCCATAAAAGTTCAAGTTGATGATTCATGGCTTTGGCATAGAAGGTTTGGACACTTCAACACTTAGGCTTTGAAGCTACTACATCGAAGAATATCATGAGAGGTCTCTCATACCCGAAAGAGAATAATGAAGATTGTGAAGGATGTCTCCTCGGGAAGCAACATAGAATACCATTTTCAACCGACAAAGCATGGAGAGCAAAAGGTTTGCTAGAATTAATCCATACGACATATCTGTGGACCGATGAGGACACTCGTCACTAAACAATAATAGGTACTTTATCCTTTTCATCGATGACTTTTCTAGAATGACCTGAGTTTACTTCATCAAAGAATAATCAAAAGTCCTATTCAAGAAGTTTAAAGCTCTCGTCGAGAAACAAAGTAGAAGACACATAAAGGTTATTAGAAGTGATCGAGGTAAAGAATATAACTCACATGAGTTTGATAAGTTCTGTGAAGATAAAAGAATAGAAAGACAACTTACAATATACACCATAAAAAAATGGTGTATAAAAAAGAAAGAATCATACAATGATGGAGATGGCAAGATCAATGTTGAAGGAGAAAGGCTTGCCAAATACGTTTTGGGCAGAAGTAGTCTACACTGTCGTGTATATACTCAATAGATGCCCAACTAAGACAGTCCAAGACAAGACTCCAATTGAAGCTTGGAGTAGGTAAAAACCATCAGCTAAACACTTAAGAGTTTTTGGATTTATCTACTACATACATGTGCCAGATCAAAAAAGGCACAAATTAGAAGACAAGACTATACGATGAATCTTCTTGGGATATAACATACAAACAAAAGGCTATAGAGTTTATAACTTGCAGACAAAGAAACTCACCATCAGTTGAGATGTTGAGGTTGATGAAAATGCTTCTTGGAATTGGGAAGAAGGAAGAATCATGAGAAACAACATCTTCCTTCCAGTACAACAATCCCAAGAAGAAATTCAAGAAGTGGCGGAAGATCCAGGTACGCTTCCTTTATCTACACAACAAGAATTTTCACCGGAATCTACTCCTAGGAGAGTAAGATCCTTGGTGGATATATATAAAACATGAAATATGACAATGCTTGAGCCTGAATGCTATGAAGAGGCTACAAGGCAAGAAGTCTGGATCAAGACAATGGAGGAAGAAATTAAAATGATAAAAAAGAATAATACTTGGGAACTAGTAGATTGCTTGCATGGAAAGGACATAATTGGAGTAAGATGGATTTATAAAACAAAACTCAATCTTGATGGTACCATACAAAAGCACAAGGCTAGGATGGTAGCAAAGGGTTATTCACTAACAACCTAGAATCGACTATAATGAGACATTTTCCCTAGTTGCTCGTCTAGATACAATTATAGCTTTAATAGCTCTTGCAGCACAAAAAGGATGAAGCATTCACCAATTGGATGTTAAATAAGCCTTTCTAAATGGTTTACTAGAAGAAGAGATATACGTGGAGCAACCACAAGGCTTTATAAGTAAAGGAAATGAAGCCAACGTGTTAAGGTTAAGAAAAGCACTATATGGCTTGAAACAAGTTTCTCGAGCATGGTACAACAAAATTGATCAGTACTTCATTAATTAAGAGATTTAGGAGGAGCAAGAGTGAGCCAACACTATATATCAAGACTCAAGGTTAGTATGATATTCTCATTGTTTCTCTATATGTAAATGATCTTATCTACACAGGAAACAATAAAGAGATGATAAGGGAATTCAAAGAAGACATGATGAAAACATTTGAAATGAGTGACCTTGGCTTGATGAATTATTTTCTCGGCATAGAGGTAAGACAACAAAAGGAAGGTATATTTATCTCTCAAAAGAAATACATCGAGGCTTTATTAAAGAAATTCAAGATGCATGGTTGCAAATATGTGGCTACTCCACTCGTGACAAATGAGAAGTACAAATAGATGATGGAGTACCAGAAGTTGATGCATCACACTATATAAGTTTGATTGGAAGCTTACTATATCTTATAGCTACACGACCAGATATCATGTATGCTACAAGCCTTCTATCAAGATTCATGCAAAGACCAAGTCAAATTCACTTTGGAGCAACAAAAAGGATTTTAAGATATCTACAAGGCACAAAGGACTTTGGTATATGGTACAAAACTATAAACGACTCAAAGTTGATTGGCTACACTTATAGTGATTGGGCAGGATCTATAGATGACATGAAGAGTACATCAGGCTATGCATTCTCACTTGGATCGGGATTTTTCTCTTGAGCATCTAAGAAGCAAGCAACAGTAGCACGATCAACAACAAAGGTAGAGTACATGGCATCAGTTGAAGCTACAAGTCAAGTTATATGGCTCCGAAGAATACTTGAAGAGATGAGAAAACAACAACATGGATATACTGCAATTTACTATAATAACAAATCAACGATAGCAATGACAAAGAATTCAGTCCATCATCAAAGAACAAAACATATAGCTATCAAATATCATTTCATCAGAGAGGCTAAAACAACTAAACAAATTCAAGTTGAATACTACACTACAGAAGATCAAATTGCAGACATATTTACCAAGACACTACCAAGAGCCAAGTTTGAACAATTACATTTCATGCTTGGAGTTACAAAAATTTGCATCAAGGAGGAGTGTTGAAAGATGATACAAATTCTAGAAAGATATAGAAAATAAAATCCTAGATGTTACTAGAATTAGGAACTTCAAATGAGTAATATCTAGAATCTTTAGAAGATTCTAGAAATATTTAAAAGTAGAAAATAAATAATTATAAAATTAAGAAAATCTAAAATTATATAAAACATTTAGGAGGTGGTAGATCAAGTTTATAAATAGACAATACTACTTATGTAATAAAATGTGAAAAACTAATACAAACTCCTACATATCTTGTAACACTTCACAAATTAATTACTATATTCTCGCATACAAACATTTTCCTATTTATCTACCTCTTTTTAAAAATTATTTTATACACAAATCTATGGTAAGTATCTTTCCTATTCTTCCTAACAATATAAACAAAAACCTTCTGATTTCCAATGGTAAAAGCTTCCGATCCATTACATTGAGATAAGTAGGGTTGGTAATGGAGTGGAACAAGACGGATATAGAGTATAGTATATATATATATATATATATATATATATATATATATATATATATATATATATATATATATATACTACAACAAAAACATCAAATAGTAACCGAATTTTCGGTCACTAAATTATCAAAATCGGTCACTAACAAAAACATTAAAAAATTTTATAACTCTCTAATCTCTCTTTTATAATATATTTTTATTATTTATTATATTTTTTAGAAATTTGAATTATTATTAGATTGAAAGAATTGTTACTTGCAGGATTCGAACCCAATACCTTAGAGTTAGAGACTGATACTCCAACCACTTAACTACTAGGAATTTTTTATAATAGTTTATAAATAAATTATATTTATATACAAATAAAAATATATATCCAGTATAAATATATAAATATAAAATATATAAATACATACATATATATATATATATATATATGTTGGATGTGAGGTGCGCTCGAGGTTGAAAGTGTGTCGAGTAGATTTTTAAAATTTGATGTCAAATTTGTGAGCGAGTCTCTTTATATGAGTTTATAATTTAATGACACAATATAATCTTTATAATTTATTTATATAATGATATAAAATAATTTTTTTCTTTATTTATTTTTATTTTAATTTATTCTTCTTATATTTTTTTCTTCTATTATTTAATTAAAATTCTTATATTAAAATAATTTTTTCAATATTAAAAATAATTAAATATTTATTTTTAAAATTATTTAATTTAACAAATTATTATAAATTAATCTAATTATGATTATTAATAGAACAATTTTTTCCTAAGATATATATTATAAATTAATCAAAATCATCTTTTAATAATTATTTTTTCCAGACATAGATTAATTCATAATAATTTGTTAAATTAAATAATTTTAAAAATAATTTTAAAAATAAATATTTCATTATTTTTAATAATGAAAAATTATTTTAATATAAGAATTTTAATTAAATAATAGAAGAAAAAAAAGATAAAAAGAATAAATTAAAATAAAATAAAAATAAATAAAGAAAACAATTATTTTATATCATTATATAAATAAATTATAAAGATTATATTCTATCATTAAATTACAAATCCATATAAAGAGACTCACTCACAAATTTGACATCAAATTTTGAAAACTCACTCGACACACACTTTCACCCTCTAATGTGATCCTCACATCGAACATATAAATATATAAATATATCAAAATATATAAATATATTTGTATTTATATATTTTATATTTATATATTTACACGGATATATATTTATTTGTATATAAATATAATTTATTTGTAAATTTTTATTAAAAAAATTCTAACAGTTTAGTGGTTGGAGTATTAATATTTAACTCTAAGGTACTAGTTTTGAATCCTATTAGTAATAATTTTCTTAATCTGATTAAAAAAATTTGTTAATAAGAGAAATTATATATTTTTGTGGAAATTAGAGCAATTAAATTGTTCTTATGGACTAAAATTCAAAAAGTAAAAAATAAAAAATATAATTAAATAAAAGAAAAACTATATACTTTTGCATTTTTATTTTCAAATATTAGTTTTTTTATGAAATTTTTTTAATTAAAATAATTAAAGTGATATATATATATATATATATATATAATTTTTTTATTTTTTTTATTTTAATTTATTAATATTATCAAATTTTAGCTTCATGATTAAAAAAATACCAATAATTTAAATTTTATTAATTCTATAATTTTATATAATTATTATTATAAATTTAATTCTCCAATAACTAATAATATTAACACATTTATTAAATTAAAATTCTTTATTTTAATTAATTATTTTGATTTTTTTAACAAATTTTTAAAAATAAAAGCGATAAAACTTAAAATTAATTTCTAACTAAATCTTCGTATATTTATGATTAATAGTATATTATATTATTATGTTTAATTAAATTTTAAAATAAGTTCACTTAATCTTTACACTTTTATAAAAATACTAATATAAACTTAAAATATTTATCCAATTACTAAATTATTTAAAATATTAATATAAATTTGAAATATCAATTTAATAATTAAAATAATTTTAATTTTTTTATAAATATATTGAAATACATTTTTATTAACATAAAAGTAATATATATATATATATATATATATATATATATATATATATATATCAAAAAGATACTAAACTAATAATTAATTTAATCATTGATTATATATATAAAAGAGATTAAATTAATAATTATTTTAATGATTGAATCAGTAACTAATTTAATGATTAATTTTAATTTTTTTATTTATATACTTGTATTACTAAATTATTTAATAAGTTAATAAACTATTTTTTAAATTTTTTATAATGTTATTAAAATTTTTATCAATTATTTTAAATTATTAAGTAGATTTATATTTAATATATTATTAAAATATTTTTAAAAATTATTTATATAAATAAAAAATAGTCACTAATTTATATATTATTTGTTTAGTGAATGAAATTTTAGTCACTATATATAAAAAGAGAAATCAATCACTGATTCGAGCTTACTATTAATAACTCGAATTTTTCAGTCACTAATTTCAATCACTATTAACCATTTTTAATTTCAATCACTATTAACCATTTTTTTAGTAGTGATCGAATCAAGAATCGATTTTGTGAGATGAATCAAGAATCGATTTTCGTGATCTGAAATTTTAGTCACTAAATCGATCTACTAAATATAAAATGGAAATCGATCACTGATTCAATTACTATCGGTGACTTGAATTTTTCGATTACTAATTTCAGTCACTATTGATTATTTTTCTAATAGTATATATATATAGAGAGAGATAGAGAGAGAGAGCAGTTTATGTGATAGAAGAAGCGTTTCAAAAACTGATTAATGCCTAAATTTCTCATCCTCCCACCGACAGATGATCATTAAATGCACAATGAACGTTACTGCAATAATTGAAATGATAAGTCATAAGACTAACTCGTTAGGTCAGTTCAAATTTAAATGATAAACAAAAGTTACAATGAATATAATATTTTAAGTTTAAGATTCAATTTAAGATTATTTATATAAAATTTATCAATTAATTTTTTTTCATCAAATTTGAATTAGAAGAATGAATTTGAGTAAATAAAAATAAAAGAAAAGAAAAAGTAAAAAAAAATTGTAATAAGAAAGAAAGAAAGTGAAAAATTAAAAAATATTATAAAAGATAAAATTAATTTGATTTATTAAAATATTATTTTATTAATTTTAAATAAATTTATTTATTACTTTAATGTTTTTATTCATTTAATTATTGTTACTATAATAATTGAAACCAAAAATTAATATTTTAAAAAATTTACATAAATAATAATATTTCCTTTATTATACTTGAAAAAGAAAAAAAAAAAGATATATAATTTTTATCTTTTTCGAAATATTAAGCATTTTAAATGCTCGTAGACCTTATTGTTGTGACAGTACGTGGAGCTTTATCCACCATTTGTACAAGTCCGTTGGTGCAAATGGGACGTGATGGGACACTCCATAAAATATCTATTTACAAGAAGATAGTGTTTATAATTATAATTTTTAATAAGATATATGTTAAAATTTGGTGGGAGAAGATTCAGAGGTGAATTTGAATTAGTGGATGGATATAAGGGAATGAAAATGAATGATTTAAAATAAAAGAGAGAGAGATAAAGTTAGGATGATTTAAATTAAGGGAAAATTTATTAAAAATAAAAAAATGAGATAAAAATTTATAAAATTTTATAAATAATATAATTGATTTGATAAATTAAAAAATTAAGATTTAATTGATATAATAATTAGATTATAATTTTATTCTTAACTTAAATAAATATTTGAGAATAAAATATAAATTAAGTAATAATGTTAAAATTAGATATGATATATTATTTAATTAAATAAATTTATTATAAAATAAAATATATGAGTTGAAAATTAATTTGAAAAAAAAATTGACATAATTTGTTTCTCCATTTTGATGACTGATAAATGTAAAATTGGATAGAATTATTAATTGAAAACAATAAAAATACTTTAGAAACAATTATACATGTTGAATATAGAGAAAATAA
>OY731401.1:45917750-45940786 GCA_963425845.1 Sphenostylis stenocarpa
AAGGTTTTCGAAAAGGGGTCCCGAGTGAGTCGCCATCTGTCGCCGCTGTCCCTTTCGACGTCCGGAGGACGTCTCGAAGCGTTTGTGCGAGCGGTCGCGAAAAGATGGTTTAGACTCGCGTATTTGTTTTAAAATATGTTCATTGCTTCAACATTGAAAAAGCAAGGTTTTCGAAAAGGGGTTCTTATGGAGTCGCCACCAATATTTTGACCATAAACATTGGAAAAGGATGAAAAGGCATTGATTTTAATAAAAACCAGACTTGGCCATTATAACCAGAGTTAGGTAAGGGAGTTAGTTACGTGTGGGGAAGGTATTAGCACCCCACAACGCCCCTTTCGGGTTCCCTATGACAGATTAATTCATTTAAGTAAAGACTACGAGAAATTACGCGATTACCCTATTTTATTACATAATATTACATGGCTATCTATATGATTTTATTCTATATTGCATGCATAAAATGATGAATAAAGCTAAATAAAGCAATAAAAGAGATATTAAAATAGCTATCTACATGATTTTATTCTACATGGCATAAACAGTAAATAAAGCTAAATAAAACAGTAAATAAAGCAATAAAAGAGAAGAGAATTGAAAAGAACCTCCGTAGCAAGCTTTGTATTGAGAATCTCCAACTGTGAGGATGCGTTTTGGCAACCCCTCTCTCTACACAGACTCTCCTCACCAATACATGATCGACTCTACTAAAAATTTAAAGAAGAATCAAATGCCGGAATATAATTCCTTAACCGATTGTTACCTATTTAAGGCAATCGGAAAGATCATTCGAGAGAGGGAGAGAAGTAGACAAGTGCTCTGAGTTTTAGAAAGTGTTTCAGAGCTCTCTGGGATGTCTGTGGTTTGAAAAAGTGGCAAATGAGCCTCCTATTTATAGTTTTTCGCAGCTGGCGCACTTTGGGACGGCCGTCTGGGTTGGGACGGCCGTCTGGACTGGGATGGCCGTCCCAAATGGCAAATTTACACAGAGCGGGACCCCCAGGAAGGCCGGGACGGCCGTCCCACTTAAAATGGGTTTGGGACGGCCGTCCCACATACGGGACGCGCGTCCCAACTGTAAAATAGCAGTTGGGACGGCCGTCCCACTTCTGGGACCGTGGTCTCGGCCTGTTTTGTCCAGTTTTCGCGTTCTGGGACCCCGGGAAGCTTTCCTTTCCTTTTTCGGACATAGATTGATGCCGATGTGTGTCCGTTGAAGCTTTATCTTCATATAGGAAGTCTTCTTGGCCTTCATTAAGATGCCGGGCGAGCTTTGTCTTTGTGTAGGAAGTCTCTTTTGGCTTTTATCGTGTGAATGAGTGAACTCCGTCTTGTTGCAGGAGGTCCTTCTCGGTTTTGGGAAGCCGGATGAACTCCATCTTCGAGTGAAATTCCTTTAGCTTTTATTTTGAGAGGCCGGGCAAAATTAGGGGTCTACGATTAGTAATAATATTAAAGTTATATTAAAATAAATAGCTTAAGTTATTTTAATGTATAAAATTTTTAATTTAATCTTTGAGTAAATGAAATAATATTAGGAATATAATATAACAAGAAAGAAGATTAACTTTATTATTCAGAATAAGGGTCTATATATATACAAAGTGTATGGCAGACACATAAAAGAGAGAAAAAAATAAAAAATAAAAAGGTAACATAATAAAATTTAATAATGATGAATTTTTGGTAAGTTGAATAGTAGAAAGATTATCACTGAAAACAGTAGAAGACTTTGGAATTTTTAAAGCTAAATCATCAGTTATGTACTTTAACCATTGAACTTCACAAGCTATAGATGTTAAGGCTCGGTATTCAACCTCTGTAGAATGGTAGTTTGCTTTTTTTACTTCCATGATATAAGACATTTGCCATAAAAAACACAAAACCCTGTCACGGGTTTTCTGGTGGTGTTACAAGCAGCCCAATCAGAATCTGAAAAAGCGTGGACTCTATTGGGATTAAGAACACGATAGAAGAGTCCCTGTCCAGGAGCACCTTTAAGATATCTCAAGACCCAAAAAGCTGCTTGAAGGTGTGGCTCCCTTGGCTAAGACATGTATTAGCTAATTTGTTGAACCGCAAATGATATATTTGGAGTAGTGTTAGTTAAATAGATCAACTTACCAATCAATCGTCTAAATTTGGTAGGATCATCAAGGAGATCACCACTTTCATCATTTAACTTTACAGTGGGATTCGAAGGAGTTGAAGCACTTGTTGGATTTGATGAAGACATATAGAGTTTATAGAGTTTATTTTGTGGGTGTGTAGGTAAATAGGTTATAGGTTTAGAATTTAATCTCTTGATAGTTTCAGTAGATCTTGTGATAAGCGCCTATAACTGTTGCATTTCATAGAATTCATCTTACTGCATGAAAAACCAATCTTTAAGCATTAAAAGAACAAACTGAGTTTTTCAATCTGTTAAAAAGAAGTTTCAATCTGTTAAAATCACTTAAAATAGGAAATGTATATATACAGCCAAAATTTTAATTGATTGAATCGTAGAATCAACAGGTTAAAATGTTCTTGATGGTTTTTCCATATTAAGGGGTTCGCAGTATTAATCTGTTGAATTGAGAAATCAATAGATTAAAATGTTTTAGTCATTTTTCATTTCAAAAGTATGTCAGAATTTTAATCTGTTGAAATCAAGTTCAATCTGTTGAAACAGAGAGATGTCATTTTTCATTTTAAAGTATCTCAGAATTTCAATCTGTTGAAATAAATTTTAATCTGTTGAAACAGAGAGATCATTTTTCATTTTAAGGTATCACAAAATTTCAATCTGTTGAAATATATTTTAATTTGTTGAAACAGAGAGCTACCATTTTTCTTCTAACTGTTTCAATCCATTGAAAGCTCGAATTAACTGATTGAATGAGTTTTAAATGAAATCAATCGATTGAAACATCATTTTAAATCGATTGAATCTATCAGTCCCTCTCTTTTACTCTATAAATACAGTTTTGATTTCTCTTTCAAATATACAATTTGGAAAACGATTGAAAGCAATCTTGGAGGTCTCATACTTGTGCCTTTATCTGAGCATTCATAAACATTTTCATATCATAAGGCGTTTTGATCAAGATTGTTGAAAGATCTTCAAGAGAGAAAAGTTCTGAGTTAGAAAAATTGCTTATGGACTTCTATATTGTAAAAGTTGCAGTCCTGGTTTATTCCTTTCATATACTTGTACGAATTCTAATTGTGTAGATTGGGTTTGAATCTGCACTGGTTACAGTAATTGGGTTTGGTTGCTGGGAGGTTTTTCAAGAGTCTATCTTGTGGTGTTGTAAGGTAGTTCTTGGGGTAGATTGGTGTATATCTATTGGTTTGTATTTTCACTTGGTATTAGTGGAACTTGACAGATTTGTCAAGAACTGGATGTAGCTCTTGGGAAGAGTGAACCAGTATAAACTCTTGTGTTGTATTTCTGCTTTTATCTTTTTTCATTTCTAGTTTATATTCTTGCTTTGTTTAAAACCAAATCTGCCTAATAAAAGATTGGATAAAGATTAATCATTCTTCCACAAAGAAAGAGTGTTTTTCGAAAAAGATTTCTAAAGTTCAATTCACCCCCCCTCTTGAACTCAACCATTAATTCTTACAGGAGTATCAACAGGCTTGCAGGCAGTGAGACCAAATTCTAAAAGAATATCAAGACAATATTTACGTTGATTCAACACCAGACCACGTTTTGAACGAGCCACCTCAAAGCCTAAAAAATATTTAAGTTCTCCAAGATCCTTGATGTGAAATTGCTGATGAAGATATTGTTTGATAGTGGTAATAAAGGTTAAATCATTTTTTGTTAGGACAATGTCATCTACATAAACCAAGAGAGTCGTGAAGGAGTGATCATGATAAAGAGTGAACAAAGAATGTTATGTCGTGCTCTGTGTGAATCCAAAAGAAAGCAAAGTAGTGGTGAGTTTAGAATTCTACTGTCTACTAGCCTGGCAGAAGCCATAGAGGGACTTATTTAATTTGCAAACCATTTTGGAAGACGAAGTAGTGGAAGAAGGAGCAGTGAAGCCAGGTGGAAGACGCATGTAAACCTCCTCATGTAGATCTATAGACCCCAAATCTTGCCCGGCTCCCAATAAAGCCAAAGATCACCCGTTTCGAAGATGGTCAAGACTTTATTAAGTCCCTAGTAGCTTTTTCTAGGTTCCATTTAAGATAGGAAGGGTTTTTAGAGACAATAAAAATCGGAAAATTCGCCGAAGACAGCAGATGGTCGTCCAGGACAGTCAGACGACCGTCCATGCCAACTTTAAGGCTATGGATGGTCGTCCACTTAGCTTGGACGGCCTTCCATGGCAATTTTTGGCAATGGACGGCCATCCACACTACATGGACGGTCCTCCATGGCCACTTTTTGCCATGGACGGCCGTCCACTTTTTCCTGGTGCGGTTCCCTATAAATAGGAGCCCCCATTCCTCGAAAATTCACACCTTTTCACTCCTACCACTCTCTAGAAAGCCTTTTGGAACTTTAGAGCGACTCTGAGCATTATTCCAGAGTTCGAGTAAGCTTTCCGATTTTTGTTTAAGGTAGAAATCGGTTAAGGAAGCCTCCTTTTGAGACGTCCAGCCCTCGGTAGGGTGGTACTCTTATTTTTTGTTCGAGGGAGGAGTGACTCTGTAGACTACGAGGACTGCCAAAAAGTGTCATCAAGTTCGAGATTTATAAAAGCTCGCTTCAGAGGTTCTTTTTCATATCTCTTATCTTTTACTGCTTTCTTTTACTACTTTCCTTGTATGCATTAGATATTAGGATAATGTAAACATTTAAATTTTACCAATAGTTTAAATAATAGGGTAAAAGCATAATTTCTTTAAGTATTTATTTTTCTAAACTAGTCCATCATAGGGAACCCGAAAGGGGCGTTGTGGGGTGCTAACACCTTCCCTAGACGTAACTAACTCCTTTACCCGACTCTGGTTGTAATGGTCAAAGTTGATTTTTTCTAAAACCACTGCCTTCTTCTTTTTTTACCTTTTTCAGTGTTTAAGGTTAAAACACTGATGGTGACTCCTCGAACCTTTTCGAAAACCTCGTCTTTAGGTCCAGCCCGGTTATCGGACAACCTAAAGGAGTTAAACCACTTCTTTCAAAAAATGTGAGTCA
The DNA here is from genome assembly GCA_963425845.1 of Sphenostylis stenocarpa. Classification (NCBI taxonomy): domain Eukaryota; kingdom Viridiplantae; phylum Streptophyta; class Magnoliopsida; order Fabales; family Fabaceae; genus Sphenostylis; species Sphenostylis stenocarpa. The sequence continues at coordinate 45,922,888 of OY731401.1, forward strand.
ATAAAAAACCATCACGTCGCTCCGACTGCCTCTTTTGACGACAGCGACAAATGGCAACTCCGGTGGGGAAGCTAGAAAGTTGATCCCATTTAGTGATGGACTAGTTTAAGCAATAAAAACTAGAAATTTTGCTTTTACCCTTTCTTGCTTTATAATATGTTTTACTGTTTGGCTTTAATAATTGGTGTATGCTTATTTTCTGCAATTATTTGAAATAAAATGTACATAAACCCTTGCACACAACAGTTCCTCTATACCCGGGGGCAAGAGAGAATACACATAGGGAGTAGATGGCAGGTATGACCGACCATGGTAATGGCCTTAGTACCAGCAGGTCGTTATCGGAAACCACCACTCAAGGTGATAACCTTCTTCTTTTGGTCTAAGAACATCGACACAGAGATCCATGCATGGTTCAAAGACTGAGAGATTGAAGGGTCCCTATAATGGGGGCACCTTGGTGAGAACAGTTAGAACCTACCTTTGCTAATGCACTTTTCTGTAGGAAACCCCTACCTCGTAATTGAACGACATCGCTCTATTCGCGGATGAGTGAATTGTTTGTACATTTGTTTGTTGCATTTGATTGTTGCATAACATAATCATACAACACAAAAATAAAAAAGCAAAATCTCAAAAATCTTTTCACTATAAATACCCCTTATCTCGGACAGTCTGCCTTTTAGCTAGTCTGGTTTCAGGTTTTTTGTAAGCTAAGTAGTCATGCAGTCCAACAGAAGAGATAAGGGATGCTAAGACCATTCTTTCGCAATAACCATTTTTATCTCGGACAATCTGCCTTTTATCTAGCTTGGTTTCAGGTTCTTTGTAAGCTAAGTAGTTACGCAGTCCGACAGAAGAGATAAAAGGTTAAAATAAAATAAAAAATAATAACAAAATCAAAACAATAAATAAAAATAATTTTGACAAAGTCGTATCATTCATATCGCATCATTTCATAAGTGAAAAAACCAAGAGAGAAAATAAACGCATAAGGAAAATATGCATACGCATCATCTTAATAAATCTCTCAATAAATGGGTCTTAGGAGCATTTTTTGGGAAAATTATTGGGCCAAATCCATTTTGGGTATTTGTCACCTGTTGTTCACTTTTTTTCTCTTCGTTTTGATATGTTGTGCATCCAAATCCGACATCCCAGTCAAAAGTTATCTCACTTTGAACATCTGCCGGCTTTTTGTACTAGTGCATGCATAAACACACCATGCTAGGGAGCATTAGATATCTTTAAGACAAAGGCAAAAGAGACCCAAGTGCGCTTGTAATCTTCCACAAGGAAGGGACAAGTGTGCTAAGGTATATGGGAACCTTTTTTATACTCATCAAATCCATGACGGGGAAGAAACCATTATACCAAAGTGGGCATGACACTCTGAAAAGCGTAAGCTTTAAGGATGATACCAGAGCCATTGTCTTAAGTCATATCTATCCCACACCAATCATTCATTTTTAATAAAAACCCTAATTCATTATGCACTCTAGAAAGTGGTTGGTCTTCTTCCTGTCCTCACTCGCGCACGGAAATCCAAGCAGATGAAACAATTAGAAGAGTAAAATTGCAAGCTCATCGTTGAGCTTAACTCCATGAAAGAACAAATGGCGTAGCTAATGGAGTTAATGCGTCAGCATAACTTACACAAGGAGAACCCTCACAGTCACCACGCCTCACATCATGAGGAAGAAGGGGGTTTCGACCATGAGCCTGAGCAAGGAGCTCACGTACAGCCCGAAGTGAGGGCAGTAATCATCCAAACTCCTGAGGTTTCCAAGCAACAGATTTCTGCCCTCGGAGGTTAAGGGCTATGGAGGGGTATAATTTTGATGTTAAAGAAGTGGCTGACATGTGTCTCGTTAAGAATATCCAATTTCCCCCCAAATTCAAGGTTCCAGATTTCCCAAAGTACATGGGAATGACTTCCCCAAGAGCCATCTTACAATGTATTGTCGTAAGATGGCTCCATATGCCGATAATGAGGAGCTCCTAATCCATTGTTTTTAGGAGAGCTTGGCCGATTCGGCCTTGAACTGGTATATGCAACTAGAGGGGGGACAAGTCCAAAACTGGAAGCAGCTGGCAAACGCCTTTCTTCGTCGCTATAAATATAATATTGATCTGGCCCCAGATAGGTCAGATCTACAAGCCTTGACTAAGAAAAACGACGAACCCTTCAAGGCATATGCTTAGCGTTGGAGGGAGTTGGCCACCGAAGTAGAGCATTCGCTATCAGATAAGGAAGCCATATCCATGTTCATCAATTCGTTAACCGGTCCATATTATGATAAAATGATAGGGAGCACGTCGACTCTTTTTACGGATGTGGTAACCATTAGCGAGAGAGTGGAGCAAGGACTGAAGAGTAGGAGGATCGCACAACCTTCCTCATCCAATGCCCCATTCAAAAAGTTCCTTAGCAAGAGGGAGGAGAAAAGCGTGAATGTCATCAACCTTACTACTCCTTCTTCCTCTTCACAACCAGCTAGAAAGTCAAGGAATCAAGAGAGAAAATTTACTCCCCTTCCAACATCCTATGGGAGTCTTCTAATAAAGCTGGTAGAGGCCAACCTCCTAGTACATGTCCCTCCGAAGAGGATGGATCCACCCTACCCTGATTGGTACAAGCCATGGGAGTCTTCTGATAAAGCTAGTAGAGGCCAACCTCCTAGTACATGTCCCTCCAAAGAGGATGGATCCACCCTACCCTGATTGGTACAAGCCGAACGAAAAATGTGATTACCACTCAGGCGCTCCTGGGCATTCAGTGGAGAATTGTATGACCCTGAAGTATAAGGTCCAAAAGTTGTTAGATGCCAGGTGGATCACCTTCGACGCTCCCAACGTGGATACCATGTCTCTATAACAACCAGAATAGTGGGGTGGGATAAGAGAAGGCCAGCTGATTAGGGCTCTTCATATTTTTAAGTTTCCTGCATCTCTCGCGGTCCCCGCCCATGGCCGTGAGATCTTTGATTAAAAGGGCTTTGTAAATATTTTGTTTTCATTAATACAATGAGGCATTTGCATAAACATTCATATTCTTTTTCATTCTTTTCTCTCTCATTATTTCAAAATAAATGATGATAAAATCTAAGCCTAAATAGAACCAAATAAAAACAATCATGTCTTTGATGGATGACTCTCCGTGGGATCCAAAAGTCGAAGGTGAATGGACTGAGTCAGACAGTGAGGAGGGGACCATCTCCCCGGACATGCAAAGGCTGCTAATAAAGTAAGCTCAATACATATAACCCTACCAAGAATAAATCAAGGCCATCGATTTGGGGGAAAGAAAAAAAAAAGGGGAAATAAGTATTGATACCCAAATCAATGATAACATCAAGGATGGATTAGTACAAAAATTAAGGGAGGTATGGACGCATGTGCATGGTCTTACCATGACATGCCAAGACATCAAAATCCAAAACCATAAACCCTCTCTCTATCGACCTAAATTGAACGATGCAGTAAGGGGAAGCTAATAAGAACATTAAGACGATCATCTGAACACATGGTCTAAACCTACAAGGATCGTAACCCTCTTCCCTTCATAAGATATCTAATATCTGTACGAACCTCCACGAGAGTTACTCTATTCTCCCTTACATATGGCATGGAGGTTGTACTCCCAAAAGAGGTCGAGATTCCTTCCTTGACGAGTTACTATGGAAGCAAAATTGACAAAAGCTTAGTGGGTCCAAAGCCGATGCAACCACTCAAACCTAATCGAAGAAGAACGGTTAGACGCCATATGTCAAGGACAAGCCCACCAAAAGAAGATCAAAGGGCTTACGACAAAACAAAGTCAACCCCCATATTTACCATGAGGGGGAATTTAATGGTAAACAAATTGCTTCCGGTCCAAAAAGACAAAATAGGAAAATAGGCGGCAAATTGCGATTAAACGAGCTTTCTCGGGAAGAACTCTTACCCTCACTGACATGGATAAAAAAAGAACTTCGACACACAGTCAACTCCGATACGATGAATAAGTATTATGCTTGAAGGGCATTGCTCATGACCCGCTAGGATGAAAACCCGCAAAGGGCATCCTGGGCAAAAGTTAGGGTCCACTCGCCTCGCTAGGATACGTCCTAGGCAGAATTTAGAGGTTTTTCCAAAAAAAAAAAAAAAAAGAGAGAGAAAAGGGGAAGAAGAGAAGAAAAAAGAACCCCTTAAGAGAAATGGTTGCCTTAGTCAAAAATCGAATGGCGGCTAAGGTCACACCCTTCCAGAAGCAAGCAGTCTTGTATAGTCTTCACTCTAGGCTCGAGCATCTCAACTAAGGCAATTAGGAGAACCAGAGGGGCAGATATCATAAGACATAATTGTTGAAGCCCATACAGTGTAGCCAACCTGGGCGAGTCGTTCTTCTAAATCCCATTTGTAATCCTTCTATGAAAATAATAAACCTTTGCTCATACATATCAATAAAATTCTCATTCATTTCATTTCTCTTGACTAGTTTATGAAATTGCCTCTACATTGATAAATCATAAATATGTGCGAAGTCATTTTGTCAAGGTCTTTTCATGTGTCATAAACAAGGAAGCATTGAAAAAGAAAAAGAAAAATAAAGATAAAAAGAATGATGACTGCTAGGAGATTCTTAGGCAAAAATTAGGGCAGCCTGCTAGATCGAAAACCCGCAAATGACAATCTAGGTAAAAGTTAAGGCACTCATAAAAAGAAAAAAGTCCGCTAAGATATCCTAGGCAAAATTAAGGCAGCCAGCTAGGTCGAAAACCTCAAAAGGGCGGTCTAGGCAAAATATAAGGCTTAATAAAAAGTAAATGAATAAAAGAATAGTTCATCAGCATAATCATGAAAGTCCAGCAAGAAAATGCCAGTCACTTTTCTAGATGCATCAAATAAAAATATATTGCATTTAAGGTATCCACACAAGTAGTCGCACAAAACGACTGTCAAAAATCGAAAAACAAAAAATAAAAATCGCCTCAGATAAATAACAAAAAACGAAAAGCATTCATGCATATAAGGAGACTAGCTCCATGTTTGTTTTTGAAAATAGGAAGCACTCAAAACAAGTCTCCAAATAAAGTTCCCCTCAAGAAAACGAAGCAAGTCGTCAATAATCAAGCAGAACAAGAGCTTCCAAAGCCAAAGTTCCAACCATCATCCTTTTACCCAATAAAGAGAAGGCACAGTCATTAGGACATAAAAACCGACAAAAAGGCTTAGTCATCCCCAAGCAGATCTTTGCCTACTCTAGAGGCAAAACAAAAAATCACCTCACGACTCAGCATCGCAACCACATGAGTCATCAAACACACTCATTCAGAGTCTTATCCACATCCCTCAATGAAGAATAAAGACTTCAAGAGCCCATCATCATCAACAGTCAAAAGATTCTAACCTCCAGGGTCCACCAAAAAGAAGAAAACATCACAACCCCAACGGAATAAGAGCATCACAAAAGCCAGCTAGCACCTATATCAATCAAGGAGCCAAGACTCCATCCCCCAGGGGGCAAACCAAAATCAGATCCCCAGGAAGGCAATAAATCCCCGATGGATCATCAAAAAAGAGAAAACATCATCCCCAGTGAGCCTACTACAAAGGTAGTTTACAAATTCACATCCTCAGAGAGTCGCTTGCCTGTGCATAGGCAAGACCTGGAGGGCAAAGAGCCAGCAATCCCAAGTGGGATATCAGCCTATTCAGAGGCAAAATAGTGCAAACACTAAAGTCCTTAATTCAAATGAAGCATCCACCTACTCAAGAGGCATCGTCAAACTTAATAAATCCCCAATGAATTCCTGTCTACCTAAGAGGCATTCATCCAGAATCCCCAGCAACCAAACAAGCTGGATGATAGTCAGAAAAATCCAATCCCTAGCAGTCAAGAAGTTGGATGGCTAAAGAAAAAGCCAAAAGCGAAGAATCCCCAGCATACCGGATGACTACAACAAAAAGTCAAGCAAAAAAACTTCAAACAAAAATTACTCCCCATGGATTCGGCGCATGAGCTAGAGCAGTAAGTCGCCACTATCTTCTCTATCACAAGGATCAACCATCACAACAAAAGTGGCATCAGAAGATAGAGTTCTTACACATCGTCTAGAGGATCGGCTCCGTTGCAAAGGAGTAATCCGTCGTCATCATCCGACTGATCAGCTCCACTGCAAAGGAGTATCTTGAAGGAGGGATGCACATCATCCGAAGGATCATCCCTATTACAAAAGGGTATCGAGAAGATACAACCCGCCTCTACTGTCCTAAGGGTCAGCTTCCACAGCATGCGAGCATCCTGAAGACAAGAGTTGACCACCTAAGGGGTCAGCTGCCGCATCAAAGGAGCATCCCAGGGGAAAATCTTCATCAGCCGAAGGGTCATCTACCGCACCGAAGGAGCATCCTGAAGCTTCACACATATTGTCTGAAGGGTCAGCCTCCGCAACAAGGAAGCATCCTGAAGACAACACCAAACTACATTCACAGTCCCAAGGGTCAGCTACCACGACAAGAGGAGCATCCAAAGGACAACCGGGCAAGAGGGTTAACTTCTTCACCCGCCAATCGACCTCATGGTACGTGAGCCCATATTCAATTGGTCGGGTGAAAGGGGGCAGCTGTAGACCCCAAATCTTGCCCGGCTCCCAATAAAGCCAAAGATCACCCGTTTCGAAGATGGTCAAGACTTTATTAAGTTCCTAGTAGCTTTTTCTAGGTTCCATTTAAGATAAGAAGGGTTTTTAGAGGCAATAAAAATCGAAAAATCTGCCGGAGACAGCAGATGGTTGTCCAGGACAGTCAGACAGTTGTCCATCCAACTTTAAGGCTATGGACGGTCGTCCACTTAGCTTGGACGGTCGTCCATGCCAACTTTTGGCCATGGACGGTCGTTCACACTACATGAATGGCCGTCCATGGCCATTTTTTGCCATGGACGACTATCCACTAAGTCTAGACGACCGTCCACTTTTTCCTGGTGCGGTTCCCTATAAATAGGAGCCCCCATTCCTCGAAAATTCACACCTTTTCACTCCTACCACTCTCTAGAAAGCCTTTTGGAACTTTAGAGTGACTCTAAGCATTATTCCAGAGTTCGAGTAAGCTTTCCGATTTTCGTTTAAGGTAGAAATCGGTTAAGGAAGCCTCCTTTTGAGACGTCCAGCCCTCGGTAGGGTGGTACTCTTATTTTTTGTTCGAGGGAGGAGTGACTCTGTAGACTGCGGGGACTGCCAAAAAGTGTCATCAAGTTCGAGATTTATAAAAGCTCACTTCAGAGGTTCTTTTTCATATCTCTTATCTTTTACTGCTTTCTTTTACTACTTTCCTTGTATGCATTAGATATTAGGATAATGTAAACATTTAAATTTTACCAGTAGTTTAAATAATAGGGTAAAAGCATAATTTCTTTAAGTACTTATTTTTCTAAACTAGTCCATCATAGGGAACCCGAAAGGGGCGTTGTGGGGTGCTAACACCTTCCCCACACGTAACTAACTCCCTTACCCGACTCTAGTTGTAATGACCAAAGTTGGTTTTTTCTAAAACCACTACCTTCTTCTTTTTACCTTTTTCAGTGTTTAAGTTTAAAACACTGATGGTGACTCCTAGAAACTTTTCGAAAACCTTGCCTTTAGGTCCAGTCCGGTTATTGGACAACCTAAAGGCGTTGAACCACTTCTTTCAAAAAACGTGAGTCAATAAAAAACTATCGCGTCACTCCGACCACCTCTTTTGACTGCAGCGACAAGATCACCATGCAAAAAATCATTGTCTACATCCAGCTAATGTAGAAACCGTCCAGAGGAAATAGCCACAGATAACAGAAAATGAACAGTGGTAATCTTTATAATCGGTGAAAAAGTCTCAAAAAAATCTACCCCCTATGTTTGTGTAAATCCTTGTGCTACCAAACGAGCTTTATGCCGCTCAATACTCCCATTAGCATGGTATTTGGTTCGGTAAACCCATTTACATCCCACAATCTTCTTATTTGGAGGAAGAACAATCAATGTCCAAGTGTGATTCTTTAGAAGAGCATCCAATTCGGCCCTCATAGTTGTTCTCCAGTAGTCAAGTTGACTTACTTCTTTGTAATTGATGGGATCAAGTGCACTAGAAATAGAAAGGCAAAAGGCAGTGTGATCATTTGAACATTTAGAATATGACAAAACTGAATGCAAGGGAAAAGAGACGGTGGAGGTGGAATGAGATGAAGCATGATGATTGTGGTAGTCTACTAAATAAGAAGGTGGTTTTCTTACTCTTGTAGAAACTCGAATCTCAGGATCATTAATTTGATCAAGCTGCAAGCAATTATTAGAATCAGTTCTTTGTGCAGTGGGAATAGGATTAATGGAAAGTGGTGTAGCATACTACATCAGTTCATTAAACGATGTTCCAGGTATAACAAAATTAATAATATCAGAATGTGCCAATGAAGAAGCAACATAAGGAAAATGAGTCTCATAAAACAGTACATTGCGTGAAATGATAATATCAGAAGGTACACTCTCCATGCTTTGTTGTGTGCTTCTTCATCTTTGATAGATCAACCATGGCTTCTTCAAGCCAAAACTCTCTCACTTCCCCTCCAAACCATCTTATCAATCCTTCTAATCTTCTTTATCTCCATCCTGGAGAAAATCCCGTACTGGTTCTTGTTACTATGCTCCTCACCGAATCCAACTTCTATCAATGGGAGGAACGTGAGATGCTTATTGCTCTCGAGACCAAAACACAAAATGATTCATCACCAAAGACTTTCCTTGTCCTCCATCATCTGACCCTCTCCACAATCCATGGTGTCGCTGCAATTGCATGGTCATTTCATGGCTTACCCACTCCATGACTCCTGCTATCAAGCATTCGGTCATGTGGATGTCGAATTATTGGCAAACGTACCAAAATTATCAATCGCGGTATAGTATTTCGATTAAATAAAAGTCGATACCACGAGGAACGGTTTCAATGGAAATTCTCAATTTTATGCTTACTAAGTAGATTAAAATAAAATGGGTTTTGCATAAAGAGTTGAATTGAAATTAAATGACAAAGAACTGTAAATTGTTGAGAAAATATCAATTAAAGGCACTTAGGATTGACTTCTTTCCTTATCCCTCTTTTGTAATGGCTATGTCACTTAAGAACATCAATTAACCTAACAATGTTGATGTCACATACTCAAATCATCCATGTTGATTCCTCACACATGAAATTCATAAGAAAACCTAATAAATGTTGATTCCTCACACAATTAAGAGATTTTCCAGCATTAGTTTAAATTATTGTTCTTATTACAACAAATTTGATGAGAATTATTTTATTATTTTGTCGTTATATGTAGATGACATGTAGGTAGTAGGCTTAAATCAAGTTCAAATCTAAGTTTTGAATATATAGTTGGCTAGGAAGTTTAATATAAATAACTAGGGACTAACAAACAAGATTTTAAGGATGTAAATTTATCGGAACATAAAACATAGAAATATTTGACTTTATCAGAAGAATTACTTACTGAAGGTCTTACAGGGCTTTAACATGCAAGAGTGTAAGCCAATTTTTTGCCCCATTTTCTATGAAGAAAGGAGGAAGGAAATGTCTCAAGCACTATATGCATCAACGATGGAATGTCTTATAAATACTATGATCAATACAAGACCATACATTGCACAAATGAGAGTGGTTAGTAGATCAATGACAAATTATGGTGGAGAACATGAGTATTATCGAGAGAAATCTTATCAAATGAACCTTGAGATGTTGTATTATGTTTCGGAGGATCAAAACTAGTTGTTAAATGTTATGTTTGTTTTTTTGCAAATAATCTTGATGAGTTTACCTTTATTGGAGAGGTAATAATTGGTTATCCAAATTATAGGATATTGTAGTTTTATCTATCACAAAAGTTGAGTACATGACTGTCACTCAGGCATATAAAACTATTGCATTAAGAGGATAATGGAGGAACTCGAACATAAGTAGCAACAAGTTGTTGTGTATTGTGACAGTCAGAGTGTCTTGCACATTGCAAGGAATCCTGTCTTGTATTCAGAAAAAAGCAAGAAGAACCTAGATGCTATGGCAGTGACAAGTTTACATATAGGCGATCCTACTAAAGATCTATTGCAATGAAATAACAACATGAAAGACAATAATAATGTATTGTGAAAATTTGATTAATTTAATCAAAATCTTCAAGTGGGAGATTGTGAAAATGTGAGAAGAGAAGTCCCACATCAGGGAAATTATATGTTTGTACTTACTTTTCCTGTTATAAAATGAGCATACTGTCTATCGTGTAAATCACACCAAATCTCTTTCTTCTCTTTTCTACTAGTGCATTCCATAGTAGTTGAGTTCTCTTATTTTTTAGACAGGATATTATTATTTTTTCTTAAGATTTAAAGAGGGTATTGTGATTTCTTTCGGTATTAAAATTCTATTATTGTCTATTGTCAATTTTATTTCTCTTTTTCTCATCTTTTATTGTAGTTATGAGTTCTTATTTCTCTAATTCCTAACAGAAAATGTTTTCTTTTGTTTCACTATATTTTGAGAGTTAAAATCATGAACAAATTAATCTTAAAACATTTTTTGATAATTTTCATGTTAGAAGTTAAAAATTGTGATAAAGGGTGTCTCTAATTTTGTTTGAAAACATATTATAGGAATCACGTAAATTTTTCAAACATAATCAAATATTGTTAGGATGATCCTCTAAAGTTGTGTTATAATTCTTTTAAGCAAATTTAGGTTCTCCCTAGTTGGAACTTTAATTTTGTTACTTTAACTAGAAAGTTTGATGACCGTATATAAGATTAAGTACTATCGATCTATTGCACTGACTAATTTTTAGTTGTTCAATTTTTTTAGGGGAATTCTTATGAGAAAGACAACATCAATGAGAAATGAGTCTAACTGATATAAGAGATTGACACTACCTTACACTCAAAATCTTAAAATATGAGTTATGAATCTTTTTTCCTTATATGTTGTTCTACTTACTCATTTTTACTCAATATAAAACTTAGATTCACACATTAAATTTGTCAACATAAATTTAAAATTTTAACAAAAATCTTTGTTAATAAGTGAAATATTGATGCTCCTAAAATTGTCTTTAAATAGAAAAATCACTTTATACGTAGTAGGTCCATTTCTATTAATACATTGGATCAAAAAGTTGTGGGTGGAAATGTTGCTATTATAAGGTGAATATTAAAAATGCATTTCATATCTTGAGCTAGGATGGTTAATGGAAAAAGTGGTGTATGGTAGGGAAATCCGTTGTATCCTCTTTTATTTTGGATCATTAAAGAAATCATGAGTCATGGGTATTATTAAGTCATGCCATAAAATTTAAATACAAGTTCAACTCTAATATTGAATAAAATGGATAAAATTAAATAATATATAAATGAGAAAGATCCATAAATCTATTACTTTAAGTGAAATTATATTTTTTTCTTATGATTCTCTTATCTCTTTTGGTTAAATTTCTCAAAGGTATTAATCTTCTTTTTCGTAAAAATCATATTAGTGATATGAGAGTCAAAAATATGTAATTATAAATAAATTAAATATTAAAAAGTAAAAATAAAATTAATAACACCTTAATAAATAATTATAATTATAAATAAAAAAATGATAAAAATATTTTCACTCATCAAATGATTTTTTAAAACATCATAATATATTTTTTTAATAAAACTTTAAAAGAATTTTTTCGGTGACCCATCAACCCTTCCCTCTACTTTTTTTTTTTTTCTCTCTCTCTAGTACGTAAATCACTTTTAACATCGGGCTTTCCACATCGGTTCTTTAAGAACCGATGTAGAAAGTGAATTCAAGACTTTCAACATCGGCTCCCGGATGAACCGATGTAAAACACTTCTACATCGGTTCCCGGATGAACCGATGTAGAAAGTCTTTTTATAAAATTAAGAGAATTGTTACTCGATGAATTCGAACCCAAGTACCTTGAAGTCGGAGACTAATACTCCAACCACTAAGCTATCAAGATTTTCTAATAATAACTTATACATAAATTATATTTATATACAAATAAAAATGTATATCCATGTAAATATATAAATATAAAATATATAAATACAAATACAAATATATTTATATATTTATATGTTGGATGTGAAAGCGCGCTCGAGAGTAAAAGTGTGTGTCAAGTGGGTTTTCAAAATTTGATGTCAAATTTGTGAACAAGTTTCTTTATATGAATTTGTAATTTAATGATAGAATATAATCTTTATAATTTATTTATAATAATATAGAATATAATCTTTATAATTAATTTATATAATGATATAAAATAAAGAAAAAAATTATTTTATATCATTATATAAATAAATTATAAAGATTATATTTTGTCATTAAGTTATAATCCATATAAAGAGACCCGCTCACAAATTTGACATCAAATTTTAAAAATTCACTCGACACACACTTTCATCCTCGAGCGCGTCCTCACATCCAACATATAAATATATAAATATATTTGTATTTGTATTTATATATTTTATATTTATATATTTACATGGATATACATTTTTATTTGTATATAAATATAATTTATGTATAAGTTATTATCGGAAAATCCCGGTAGCTTAGTGGTTGGAGTATCGACCTCCGACTCTAAGGTACTTGGGTTCGAATCTTGCCAGTGACAATTCTCTTAATCTGATAATAATTCAAATTCCTAAAAAATATAAATAATAAAAATATAATATAAAAGGGTTATAAAAGGGAGAGGATAGTCTAGGAAACTCTAGATCAATAGATAGGGTAATTAGAGATGTGTTATGAATAAAAAAATATTAGACTTTCTACATCGGTTCTAGAACCGATGTTAAAAGTCCCCGGGAACCGATATTAAAAGTCTATTTTGTACTAGTATATATATATATATATATATATATATATATATATATATATATATATATATATATATTTCTATTCTTCTTTCTTCTCTTTTTCTCCTTCTCTTTCTTTTTTTTATCTTTTATTTTATTTTTCATCCTTATAACTCCTATTTATACTTAAAATTGATTTGAACTTTTCATTTATTTATTTATTTTACTTACATTAAATTAATTACAAACTTATATTTTTCTTGTAAAAGATAACTTACATAGTCAAAAGTAAAATGGATTGTTGAATGAAAAAGTATTAACCCGCGGTCTGATGTGTACTATATGGATTAGACCATGGTTATGCTCTTAATATGCCTCGTATATATGAGGTTTTCAAAGAAGAATGATTGCCCAAGGGGGTTTGGTGTGTTATTGAGGATATTATATGGGATATCTAATTGGGTTGATGGGTGTCGCACATTTAAATTACGAAGGGAGGTGGTTATAGTTGAGATTTTTATATTATTATTATTTTTATTTGCAAAATATCATATATATATATATATATATATATATATATATATATATATATATAATCTTACTTTATTAGGATTGGTATAATTACAAAATATTTTAATTTTCTAATAACCTAAGTAAATTTTTGTAGCTTATGAATAAGTTCTACATATTTTATTACATATAAAAAAATAATATGTTTTCGTTTATAATTTTCAAGTTGGTGTTAGAGTGATGACAATCCTTTAAATCTTTAAATTCTTTGAAACCTCTAAATGGGGAAAATAAAATTTGATACATTTAGAACAAAATTAATTCATTTTGTTGCTCAAACTAAATCAGTTTTCAATCTTCTTTCACTAATGTAAAATAAGTTTTTTACTTCAGTTTTTTCTTGTTAGATTAGTAAATACTTGACTTAGAAAAAAATTACGGTAACATTTTTTAAATTAAGGAAAATGTTTTTGTATCGAATTTGGATTAGACGTAAAATTGAGATTTTCATCGGACTAAAGAGATATTCAACATTGTAGTGTACAAATAAATTATCTCGCCATGTGACCGATTAAATGGTTCGGTCATGACTCAATCTTCTCCCTTAGAGGTGTAATTTCAAAAGTTTCGTCCAAAATTATTGTAGGATAATCCAACTATGAGTCTACCTCCCATATTGAGTAAGGATGAAGAAGTTGAACAACATATAAGGAAGAAAGACTCATAACCTAATGTCTTAAGGTTTTTGGTTGAAGGTGGTGTCAACCCCTTATATGAGTTAGACTCATGTGTCATCGGTATGGTCTCTCCCCAATTAATCCCTTCAAAAGACCCAATAGTGATATCAAAGTTGATGGTTTGTATAGAGATCAACAATTTGAGAGTGGTTCCTATATCGAAAGTCTTTCTGATGATAGTTTGTATAGAGATCAACAATTTGAGAGTGGTTTCTATATCGAATGTCTTCTTGGCGTTGGGTCAGGTAAGTGTTGTTAGTAAAATATGAATGTCTAAACACACCTAAGAGGGGGGGGGGGGGTTGAATTGGGTTTTCAAATCTTTTTTAAATCTAATCAATTATTTAACATCTTTTTCTAATCAACTTTAAAAGAACTAGTACAGTTTTAAGATCACAACAATATTAAGATAAAGAAAAAAACACATGAGTTTATACTAGTTCGATTATTTTGAATTTACATCCAATATAACTAAGTAACCTTAGCTTGGATTTTTCATTAAACTTGTTTAGTAATCAAATTACAACCTAACCTGTAAATCTTGACTATAACAACCTTTAATCAAGATCTAAACACAAATGACAACACTTGAAAATGAAATAAAAGATTCAGATCCTCACAATTTTCAAGCTAATTTGACATAGTTCACCTCACATACATCAAAATACAATAACTAATTCACAAAGAAAAAGACAAGAACAATTTCACCTTAGATTTTTCGAACACTTCATCCTATAGCCAAATAACCTCTTCTTTTAGTTTGATCTTCAAAGTGTTTTACAGAATCACACATGTTTCTTAGTGCTCACAATGTTCTTTATAATGTTTTTATCGTTTATAAAAGATGTATTTAATTGAAGAAAGTTTTTCATCCTTTTATAGAGTAAAAATATGTTATAACTTATTCAGATAATCGATTAACAAAACATCTAATCGATTATTTATGTGTAGTGACAGACTGAAAATAAATCATATAATCGATTAGGTACCAACATAATTGATTATTAACGTGTTATGTCAAAACATAGATTTAGTTACATAATCGATTAAGTAACCATATAATCGATTATTAGCACGTACTATGAAAACATGATTTTAAGTCATATAATCGATTAAGTACTTATCTAATCGATTAATACAAACTTAGTTTTAACATAATTGATTATTTTTAACTTTTTACCTTTTTTATTTTAACAAAGATTAGATCATTTGACTTTACACAAACTACTCACACAACTACCTTGTTATCTTATAAGGACATAATCAAAAAGTGATTTTTTAATCAATCATCCTTCTTCATTAACATGTGTCCAGTTATGATGAACAACGGTATAAGAAATGGTCACAAGTAAGCTTGAGGGGATATACCAATATGAAATGATTCATACTTGAGGAGGAGATTATTGGGTAATTCATGTGTGAGTTTAAGTTACATACAGTAAGAATGAGGAAGTTGAGTAATATATAAGAAAGAAAAACTCATAAATCAATGTCTTAAGGTGATGTTAATCCCTTAGGTGAGTTGAGCTCATGTCTCATTGGTTGTCTCTCCCTAGTAAATCCCCCTCGAAAGATCAAACAATTATGATATATCACCATAAATCTTGTATAGCGATAATCAAGCTATTTAATTGACATAATAATATAATCTTGAGTCTTGACCTAAAAATTCTAGATTTAATGCAAAATAACCCATTAGAAAAGGGTTCAAGGTTAGGTTACAACTAAGTTCACTAGACAAGAAATATAGCTTGTCAAAATTTGGGGATTTTTGGGCAGCAACATTTGGTGCCGTATGTGAAAAACGGTAAAGTATTTCCTACTTCACGAAAGGGAAAAAACCAAGAAGAATGAGAGGAACAAGAAACATCTATGAGAAAATAATAAACAAGGGAAAGAATTTCATGAAAGAAGAAAACATCTTAATAAATCTCTTATCTGATTGATGATGAATTGATAATTGATTTAAAAAGGGTTGTAACCATGCATATCTCTATGAGTTCAAGTATCATATTTCTGTGGGCAATATACAAGCATCACCAATAAACCCATAATGTAAATATTTTGTACATTTGTCCTTGTTCATTTGAAGAATGAATTGTAAGACTATAAAATATGCTAAAGATTATGAGAGACTTAAGTTGATTTTGAGACAAGATTTTTGTTTTATAGTTGCAATAAGATGTTGATTGCCAAAGAAGTTATTGTCAATGAGACGAGATGCTAGTTTTATCCATATTTAAGTTATTATTTTTAAATAAATATATTGGAGCTTAATTGTGCAAGGATATTCGAGGTGGTTAGGCGAGATCAAATTTATTTTTCTAAAATTTTATTTAAATCTTGATATTTTATAATAATATTATATTTTTTCTTTATTTAACCATTTTAATTATAGAAATACGAATATATTGTTATTATTACAATTATTTTACATTATTTATTGTTATTTTTATTATTTATTATCATTCATTTATTATTATTAATTTGTTATTTATTACTTGTTATTATTACTATTATTATTATTTATTATTATTGTTATTATTATTTGTTATTTATTACTACTATTATTATTATTATTATTTATTTTTATTATTATTATCATTTATTATTATTATTATCATTTATTATTATTATTTCATAAAAAATTAATAAATAAGATATGTGCTTAAATATTTATATATAATAAAAATTTTATGTTTTGAATTTATTAAGATGTGGAACATGGATATTATATTCATGGATAATTATTTATCGATTTTAGTCTATTTGACATTGTATAGCTTTATTTTAAGATTTTGACATGATTTGATAATTCATAATATAATATCCTTTGAAATTGAACAATTCTACACCATAACCTTTAAAATTAAATAATTTTATAAAATGATATTTTAAAATCAAGATGATTTTTTAAGATTAGACCATTCTACACTATATTTTTAATCTTATTAAAACAAGTGTAATAGGAGATTAATAAACAAATATCTAGTTATATATCTAACCGTGTTTGAATTTGTAATTATTTGTGTAAGATAGCTAGAAACCCCTGGGTAACACTAACAAAAATTAGATACGAGAAATTATTACATTACATAATCATTTCAAAATAACATCCATCCAAACCCTAAACCCTTAATAATACACAATATTTTTAATCCCTTAATAATACACAATATTTTTAAAATCCCATTAGTAAATTGATAAAAACATGAGTTTAGAATTAAAAGTTTATGATACAAACAAATTTAATAAAATGATATTTTTATAATATAATTAATATATAATAAATTTATTAGTAATAATAATTTAAAAATAATAATAATAATAATTACTGATATAACAAAGATTATAAATACTAAATATAATAAAGAATATAAGATAAATAATTATTAAAATAAAATAAATATTATTTAAGATTGATGTAATTAATATAAGATAAAAAATAAAATAAAAAATTAAAATAATTTTTTTAAATTATTAAAAAAATAGATTTTATTTTATTTTTTACTAAAATTGATTCAATCCAAAATCATTATGATTTAATTAAAATCTAATTATTTAAAATTATCCTAAATTTCTCATACTATACCTTATTCAACAAGTGGATCCGATCGGTTCAAAACAATAGTAACACATTTTAACCTTCGAAACAGTGATAACACATTTCAACATGATGCCTAGATCACAAATTATAATATAATACACAACGGTGCCAGGATTTAAACCTAAAATTCATTGCATTAATCAGGCAAAAGCATCAATGGAAGTTGATTTCTCACGCCAAATTTGTCC